>NQII01000718.1:81359-312475 GCA_002778355.1 Clitarchus hookeri
ACCGCGGATCGGATATATATCTCTTAATGGAGCGATTGCACACGAATGTAAGAAAATACTGAAATTTTGTTTGCCGAGGGCAGCAATTTTTTTTTTTTGTGATTTTGTACTTGTGGTGGGTGTACCTTTACGCTAGCGGCTCCTCACGGCATATAAATGTTTCTCTGAAAAACTTACTATACGTCAATTATTTATGCCTATCAAATTGTTGTATATGCTAACAATGGGTGATATAAAAATCGCCGCACGTGGAGTAACCAAATGGGTATTTTTTCTCCGCTGCCTAAATTTTTTAATGTACTGATTTTAAACTTGGGAGGAAATGTTTTTAATGATAAGCGTCTATACCTTGTTGAGAGGGAATGCACGAACTACTACCCTGTGAATTTCGCATACCGCGGGGGGAAGCGAAATGGTTTTAACTCTGTTTTTGGATTTTTCGAGTAATGATTACTTAAAGAAAGCTCCATAATGCATCCGTACACGGCATATTATTTTTTCCAAAATCAGTTTTAAACAAATGTTTGGCAGAAGGGGCCATTCATTTTGTTAAGAGGGAAAGATTCACTCAGTGATAGATTTTTAGTTAATATTTACCTTGAAATACGCTGTCGGTATGGTTTTTTCTAGTAACGTATATTTACAGTATGGTGTTTTACAGTATTTTTGATATATAGCCTTTAGATTTGAATACCTTCCTCTCGTTAAATGGGGTCAGTTTTGCAAAGCTTCATTCGAGCCATACATTACATTTTATTGGTGGCGTGTTTATGTGGAGAGACAACAGCGATGTTTTGTCCCATTGGAGCTAAAAATGTTCAATCATCCTTCGAATACTTGCTCTCGTTGTGGAGGCATACGTATTAAGACTGTGTTGGAATGCAGTTTGGACCTCCAGGAAACCATTGTCATTAATAAACCCAAAACCTGCCACGATTCTTGGGCGTGATTGTCGCTGGCATGATGGTGGATACTCATCCTGAACCCTTGGTTTTGTGGGAATTACACTCGTACGCTGGGGTGAAGGAAACGGTACACAAGGGATTTTGGCGGGTGAAGGTTTAACAGCTACGCAGGTTTTTTGCATGCCTCTGCAAGTTTTCGCGCCTAGCAAATGCCATGCCACAGTTTCCACACTTATATGCCAATATATCTGCATTATTTGAACATCCATACATTTCGTGTTGTCGAGCACTTTTGGTGAATGCAAACGAAGTGTTACAGTAGCGGCACGGGTACTGAGGTAATGTCATTGCAAATTATATCGATAGTAAATACATACATTTGATAAAAATAAGTTATTGTACTGTATTTTATTACCGTTATACGTTCCTCCAGAGACTAACTGGCCCGTGCCGATACTCTAAATTTGGGCAGATTTTTGATTTCACGGAAAAATATATGCGTATTATGTGCACGCTTGATAATATTCTGCGAGCTGATGGAATTAAATCTCTGAACTTACAAGTCAGAATGCTAAAATACGAAGGGGGAGAGAGCGATCTTTCACCTCTGGCATCAGACAAGAAACTGTGCTGAGGGTCGATATTGTTCACATGAAATACTTTCCCCACACTAGCACGCTCTGGCGGACAATACTGAAAACAAGAGCGGTGGTGATAAGGGATTAAGTAATGGTGAATAATTGGTAGTACTAAAGTGGTGAGATAAGGGGTAACAGAATAAATACACAATTGCAATGGTATTTTAATTAGCATTAAAACGAAAAACGTTTTTGGACAATCTTAATTAAAGGTCTTAATACAAAAAATATCGATTTAATAATTTATGGTTGTAGGTATACTGCTAATTGGAAAATAATTTTTTTTATAAATAATAATGAAAAAACACAGATTTTGCTATTACTATTAAATATGATTGCCGACATCTAACTTTTCGGCTAAATCGTCACAACGAGCGGGTACCGGCAGCTCGCCTGGCAGTGAAATCAAGAAATTAATGCGACCTATTTGTTGAAAATAGAATCTAACATGGAGGGTGCCGATAGAACCACCTATATTTTAAAAAACATAATGAAATATGGATGCCGCCTGGTGGCTAAATCGACCACTCGACTGGTGGGTAAGTTAATACTCTAGAGCAACCAAGGTGATTAAAAAAAAATGGGGCGGACTGTGGCTGTGACGCCTACCAAGATGGCGGACTGCACCGGCCAGGATGACTGACTGCACATACCAAGATGGCATTTGGAAACAATATGGCGGATTGCACTAACCAATATGGAGGATGGCTGCACCTACTAAGATGGTGGACGGTGGCTGTGACGCCCACCAAGATGGTAGACTGCACCTACCAAGATGGCGGAATGATTATGGATGGAGGGTGTTGTGGGGAGCTCCGGAAATTTAAATTTTTTTTATAATTTTTTTTATAATTTTCAAGTAATTTGTAATATTTTGTAATTTTTTTTTTTTTGGCTTTATTTTTAATTTTTTTGGGTTTTGAAGGTTAAAGGTCACAAGGGTCAAGACCAAATACCAACTGGGTCAAGGTCACCTAGATCCAAGATTTCCACCGGCGGGCCGGATGACAGAGCACGAACAGTTGTGACGCTCCGGTCCCAGGTCCCGAAGTGCCGAAGTCCCCATAATCCCTCTATTCACGTAATTTTTTGGTATGTGGTGTACTTGTGTTCAGCGCATGTGTTGCAACCAGTGAACAACGCACTGCATGCTCAATGATTATGGCATTAACAATTTGTGTCAAAGAGACGTAGAAATTTTTAGTAATCACATTAGCCACAGGTAAGACTGGACACTGATACCGTGATGTGTACAGTACCGTTTATAAATACCATTCATGTAAAACACGTCAACGATCGAGTACATGATGACTGAACGTGTTAAGAACTCACAAGCGACATGACTACTTGTAGCGTAAACTCCACTAGATACACTCACCAAGCGAATTAGAAACACTGGTCAGGGACATGGTGGAACAGCTTTCGCCAATCATCACAATGAGACCAACTTGTCGATCGACAGCGACGCCAATAGGAAATATTTGGCTGTAAGCAATAGCCAATCAGAAACATGACCAATGTACAGAGTCTCGTGCACCCAATAACAGATTGAGTACACATACCTGAGATGAACCACCAAGCCATTTCACTCCCGTGTACTTATCTATTTTCAAAGACACTGGACAACCGCGGAAAAATTTTGAGACATTGTACACTGAAGCGCCAAAAAAACTGGTACACCTGCCTAATATCGCGTAGGACGCCTGCAAGCACGCAGAAGTGCCGCCAGACGACGTGGCATGGACTCGACTAATGTCTGAAGGTATGCAGGAGACAATTCACACCATGAATCGTGCAGGGCAGTCAGCAAATCCAATCTGAGCCAATTTGAGAAAGGGTTGACCGACCGTCACGTTTAATGATTCTCGTCAGTCGTCGTTTGTCCCGTTCGTTCATGATCTTTTTCCGGCCTCAGCGATGTCGAAGATTTGATGTTTTACCGGATTCCGAATATTCACGGTACACTCGTGAAATGGTCGTACGCGAAAATCCAACCTTTATTGCTACCTCGGAGATGCTATGTCCCATCTATAACACCACGTTCAAACTCTCACTTAAATCTCGATAACCTGCCATTGTAGCAGCAGTAACCGATCTAGCAACTTTGCCAGACGCTTGTTGTCGTATCTTATATAGGCGCTGCCGACAGCGTCGAGTTACTCTGATTGGTTCCATACCTCAGTTATTTGCATACGCACGCCTATACCAGTTTTTTTTGGCTCTCCAGTTTATTTTCGAGAACACTACAGCTAGTTAAATATTTTATGATTGAATGGTCACGTTTTTAAATCGGAAAGTTCTTGCAGATTAGTCACAAACTTTCTTCTTTAGAGCATCAGAATCTCGCTGGCCTAGTGAAAAGTGACAGTGGTGTCATACATGGACGTCAGCCAATAACGGAAGAAAACTGTAGAACATGTGTACAGTTCATCATATCCCAACTAATCACGGTTGTGTTTATGCATACAAATTTTCTTAACAGTGCGATTGGCATTACTACAATGGCACCTGTTGAACTATTGTAACGACAATGTAAATATGAGAAAAGAAACAAATCTTTAAAATTATTTTCACTACGAAAAGTATAACATATGTACGACTGCGAGACTCGAATCCATATCACCTATTTTATTTTCATAACGCCATTTACCACACGACCACTATGTCACATTGGGTTCAGTTTACTTTTGACAAGTATGTTCTGGCAGGTTGTAACAATGGTAAGAATATGTCACCACTTGAGAAGATTGAGGTTAGTGATGTGCAGAATAACTGCACTTCAAAATGACGTTAAACTTATGCAAGAGGACTGTACTTGCTCAGTTGCAGTTTCGTAACTTCAGAACATATCGGTTTATGAATGTTAGCGTCAGTACAACAGTTAGGTACAGAATACGACAATGTACGACAGAAAAACTTTAATATCGTTAAACCGGTACAACAGTTAGGCTCGGAATACTACAATGTATGACAGAAAACCTTTAATATCGCTAAACTGGCACGGTTGGTACGAAATAATTTTTTTTTGCTGTAAACAAAAGCAGCCGAAAGAAAATTTATTTTTTTTGGCTATAAAGGAAGTAATATCGCCGTACAACAAAAACGTATAAAGAAAATATTTACTTATTGCAAACCAATATTTCTGTAGCCTTTTTTAAAAATGAAAGCAATATTGTGGTACTGTAAACAAATAGCCTGAAAGAAATGGTTTTCTTTGCGGTACTAAAAACTGTGAGTGTATTTTTATAGAGCGTATATATGTCCAACAGTTTTCTTTAATTATTTGCTACCATGTACCTATGAAGTTTCATTGGGCCAATGAAGACTGTTATACTTAAACGCAGAATTGTTGTGATTGATCTGCAAATAACTTTGCCGTGTTATAATCTTGATCATATAATGATAAAAGGATAAACAAGTTAGAGTGTTTGAAATATGTTACCTCCAAAAATGTTCGCAATTTCCCAGAGTCTAACTAATTTAATTTACTAATTATCATGATTTCCAAGTTGTCTTGTCCCATGAAATAATGAATTGTCGTTACATCAAAATAAATGATAATTATAATAAAGACCAGTTTTCCCGTTCGTGCTCTAACCGCAATGATAATCTGGCTGGTATTCCACCCATTACGCCGCCACCCATCTCAGTTGGTATATCATTAGTTAAATTAATGTAATTACCTAAAGGTATCTATACAAACCGAGCCCCTGGTGTGATCCTCATTCGACCCTTGAACCCCCTTCATGACTGAAAACTGGCATATATATCAGACCACCACACTCCCCACTTCTCTTCAATCACGCCAAATCCTATTTGCTCGAAGCGTTTCGCAGAGCTATTTGCTATGATATTACGGATTTCTGTGTATGCTGTTTGTTGATAGAGCCCATCAGCCCGCTACAGTGAAGAGTTTGTTTATCAAGCTGTCAATACGTCGACAGGTATCCAACTCTGGCACAACGCTGAAATACAATATTATAAAAGTTCTACAGAGAAGCGTTGATAGAAAGTAGGGGCAGAGTTCTTTTAGCAAAAAGTAATACGGCATCCTACACAACAGAAGGCCTATATTCAAAACAAACTTACAGTCTTTCCTTTATTATTGCCTCCGCGTCTTTGAGAGAACATATTTTTTTACTTGGTTGGGCCGATAAGCGTTACGGTATTCAGATCCTTAACCGTGTGTGGAGTAGATAGGTTTGTGGAGTAAAGAGATTTGGGCTGCTTTTTACATCGACGTCTCGAGAAGCGACGAGGGTAAAGTGAGGTGAGTATGGAGTAGTACCGGAATGCAAGGATGGGGGAAATAGGATATCACAGAGAAAACCCACCTACCAGCGGCACCGTCTGGCACAATACCCACGTGTAAAAATCCAAGAGAGACCCCGCCGGGAATCGAACCTGGTTCGTCTTGGTGGGAGACAAGTACTCTAGCCGTTGCGCCACCGCGGTCACCTTAAACGTTTGTGATTTGCGGGCAGACATCTTAAAAAAATTAAAAATAATAATTAAAATTATCCAATCGCGAAAATGGATTTGAGTTTTCGATCTGTAAAGTAGGTACTAACCTAGCTGTGAAGTCTTCCAGCGAAAAATCTGTGTCCTTACTGATAGTTATAAAACCGGTATTTTTGCTGTATTGTTTTCTGACAGGGCATAAACACTGTAAAGTGTAATATTGGCTTCACACTCTAAGAAATTATTAGAAAATTTACCACATCGGTGCACACATAGTAAGAATCCGCGAATGGTAAGGTTGTTTCCCATACATCGATGGTAGCGTTTCTCCATTTACTCAGGAAACAGTCAAATGCTTAGGGAAGTTCCCAACATTGAACAGTAGCGACGCTAGGAAGCTTACTAGGAACGTTTCTACAGTGTACATAGTTATTGGACGTACACTCACCCATTATACGATATACAAAACTCTTTAGGCCGATATGACACATTTAGCTCTCCGGTGGCTTCATTCCGTGTACACGAGTTGACCAGGGGAACGAGTTCTGAATTTGGTGGCTACAAGTTAACAAATTACTTCTACTCGAGTGTTGAGAGGACTGTAAAATCCATCAAGGTAGGCCTATCTTTTTAAAACACTAAACTGTATGGTTCCTGCGTGTAAAGTATGTCTGAAGATGTACATCACTGTTGCCCCACACTGTATTTTTTTTTTTTTTTTTTGTATTTGCACAAGGAATATTTTGGAAACGACTTGCTAAAGATATTTTTGTGACACAGAAAATAAATTTTAGTAAATTGCATAAAACTATAGTGTCGAATGTGTAAAACTAATGTTAAATTTTAACAGACAATGCAGACTTCAAGTTTTTTATAAACATTAAGGTACATAAATAATTGAATATGTTTTATAAAATATTGTGCTGTAAATATACAATATTTCAGCTGCAGAGTTACAATAAGTTCTTTGACAACTAGGCTTTTAAGAATTGCTTGTAACAATTTCAGACTTTTTTACTGTACTGGCTGAACATCTTCTTTACGCCATAAAAGGGAATTTTAAATTATTTATATCTGTTTTTTATTTACATCTGGAGTAAACCGATGCCGGATTGATGTGGGCGGGTATAAGGGAAGCACGGTAGTTAATTTCGCCTTTACTCACATGATTTACGTAGAAAGTGGGTTTCGCGGAACCCTTTTTAAGCCGGCATAAATTTCTCCGTGCAGAAAACTTCGTGTTTTAAGGTTGAAAAAGCGTAAATTTTAGATGTCATCTTTTTTATTCCATCAACGATATGAAATTGTCCACCTCTCCAGTATAAAATCTGTTCCTGACATCTTGCAGTGATGTCGGGGTTTATGGTCGCGTTGGAAAGCAGGTTTGTAACGATTTTGGCGTAGCACGGGCTTGTAAATGTGGGGGTTGGTAACTGATTTCCGCAGATAATCCCAGGAACTGGGTTACGATGTCCGCACACGAGAGTGAAATGTGGTTGCAAATCACTGTAATTTTATAGACTTCACTGTGAGTTACGAGCCATTACATTTCCATATGAAAAGTGCCCCGGGAATAACGCAAAATTTGAGAGTATGGATAAAAACATGTAGGTGTATTTTATGCCCCTCTGCGTTATTTAAGCTCCTTTTTTTTTGTGTGTTTCATGTCCCGCCAGAATACAGAAAGTGAAGACATCCATTCGTATTTACGGTGGCTAGTTTAGGAAGGGAAAAAAATGCATTGAAATTCCTCGTCTTAGTAATTTATCTGGAGATAGGTATTACAGTTAATTTTCACTAATATTTACTACCTTAGGGCAGGCGTATTTCTTATAAACAGATTAGGATAAAATCAGTTACATATCAGTCGTCTCTCCATATAAGGAACCGATAGCATGCTCAAATACGTGGTGACAGAATGTGAAATGAGTGAGTGATGAAATTGGGGAGGCTCTTAAAAGCGAGGTCTTAAGAGACGATGAGGTTGATTGAGGTGTGTGTGGAGCAGCGCCGAAACGAAAGGGCGGGGGAAACAGGAGATCCCCGAGAAAACCCACGATTCCCACATGCGAAAATCCGGGAGTCACCCGGCCGACTATGGAACCCAGTTCGCCTTGGTGGGAGGCGAGCAGGCTAACCACTCAGCCACTGCAGTCACGTGGTGACAAAAATTATGAGTCCGAGCTTTGTGTACTGCATTTTACGTTTAGAGAAAATGATTTTGGTGAAACTATTACGCGACTGCTGGATGTATTTGAGAACGCTAGAGATTAGTTTAAAATATATGTTCGGGCGACTTTTTTCTCTGCACTAGGTTGTTTTAAGTTGCTTGGCAAGAAGGCAAGGAGCTACTCATGGCCACAGCAAGTAATAACCAGAAGAGCCTTCAACTGTCTACAGTGCGAATTGAAATCCATCCTGCACTCATTTTATTCCGTGGAAAATACCACTGGCTAGTTATTTGGCATCCATGAATAGGCTGTCNAAAATACCACTGGCTAGTTATTTGGCATCCATGAATAGGCTGTCTTTCTCCGGTTATACATAAGGCGTATTGAACTGGGGACATAAGAAAGTACAAGCATAACAAATATGTCATGCAACACAACTTATATTGAATGGCTTAATTAATATCACTGCTTTTGTTGGAGACAGCGGGGAAAGTTGAATGTTGCCCAGCTTNAAGTAATAACCAGAAGAGCCTTCAACTGTCTACAGTGCGAATTGAAATCCATCCTGCACTCATTTTATTCCGTGGGAAATACCACTGGCTAGTTATTTGACATCCATGAATAGGCTGTCTTTCTCCGGTTATACATAAGGCGTATTGAACTGGGGACATAAGAAAGTACAAGAATAACAAATATGTCATGCAACAGAACTTATATTGAATGGCTTAATTAATATCACTGCTTTTGTTGGAGACAGCGGGGAAAGTTGAATGTTGCCCAGCTTNAACTTATATTGAATGGCTTAATTAATATCACTGCTTTTGTTGGAGACAGCGGGGAAAGTTGAATGTTGCCCAGCTTCCAGTGCACTGTGCATATGTAACATATGTTTATTTCATTATCGGTTATAGTTTGTGTTTGAAGCTATTTTCCCATTTCTCTGGGCCAATATGAATAATGAAAGTATGCGACTGAACATTTATTTTTGGTCCGAAAAGTGCCAATACGAGTCAACAATGCGTCATCAAATAATAAAAGGATCAGGATGCTACGGTGTTTTAGAGAATATCTAGGCTTAAAAAAACATTTTCACAATTTTCCTTTATCTCTTGTTATTGCTAGGAACATGAAAATGTCGCGTTTTGAACGACCTGTATGCTACACTCCACACTCGTATGTATTTTCAGCTTCGGCTATCTGTTCATTGGCTGCTGCCCCCGTCTGCAGCCAGTTTTACCTCAGACCAGGTGGAACGGGATTCGGTGCTTGTTTCCTTGCAGGTCTGTTATTGGCTCAGTTCACCTGGGCGTGTCTAATAAACTGTGATACAATTGCAAACATAACACAAATACACATTTGATTCATGTCTAGAGTGTTTTAAAACGAATTCGCAAAACTTTTCAGTTCCTTGTTATTGCTAATAGCCTGGAACAGGAAAATTCCGCATGTCCTGTAACCTGTGAGTTAAGACTCCACAGTCCTATGTATTTTAGTGAATCTTCTATGTGCCTACTGGCTGCAGTCCTAATGAGTATCCTGTTATATCTATGGTAGATTAGACGAAATACTAACTGATTCTCTGCAGCAGTAAGGGCCGTAGTGGCTCAGCAGTAATACGGCTCTCCTTTCTATGGGAACCGGGTTTGATTCCCGGTGGGGAAGCTAGCTCCCTGATTTTTGCATGTGGGAATCGTGCCGGGCGATACCGCTGGTCGGCGGGTTTCATCAGGGATCTCCCGTTTCTCCCGCCCCTTCATTCCATACTCACCTCGCTTCACCGTCATGGACTCTCCAGACCTAGGAGTTAAAAGCCGCCCAAATATCTTCGCTTTACTGTGCCGTGAGTCTACTTGGGGAAAACATGATCATGGTGTACACCACCGCATATGCAATTGCGACACAGAGATAAAGTTTGTCACCATCGCCACCTGTATTTAAGATGGTTTAAATGAATAAACTTTATGGTGGGAGATGCAACTGTATTCTACACACTTCATTATGAGGATAGAATGAAAATATTCCACGGTGCTAGTTAATAATGCGAGTAACTAGAAACAAAGTTATGATTATGAGTATGACATCAATCACCAACTGATGATCTTGGTTACATGACAGGTTGCTAGATTGATTAATAGTGATTTCCTTCCGTTTACCTGATGTGACCATAATTTTTTGAATTGTTAACTTGTACAAATACGTGTACATCAGTAGAGAACGGGCTAAAAACAACCGAAACACTAACCCAATCGCTGGCAAAGCAATTTTACGGATGTCATATTTGCTTATTTTTGAAGCAGTTGTTTAATTTTTTTCAGAATGGAATGATTTTTCTCCCGCATAAATTTACGTGTATAAAAGGTAGCTTACTCTTTTCTACCTTTGTTATTATTTTTTTTGTACTGCCGATTTCCTTTTCAGAAACGCTTAAGCGCTTGCGGTGTCCCAGATAAATATTTCAACACATAATCAACTTAAAACGCCCTGCACTGTATAGGTACGACTCTTTGTAANCGGTGTCCCAGATAAATATTTCAACACATAATCAACTTAAAACGCCCTGCACTGTATAGGTACGACTCTTTGTAAGCACAAGTTTTATTTGAAAGCATTCGAAGCAGCGTTCAATTGTACACAAACCGCTGTGAATTAAAGTGATCACTTTGNCACAAGTTTTATTTGAAAGCATTCGAAGCAGCGTTCAATTGTACACAAACCGCTGTGAATTAAAGTGATCACTTTGCTCGATGCGCATTTCGAGCCAGAGCCAGCATTTTTTCTCACCCGAATCCCCATCCAACCAGGCAGTTACGATGAAAATAAAGTCCATCACGAGCCACAGGCAAAAAGGCTTTCCTTTTATTTCCGTCCTTGGCAACAATCGCTATTCCCGGCGAACAGTGGGAGGTTTTGGATGCTGGAATTGGTCCGCCCAGGCAAAACCATTTCAACGACCAAGCGTGTTTTATTGCTCTCGATTACAGGCACTGAAGACCCATTGTAGCGTTCCATTAGCTTCAGTCGGGAAATGAAGAGGTTCTCCCAGCTGAGCCGATGACCAACTTCAACCGATGCTTACAGAGTTCGCATTTGGCTGTTCAATTGCGCTGCAGCTTCAATTAAAGATATACCGTTGTCGGAACAACCGCTCTAGTCGGCTTCCGAACCTAGCNGTTCAATTGCGCTGCAGCTTCAATTAAAGATATACCGTTGTCGGAACAACCGCTCTAGTCGGCTTCCGAACCTAGGATATCTCTTTCTCTAAGTAGTTTTACTAACCTCGGCTGTTGTCCTAATATAACTGGGGGGTACTGGCGATCGTTGGCAGTATTTTCCGTGCAACAGTATCATACGAGCGTCTAGAACTAGCGAAAACACAGAATTCACTGCAACTCTGAAAAGTGGAGTTTCAGTGTAGTTGTTATNATACGAGCGTCTAGAACTAGCGAAAACACAGAATTCACTGCAACTCTGAAAAGTGGAGTTTCAGTGTAGTTGTTATAGTAGCGAGTTCACGTGTTCTCTAAACGATTTTTACAATATCCAAAAAATTACAGCATTACATTGAAAGGAGTTCTGTTAAGTATCCAGAAAAAACTTGTATAAACACTGATATCATTATTTTTTAAATATTTTAATAAAAGTTTTACTTTTCTAACTATTAGTATCTATTTTCATACACCCAACAAACTGTTGAATACGTAGTGTTGAGACTATTTATTTCGTATTTGAATCCGTTCTATTTTAATGTCATGAAAGTAATTTTAATAAATTATAAATAGAGTGATAAAACATTTATTTTCGTAAACGGACATATATGGCTTGAGTTAGTTAATCAGGTGTCCACCATCTTGTCTGTTCAAGCTACGTTGGTATAGCAAGCATTCAGAACAGTTCTACTGTTGTAAAGTTTGGTCTGGGAGGGACAGTGATGGATTATGAGTGAGAGAGAGGGTAGATGTCACAGTGGAAATGCTGCCGACTTCCTAACGCAGTCGCCACGAAAATAGGTTAGCGGTACGTGGTGTTCATAAAAAAAACTATATATTCTTACCCGCTGGGGTGGTCAGAAAATGTAACCTGTTGAAGTTCACTCTGGGTATATCTTTACTCAATGGTAAAACTGGCTATTCATCAGGGACAGCAGCCAATCTACGATAACCTAAAGGTTGTTTATGCACAGGGCTTTGTAATCGAGCCTTCAAGTCATTGGNGGGACAGCAGCCAATCTACGATAACCTAAAGGTTGTTTATGCACAGGGCTTTGTAATCGAGCCTTCAAGTCATTGGATCCGAACATTTTTCTATTCTTACTGACGTGTAAAAGTGTGAAACCATCAAGTAGAGTGAAGACCAGGTAGGAGCGTCCTTTGAAGCACTACCCCGTCGGCGGGTATAGAGTACACAAAAGCACAAGTGATTTTCACTTAAAAGTCCAACGCAGGGTATGGCNTTTCACTTAAAAGTCCAACGCAGGGTATGTCTTTAGCATTCTACTTTTACACCAGCAGTGTTACTTTGATTAGTGGCCTTGTGGAAACACCCTACCCAGCGTGGTTATAACAGTACCGCCGAGAACGACATACAAGTGTGCGTTGCGTCGACGTGCGTCATTGACATTCCGCTCGTCTGACACGCCCTGCACGACTCACAGCCAATAATAATCATTCAATGCTCTGGTGGCTTGATTCCACGTGACAGAAGAACGAGTTCTGCCTGTGGCGTTAGCGAATGAACCAGTGACCTCTGCTCGAGTGTGTGAAGGTCTGAGGAGTCGAGCTTGGTGCCAACTTATAACACGAGATGGTACGGTCTCTCGCCGCGTATCTTCATCATGAGACAGTGAGGTGTTTGATTGAGCCAATCATAATCAAGTTACTCCGGTACTGAACATCATTGATTCGTGGGCAGCCACCTAAAATGCAGAGAATTTCAAATCACCTAATTGCAAATATGGATTAGTTCGAATGTTTTGAAATACAACAACACAGCAACTCTTTTCAAGACAAAAAGCTGTTTCTAGCAAAACATTATTTGACTACTCGCCTCCTACCAAGGCGAACCGGGTTCAATTCCTAGTGGATGCGCTGGTTAGCGGGTTTTCTCGGTATCTTCCGTTTACCCCGATTTTACATTCCGACGTTATACTCCATACTCACATCGCTTCACTCTCATCGGCTCTCAAGAACTCGATTTTAAGAGCCGGCCAGATCTCTCCACTCAACTCTAGCCCTCTCAAAACCTCGCTGTTAAGAGCCGCCCAAATCTCTTCACTCTTCCACACCAGCCATACATAAAAATTGAGGCAGAGAGTTTTTTGTTTTCCCCTCATGTTCCTAACGTCACGTCGTCTAACGATTCGCTTACAGAAGTGACAAAATCAAGTTTACGAGCAGTGACGGAGATGTCTGTCTGCACTTGCACTGTTAGAAATGTCTGTAGATTTACGGAAACTTTTTACGGAGATGTAGAGTTAATTTACGGAATGGCACACCATAGTGACGTATAACGGAAATTATCTGCGTAAATATAAAATACAGAAGCTCTTGGTATTCTTACGGCTTCGATTTTGAGACACGAGCAATGCAGATGATAACTGAAGAGTATCAAATCCCATCTTCACAATACTACTTCGTGTAAAATAGTAGTAGGTGAGTGGCGAACCTTTCATGGAGTTCCAATTCGTTTATTCTTGTTTAGATTCCGCTACAGGACAAAACCTTCTGTATACACAGTAAAACACGCACATAACGAAAATAAAAACAATTGTTTCGTAACCTCGTGTTATAAACCGTAAATACAGAAAGCTCTCTAACACGACTTGAAACAAAGACAGGCAGGCGCGTTCGTCACTTTCATGGTAAAATCCGTATTTACGAAATACTTCGTGGTAGGTGAGTAGCTCGAGTTATTAATTGTTAACTTTTCGATTCGTGTTCAAATTCCACTACAGGACAAACTATTTAAACTCTTTTAATATCTCTGTAGCACACAGTGAAATACTTTCAGAAAATAATTTGTTTCCTTATCCCCTGTTTGTAAACCTGAAATAAAAATAAATCTCAAACACTCTAACATGACTATAAACTAAAAAGTTCATGAATGAATCTTCACTAATAAAATATTTAGAACATTAGTTCTTGAGAAAGTGTGGTACATGAGTGGAAAGGTGAGTGGCTAGTGTGTTAGACTGTCGAAAATTATTTTTCGAGTTTAAATCCTGACACCGGACAAATTTGCTTCAATTTTATTAACTGTGATATTTATACACAGTGAATCACCCACATAACGGAAGTAAAACGTTTTTTTTGTTCCCTCTTTTTTAAGGAGCTGATTAAAATAAAAACTTGCAAGTTTGTGGTCACGTTCGTGAATTTACGGAGATTTATGTGAAATTTACGGAGAGAGCGTTAATGAAAAAAAAAAAATCTAAGAGGCTGTAATTTAATGCAGATGTCTGAATAATTTGTAACCTGTATTTTCCGTGATTTTAGGGACATTTTTTTCTAATAGTGTAGATTTACATTATACTCACGACTTAAAAAGAAATTCAGATTTGTTCGCTTAACTCGCGTATAGTCTACTCACGTTATCTCCACACTTTTTCAAACATACTTTTTTAAAAATGCCCCATGACTTGTTTGATTGTTACCTAAATATGTAAGGTATCACAAATGTATTTTTTTGTTAACATAAACGTATCTTTTCTTTGGTTAAACTGACTTTTATTTATATTTCATTTAGAAATTTTTTATATTTCGTTTATAAATAATTTGAATAACAACGCAGAAAAATCTGCGTGCTGGTAATGCATAGTAAGAAATAGTTCACGTACAAAATATTATTAAAATGAGTGCGCACAAATGCAGGGCGTCGTATCATTGATGTAATTTCTACACGTGTTTAAGTTACGTTTGAATGAGGCCTGAAAGAAGGACTTTTGTAGGGATTCAGGAAATGCTGTAGTAACCATAAACTGACTATAGTATCATTCCAAAATACGTGTAAAAAAGTTCTGCATTTTTACAAAAAAATTGTAAACCGGTTAATAAGATACTTTTTTGTAATACAAGTGAATTAGAGAACATTTTAGGAAAGTTTTAATGCGAAACTAGTAAAACTGATGTCGAATTATAAAATTCAAGTACTGGAGAAAACAAGTTTGTTATTAACAAGGATTTACGTAAACAATTTTGTATGTATCATAAAACATTATGTTGTGAAACTGCAATATTTCTGTTGTAGCTTTGCAACAAAATATTTGGCAACTAGTATCCAAAGTTTTGTTTGTAAAACGTACAAACATTTGTTGACTCTGAATGCAAACAAAAAGTGTCCCCAGACAAAATCNGGGACAGCAGCCAATCTACGATAACCTAAAGGTTGTTTATGCACAGGGCTTTGTAATCGAGCCTTCAAGTCATTGAATCCGAACATTTTTCTATTCTTACTGACGTGTAAAAGTGTGAAACCATCAACTAGAGTGAAGACCAGGTAGGAGCGTCCTTTGAAGCACTACCCCGTCGGCGGGTATAGAGTACACCAAAGCACAAGTGATTTTCACTTAAAAGTCCAACGCAGGGTATGTCTTTAGCATTCTACTTTTACACCAGCAGTGTTACTTTGATTAGTGGCCTTGTGGAAACACCCTACCCAGCGTGGTTATAACAGTACCGCCGAGAACGACATACAAGTGTGCGTTGCGTCGACGTGCGTCATTGACATTCCGCTCGTCTGACACGCCCTGCACGACTCACAGCCAATAATAATCATTCAATGCTCTGGTGGCTTGATTCCACGTGACAGAAGAACGAGTTCTGCCTGTGGCGTTAGCGAATGAACCAGTGACCTCTGCTCGAGTGTGTGAAGGTCTGAGGAGTCGAGCTTGGTGCCAACTTATAACACGAGATGGTACGGTCTCTCGCCGCGTATCTTCATCATGAGACAGTGAGGTGTTTGATTGAGCCAATCATAATCAAGTTACTCCGGTACTGAACATCATTGATTCGTGGGCAGCCACCTAAAATTCAGAGAATTTCAAATCACCTAATTGCAAATATGGATTAGTTCGAATGTTTTGAAATACTACAGCAACTCTTTTCAAGACAAAAAGCTGTTTCTAGCAATACATTATTTAACTACTCGCCTCCTACCAAGGCGAACCGGGTTCAATTCCTAGTGGATGCGCTGGTTAGCGGGTTTTCTCGGTATCTTCCGTTTACCCCGATTTTACATTCCGACGTTATACTCCATACTCACATCGCTTCACTCTCATCGGCTCTCAAGAACTCGATTTTAAGAGCCGGCCAGATCTCTCCACTCAACTCTAGCCCTCTCAAAACCTCGCTGTTAAGAGCCGCCCAAATCTCTTCACTCTTCCACACCAGCCATACATAAAAATTGAGGCAGAGAGTTTTTTGTTTTCCCCTCATGTTCCTAACGTCACGTCGTCTAACGATTCGCTTACAGAAGTGACAAAATCAAGTTTACGAGCAGTGACGGAGATGTCTGTCTGCACTTGCACTGTTAGAAATGTCTGTAGATTTACGGAAACTTTTTACGGAGATGTAGAGTTAATTTACGGAATGGCACACCATAGTGACGTATAACGGAAATCAGCTGCGTAAATATAAAATACAGAAGCTCTTGGTATTCTTACGGCTTCGATTTTGAGACACGAGCAATGCAGATGATAACTGAAGCGTATCAAATCCCATCTTCACAATACTACTTCGTGTAAAATAGTAGTAGGTGAGTGGCGAACCTTTCATGGAGTTCCAATTCGTGTATTCTTGTTTAGATTCCGCTACAGGACAAAACCTTCTGTATACACAGTAAAACACGCACATAACGAAAATAAAAACAATTTTTTCGTAACCTCGTGTTATAAACCGTAAATACAGAAAGCTCTCTAACACGACTTGAAACAAAGACAGGCAGGTGCGTTCGTCACTTTCATGGTAAAATCCATATTTACGAAATACTTCGTGGTAGGTGAGTAGCTCAAGTTATTAATTGTTAACTTTTCGATTCGTGTTCAAATTCCACTACAGGACAAACTATTTAAACTCTTTTAATATCTCTGTAGCACACAGTGAAATACTTTAAGAAAATAATTTGTTTCCTTATCCCCTGTTTGTAAAGCTGAAATAAAAATAAATCTCAAACACTCTAACATGACTATAAACTAAAAATTTCATGAATGAATCTTCACTAATAAAATATTTAGAACATTAGTTCTTGAGAAAGTGTGGTACATGAGTGGAAAGGTGAGTGGCTAGTGTGTTAGACTGTCGAAAATTATTTTTCGAGTTTAAATCCTGACACCGGACAAATTTGCTTCAATTTTATTAACAGTGATATTTATACACCGTGAATCACCCACATAACGGAAGTAAAACTGTTTTTTTGTTCCCTCTTTTTTAAGGAGCTGATTAAAATAAAAACTTGCAAGTTTGTGGTCACGTTCGTGAATTTACGGAGATTTATGTGAAATTTACGGAGAGAGCGTTAATGAAAAAAAAAAAATCTAAGAGGCTGTAATTTAATGCAGATGTCTGAATAATTTGTAACCTGTATTTTCCGTGATTTTAGGGACATTTTTTTCTAATAGTGTAGATTTACATTATACTCACGACTTAAAAAGAAATTCAGATTTGTTCGCTTAACTCGCGTATAGTCTACTCACGTTATCTCCACACTTTTTCAAACATACTTTTTTAAAAATGCCCCATGACTTGTTTGATTGTTACCTAAATATGTAAGGTATCACAAATGTATTTTTTTGTTAACATAAACGTATCTTTTCTTTGGTTAAACTGAACTTCTATTTATATTTCATTTAGAAATTTTTATATTTCGTTTATAAATAATTTGAATAACAACGCAGAAAAATCTGCGTGCTGGTAATGCATAGTAAGAAATAGTTCACGTACAAAATATTATTAAAATGAGTGCGCACAAATGCAGGGCGTCGTATCATTGATGTAATTTCTACACGTGGTTAAGTTACGTTTGAATGAGGCCTGAAAGAAGGACTTTTGTAGGGATTCAGGAAATTCTGTAGTAACCATAAACTGACTATAGTATCATTCCAAAATACGTGTAAAAAAGTTCTGCATTTTTACAAAAGAATTGTAAACCGGTTAATAAGATACTTTTTTTGTAATACAAGTGAATTAGAGAACATTTTAGGAAAGTATTAATGCGAAACTAGTAAAACTGATGTCGAATTGTAAAATTCAAGTACTGGAGAAAACAAGTTTGTTATTAACAAGGATTTACGTAAACAATTTTGTATGTATCATAAAACAGTATGTTGTGAAACTGCAATATTTCTGTTGTAGCTTTGCAATAAAATATTTGGCAACTAGTTTCCAAAGTTTTGTTTGTAAAACGTACAAACATTTGTTGACTCTGAATGCAAACAAAAAGTGTCCCCAGACAAAATCNTCCAAAGTTTTGTTTGTAAAACGTACAAACATTTGTTGACTCTGAATGCAAACAAAAAGTGTCCCCAGACAAAATCAATTCTAGAAGAAAAACGAGTTATAAGTGTAGACACGGAAGGTGGTCACGACGCAGCTGACACACGCACTCTACTCCATAATCTCCCGGGTGGTGGACGGGCGCGAGTCGCGGCGGGTGTGGAGGCGTGACCGCCATCAATCTCCGTGAGAGGAGATCCGACAACAATGGTCTCAGTTGCCGCCTGTGGGANAGGTGCGGTCTGAAGCAGTGCTTTGAACCACTCCCTCTAAAGGCCGGTGTAAGTTGCGTTAACTTTGCGCTATAGATACTTACAACGGCAAGATAAATAGTTTCATCTACTAGGACGCATCTATGGTGGTGAAACATGGTGTACAGGTCTGGCGATGAGACATGCAGATGATTTACGTTTCACGCTTAGCTGTGTACCTGCCAGACTACAGAAGATCGTCTCGGTGTGCGTGCTTTCCATTCTGACTCGTGCTGTTATGTCAATTGTATTCCTTCAGAGTGCAGTATGCCTTGACAATGAGTTCTAAAGCACTTCGAACAGCTGGACGTGAGATATGTTTTGTTTCCTTCGGTCTGGGTTGCGAGTGTCGTGGTTACAGCCCCTCGGCTTTGATTGGTTGTGGCATGGCTGGATTTTTAGACTTTGTTCAGATTTATTTGCGTGAAGTGGAAGTATAGATTAAAAATACCACTTTAGCAAGGCTTCAGAAATGTTGGAAGTAACAGGTAATGCCCTATATTTGACGGATTAAATTTATATAAATAACGCGAATTTATTAGTTTTTAACTACTATAAAAATTCATGAATTTCAATATTTTTTACGTAGACTAACTTAATTGTTTAAAGCTCGCGAGTATATTACATTGCTTATATGTCGGATTCTAAATACGCTAGAAAAAGTGTTTTCTTAATTTAGAACATCAATTTTCCACGGATCGTAATTGAATACGTATTCTAGCTTCTCGAAGACCACAAGAGCGTTATACCAGAGCCGCCACAGACGTTATGTTCAGTTTCACTGCAGCAGTTTTTCACACACTAAGCATATTGTGTCGCACGACGGTTCATTAAAGCACTTATCTCTTTGAGGCGTGTACACAATTACTGGTATTCAGTACAACGTAACTTCGAGTCACCTGTATTCGCCATTGTAGAAAACCCCGTTCTGTCATTCGTGTTTTTCCACTCACCACCTCCACAACGGACACGCTTTCTGTCTNCGCCATTGTAGAAAACCCCGTTCTGTCATTCGTGTTTTTCCACTCACCACCTCCACAACGGACACGCTTTCTGTCTTGTACAACGTTCGGTATTGGTTGGTTGTGAGACATTGGAAGAACACGTTTTGGGTGTCACAGTAAGGGCCACCTGGTTTTCGCGAAAAAAAAATTATGCGCACGCTATACTTCAAGTTCGTACGTGCACACTTGCAAATTTCGTTGTGCTATTAACCGCATGTCTGTGAGAGAAGACATTTTACATTCGATTGGACCAATCAGAGTTAAGCTTTCCCGACACTGAACGTCGGTGATTGGTTGGCAGACATCTAAGACGCGTGGGAGATGAAATTATCAAACCACGAAATAGGTTCTAAACTCACGTGTTTTGCAGTACAACTAGTCATGAATCTTTATGCAATAAACAAGCGGTCACACTCATTGTCAATTAGTATCTCCACGTACCACAGGATACAGAATCAATGACGTTTGTTCAAACATTATTATAAAAATTAATTTTATTTGCCAAATTTAAGTTGTTGTGATGTAGTGTTCTTTCAAGTACCTGGTAAAAAGTATGCAAGCAAAGAATTATTTTCGTGTGTATTTTACCTTCAAGGAAAAAGTGAGAGTCATAAGAGCATTTATCTAGCTAGGCACATTCCTCAAATTTTTGCATATCTGTTTCTAACTGTCCTTGGAACTGTTCAGGACAATAATGAAATACACAACTATATTGGGGCCGCGGTGCCAGAGCGGTTAGCCTGCTCACCTACCACCAATACAAACAGGGTTCAATCCCTGGCCAGGAAACCGTANCCGCGGTGCCAGAGCGGTTAGCCTGCTCACCTACCACCAATACAAACAGGGTTCAATCCCTGGCCAGGAAACCGTTTTTTCGCTTGTGGGAATCCTGCCGGACAATGCCGCTGGTCGGCGGGTTTTCTCGGGGATCTCCCGTTTACCCCGCTCTTTCATTCCGGGGCTGCTCCATACTCACCTCAATCACTCTCATTGGTTCTCAATACCTCACTGTTGAGAGCCGCCAAAATNATTCCGGGGCTGCTCCATACTCACCTCAATCACTCTCATTGGTTCTCAATACCTCACTGTTGAGAGCCGCCAAAATCTCTTCACTTCATTTCGCAACTATATTTCAGTTACTGTTCTACGGGGGCAAATGGCTGTCTGTTATCAATCTCTTCAGCACAGTAACGTAACGTTGTATCTCATGTGGGAGAACTTTAAAACGGGAACGATTCAACTTCTCGCAGTAATTGCAGTTGTTCGGGGAAAGCAGGGACTTTGTCGGCAGCCCCTACACGAGTTAATCACCTGTACCGCTTCTGTGTAATCCGATCTGTTCACAAACGTGCTGCATTAACCGTCCAAAGCGCAGTGCCTACCGGTATTCACGTTCGGATATCGGATCGCTGGGACTCTTAGAACATGCGCGTGATTTTCAGCGAACATACTGTAAGAGAATTATTTTTTTTAGTGCCGATAAAATGCCCGTTTTTATGTGAGGCAATGAAGAAGAGTTCGTTGATTAAAAGTTGTATATTGGTTTGTACACCATTTCAGGGATATTTTGTTGCATAACCTCGTATATGACATTAAGGAAACACAAACACTTCAATACCCCAGAAGTAGTTTCTGGAAACAAGATTTTCAATAATAACTTGATAATTACAGTCTCTAACTACAAACTAAACGCAAAAACAAAAACACGATACATAAAACGAATAAACAATGTGGACTATATATATATATATATATACGAAAACACTTATGATTGACGTAACTCACATGGAAAAACTTATTATTTGGTGGGTTTTTTTTTTAATGATGTGTGTCCACTTTAATAATTTTTCGTGCAATACCACGTCATCATTTCAAAAATCTTTTAAAAATATTCTCGTGTCGCTTCATAAAGAAAATATTTTGTTTTCGGGAAAAACAATGGCTCATAACAAGTTTTTCTACAGCTAAAATATTCTTGTTAATGCAGAAATGTTATAATGCAACAATCGGTCAAAAATAATTTCAAAATAGACCGTTTTTTTCTTTACTGATGATCCGGTGAACATCTAGTTGCCTAGAGAGGCGACAAACGTAACGCGTTAAGAAGGCTCTTGTAACGGAGTTGAAATCTCTCTTACTCCAGGTAAAGAGGGAAGTGACTCCAAGTAATATTACGGTATTGCAGCCAGCAATGTTTCTGACCTCAAATCACAGTGGGAACATTCGACTGCACGGGCAAGGAAGCTGGTAATACAGAATGAGAGACAACACGAAGTCCTATAGAGACCGTATTCGGATTGAGGTCGCAAAGAGCTTTTGTTTGGGAAACTTTGCTCCGTTTATTGTAGGCACTGTGCCGGCAGCTGTGCAATCAACGTAATGGCTCTGTGTTATTCTCCTCTTCAGCGCCGAATACACATACATACCACTAGACTCGTTACATTCTGTCGCAGTCTGCTCCTTCCTGTATGTTTCGCTCCACCAGAGCATTACTAGATTAAACAACAACTACGTTCATCACATACACACATTCACATTTACTTTTAAGAGCGTTCAAACGACTAAAATTATTTTCTACAATTTTAGCGTATTACAATATTTTTCGTTGCGATATGAAACAGCAGTCTAAAAAAATTATAACAAAGGAGGAAAACGAATTTTTAAAAATAAATAAACCAAAATATATGAATTTTAAATGTATGTTTTTTTCGTATAAATTTCAAAATTGATAATCTTAAAATAATTTTTCATATTACAAGAATATCATAAAATGTATTTATTAGATAATGGTTATGCGGTTAGTCCTTATTTCGATTTTAACTTTTTAGATAAAATTTAAAGTTAAAATAGCGACAGTTAAACCCATATCACAGGAAAACAAAGCGTCGGATCAACGAAATGGTGACATGCCACTTGTGTGAATTCAATAAACACCTGTGTTGGCGATCCGCGATTCGAGGAAGTATGGGTTANNNNCCCCCCCCCCAAAATTCACCTTGGCATTAATTATTTTAGTGTACATTATTTTGAAAACTGAGCAATATTTGTTACCTCTTATGTTTAAATGAAATCTTTCTATATATTTAATAATGTGACACAATAATGAATTTTACAATTCAAGCATAAAATATTTTACGAGACAGACAAAGTTTTGTATCTACTTATTCCTCGTTCTTTGGAGTATGTTTCAATTGGTTGTAACTAACAAAATAAATTTATTAGTGAATCCGTTTGTTGTTTGTTGACTTGTATTAAATAAAAAATAAAAAAAAAGCATATTTAACAGTCTTGAATTTTAATTTCCCCAAGTTATAATGAAAATTATTGCCCCTCACACTCCCCCAAGCCCGGGAAATTTTGGAATCAATCGCCGCCATTGATGAACACTTTGCATGATTACAAACTTTCAGTTTGTATGTTTTGACATCTGTACAAATAACGACTTTAAGTTAAAATTCTCATATTTAGGTTAAAAAGACTTTATAGCTATTATGTTTACAATTGTTTGGTATTTTTAACGAGCTATCATCGAAATTGTTTCACGTAACTAAAAAATCCCTTAGTATATAATTTTAAAAAAAGTTTGTTTGTTTGTTAAATTTCCGCAACAAAGCTGGACTTACTTATGAAAGACCGAAAAAAGTATTTTTAAGATAGCGTTAAAAAAAACATTTTTATTATTATGAAACCTAAAAACGACTGTACAAAATATGTTATTAGTGTTTTTGCGATTACAATACAAGAAGTGAGGCCAGGTAAGGCAGGAATGCGGCCAACGTCTGTTTTTAAAACATTGTTCACAAACAACTGGGACAATAACGCAACGACTGAAAATGCATAAATCTGTAGAAGTACGTAGAATATTTGTGTCTGGCTGACACAGTGGGGTTGCAGCGATTTCATCAACATCTAATGGCAGTAACCCCGCCCAGGCTACAAGGGAGAGCCAATAGGAATCGAGGATATCGGAGAATGTGGGGGTGAAGTGTGGTGGACACGGCCGCTAAGGGCCGGTGTGTCAGTCGGCGTCGGTCCCTGAACGGCGTCTCCGAGCGGCGATTGAGGGTAAGTGTCTTACGCTAGGGTGAGAGAGGGCGAGCCTGGAGCCCCTTATATACTTGACCTCCCATAACAGATTGTCCTTCTCACTTACCTCCATCCCTAACGTCACTAACCAAATCACGCTGTAATTATTGTAAGTACAGATCCTCCTGAATTAATTAGTTTTGCTTAACTGATCGTCCCCCGACTTCCCTTCATGAACTGCATGAACTACATTTCCCTCAGGGAAGTATAACACTTGTGGAGGCTTGGTTCCTCCCGACCCTCTCACCTTGCATCAGTACTCTACCACATACCTTTTCCTCCCTTATAATAAATTCCCCACCCACCCGTACCGCATGCCATTTCGAGGATAAGTACCTTCACTAACACTGTGCTCGCAAAACCCACATTAGTGGGTCTTTGCTTATTTTTAAATTAGTGGTTTTAGAGGGATTAACTGTAATCAGCATTACTTTTTTGTTATAATTTATATATTCATACTTTGCATCCCTTTCATATCTCCTACATGCATTATAAGTAGACAGTACGTATTTAAAACATTTTTTTAAATAATTAAATAAATCAGTAAATATGTACCAGTTCAATAGAGGGAGAACACAATTTAACTGGAAAATTTAAAAACTTAATTGACCTTCTATCTACTAGTCCAGGACACGCACAACACAATCAGAACACACAATTTTCTATACAGTTAAATAACCAGAGCACTGTTAATGAAGAACTGACTGAAAATTCACACAATTACAGGCCTTTAACCAAAGGGTATTTACAAAATGTACTGTCAACATCAAAATTTCAGCCTACAGTGCACAAAGATGAACATGAATATCTAGAATCATGCTCTCAGACAATTAGTAACACTTATCAGAATTTATATACTACCCTTTCAGAAGATAGTACACAAACATAATTACACTCTAGTGAAAATCCCAAACAACATCCGCAAAAACCATACGGAATTAATGCTAACCACACAACATGTTCATGTTGTGTTGCAACAGCCAGTAAATACAGAAACATTTCATGGGAGTTCAGAGCATTATGTATAGAATTGTGTGAAAATTTTTATTAGTGTAGCGAAATTTATGATTGTGATGAGACTGGAATATAAAGAGGTTACAGTTCCACTTAGAGTGACCAGCAAGAAAAGTATATCACAAGATAATTGCAACAGGTCAACAACAACAAGTTATATGGAATTTTATTGTGCAGCAGCTAATACAAGTTTTTGCAACAGATGCAAATAGGGTACAATACAAAAAAACCGCTCTACTCAAAAAGACAAGAACCGGGTGAATCGCAATATTAAACCTTCAAGAAATGTTACATTTTGTTCAGAAAGTAAAACCAACCATGTAAAAGGAGGAAATATTGGAGACACTGTGAAATTGTTGTGCATAGACTCATTGTTATGAATAACCCACCATTAGTAGCCACAAAAAACAATATCAAACAGATGAAATCAGCAATTTTGAAATACAAACACAATAAGGAAAACAGGGAAACAACCATCTACCCTGATTTATATAAAGAGATGCAAGCAATTAATGAAGAAATCACCTAACTAACACTTAAATAAACAAAAAATAAAGACAGACAACACATAACCACAAATCAATAAACACGTATTTCAAAATCACCACGAAAATAAGCGTAAATTCAAAGAAACTGTACACTACCAATACAAAGTTTTTACCCTCAGAACACATGCCACCATTACCCTTATCAAGAAGTCTACAATAACTGTTACATGACATAGCAAGGACAATGTTTTAGGCCAATAAATACACCAACGTAGTAAGGACCATACTATCCTTTTTTGATGTACCACCATTTCCATTTCCCAACTCTTATATGACACAAGTACATGGATCACCATATCCACAGGATCCACTCCCCAACCACCTACAATTCAAAAACTTAACATGTTCAGAAAACTTGTTTTACAAGGTGTAGAAACCTCCCAAACATCCTGGCTATGCAAGTTTGAAATAAAGGGAGGCTACCGTCCTACGTATGCAGAAATAGTGGCCAGAAACTGTAGGCCCAATCAGAACACATGCTCAAAAGTATATGCACAAGAGAGTTCACCAATACTTAAGAAAAACAACTCGTATTCTACAAGCAACAAATCTGGCTACCACAACTATAATATTAAACACAAAATATACTACACAGGAGAGCATGTAAATAAGTGATATATTAAAAAATTTCAAAATAGGACAACTGACATGACAAATACAACAGCTGTTGAAGAGGCACATGAGGGAAACGAACAACGAAATCTTCAACTACAAGGAGTAGAACAGTAAACCATTCATTTAAAAACTGTAATGTTTCACTATACAATAACAATGATAAGACAGTAAAATAAATTAAATTAGGCCACAAATCCCAATTAGCAATCACATGTGCGGTGTATTTCTATGAAGGCCATTATGCCAGAAACTGTCCCATGTTCCCCAACAAATCATTACATGGCATACTGATATTTCAGAACGATTCAACCAATTTAAAAGAAAACATGCAACAAACGACTTTCAAAAGAAGGGATGCAAAAGAAATGGAAAACTTTAGCGACATAAAATCAGACACACGAATCACAATAGAAAATAAACAAGATATAAAATATAAATCAAAACAGGCCAGTGAGAAGTCCTTTGCAGAACAAAGTTTACATAGGATCAATTTTATGGCACTCACAGATGACATATTGTCTACATCGAAAATCACTGTTCAAAGCAATAAACAACAATTTCTTGCACTTCTAGATAGAGGTTGCAGAAAATCATGCATAGCGGAAACAAATAGTACACAAGCAGCAACTGAAACCTATTGAACACAATATAAATCTTATGGCAGCTACTGAAAAACTACCCTCCCCAAAATTTTACACAAAAATGAGATTTCTAAATTTTACGATACATATTCAAACACGACTTCCTAGTCACAGAAAATTAAAAAACTGACATTATATTAGGGTGCGATTTAATTCGCCGTCATCAGCTAATACCGCGCTTACATGACAACATTGCCACCCTTAGATATAAAAACGACCAAATTATCACTGCACCTCTTATAGACCAATTAGACCCTCTACACGATAATTTCACACTTTATGTAATTCAGAAAATAACAAATTTTGAAACAGAGGAACAAAATTTACCAATGAAAAATATTAATCCAGCTTTACCACCAGAACAGAAATTGCATATTCAAAAGCTACCGAAACAATTTTGGGTTACATTTGCATATAAATTAACAAATCTCACAGAAACGGAAAAGTATTTAATAAATATTGAACTTACTACAGATAATCCAATACATCGCAAATTGCAAACCATATAGACTAGTTCCGAAAAGATGCGAGGCTATAAAGGAGGACATTCAACTAATGTTAGACGCAAAAATAATCGAGCCTTCCACAAGTCAATACGCAGCTCCCTGCCTTGTTGTACCAAAGAAAGATGGCAGTATTCGTTTGCTTAGTGATTTCCGTGCTTTGAACGTATATATTAAACAGGAAAATTACCCATCACCTCGAACAGAAGATAGACTTAAATTAGCCTTCAACATAGACAAAATAGGATTATTCAAGTACTAGCTTTTACCCGCGGCTTCACTCGCGTGGTTATAGTAACAAACTTATAGGGAGAAATAACGGCATTTGTTAGAAGACAGACACTGATCATAAAAGCAGAACAGAGCACTATTTAAGGACGCTACTGCACACGATGTTGAGAGTCTTTCCATATTGCGCTAAGATGTGGATATTTTGGGCATTGGGCACAAGCGAACATATGACATAGAGCTGGCCATGAGAGAAGCACGGCTTTTCCAAGTGCCCCCCGCTACCTGTAATGTTTGCCCTTGCGCTTTGTTTATTGTAATAGTAAAACTAGGCATGAGGGGGAATTGCACCGGGAGGTCTGTGGGGATTATGTTCCGACCAAGTTCTGTGACGCGAAGCCTCGTCCCGTTACATAATCGCGGTGCATCTAAATTTCGCATAAGCATGACCGGAACGCCTAATTTTAATTGGAGTTTATGTGAGGGCACACCTGACCACTCTAGAAAATTCAGGAACTCTACAGGATGTGAAGTTCACCGTTCTGTGTCCATGACTGTGTCTACTGACAAATATTCCGTTGATTCTCCTTGTAACTCTTTCAAAATGTTAGTATTAATTTTACTAACGATAACATTTATTGGTGCCAGAATTGCTCTTTTACATAGCCACTGGTAGTCATTTATATTTCTTTCTAGATCTGGGTAAACGCTAGTAATCAGTTCCGTATCACTCTGCACCAAATTACTAAAATCCCCCGTTAGGGACACACACACACAGTCCTCGGCGTCTGTTTCTAACCGCCCATCTTCAATTTTCAATGGTGTATCAGCATAATGATCTGTATCAACATCACTGTAGAGGTGCAATCTCATATTTGTCGTCAGGCTGAATTTCTTGAGATTTGCCCATAAACTTGACGACTTGAGACAGACTTTGATTTCATCTGCAGATGTGCCCTTCTGAATCACTGGTAGAGTCTGGTGGAAGTCACCAGCCAGTAATACAACCATTCCTTCCATAATGTCTGTATTGTTTCGTATATCCTGTATAGTTCGGTTTAAGGTCTCTATCGCTTTTGTTTGTGACATTATGCTTTCGTCCCACACTAACAACTTAAATTGACGCAGCATTGCACCCCGAGCGCTATTTTTACTAAAATTGCAGATGGGTGACTCTTCCTGAGCAAGATTCAGTGGCAACTTTAACACGGAATGCGCGGTACGGCCCCCGCTCAGTAGTGTGGCAGCTATGCCGGAGGAAGCCACGGATACAGCAATTTATTTGTCTTTTCTTATATGGGTGCATCTAAAGAGAAGAGTGCACCATTCCCTGACTCCACTTGACGTAACACTGGGTCAAACACGTGTCTTTGTTCCGGTAATAACTGTGGCATCATTTCAGTCACTTGCTTCTGCAATGCTGGGACATCATAGTTAAACTCTCGAACAATTTCGTCACTTAAGTCACTTGCGTCTGATCGTGGAGGGCTAATCACTCCGAAATCGCTTATCTTTTTCCCAACAATTGCCAAGTATGCAGAGTCACGAACAGTCAGTTTCACCAGAAAAAAAACAAAGAGCAGCGCCATAGTATGTATTTATTATTCACGTCGTTCAAAACTTGCATCGCGAGAACATTATTTTATTTTCAATTTTTGCAAGCGCTTCGTTATAAATGTATTCATTAAATGTCATGTCCGCAGTGTCTGCTGTATCCGTTGCAAAATCACTTCCGCCATGTACTCTTTGTACTCATCCCACAACTGTTGGGGATTGCTAAGGCCACAAAACGATATGAGGGTTGCATGTAGTTCCCTGATTTTGGCTGATGACCGGCACTGCACAGCTTCCTCCATGGTTTCGTCCCAATGATTATCATTTTCTAACAGACGCAGAGCTTCACATACCTCTCTATACGTTACGAATTCTTGACCATTGACAGCTTTAAGGTCTCTATGGCTTGTCGGACCCGGGACGTGGTGCAGCGACATATGCAAACAGAAACATTCAAAATTTGTTACATGGATGGAGTACACACGGTCAAGGGTATCTGATGATTTAACTCCAGGCCAATTTTCAACAGGCGTACCTTGAACGCGGCATTTCCACTCCTTTCTTGAAGTGTTCCAAATGTAGTAACGGGGAACTACGGCATACAACAAAGTTTTTGCGAAAGAATTGGTCTGACAAAGCTGGAAAAAGGCTGTTGATGTGGTCTTGGGCGGTGATTAGACCCTTTCATTGAAGTTGTTCTCATTAAAGTACACGCACTCCCCGTTTTCCAAGTGCACGGTAAGATGAGTAACAGTTGGATGTCTCTCATGTAAGGGGAAACCAAGGAGCCACCACGCTTCCACGTTGCTACTGACATAATGCCCTGCTTGAAAGGTCTGGACTTCATTAACGGGCTGCACCCCACCTTAATTTCTGAAATTGAATATCGCCTGATAATTTCCTCTATTTATATACTTGCATATATATTTAATAGCGCGGACAGAGCTGCAAGCTTCTACATTAATGTGAGCATTAAACATTTTATATATAATGGGCGAATATGGCACAACCCAGCTATTGTATAAGGTTACGAACGCCCCGCTGAGAACCTTGACGGTGACTTTCAAACCACCATATTCTTGTGCTCTGCGTCTGTATAACGGGTAGCCTTTGTCATTGTGCACTATTTCTTTAAGTAGCGTTCGTGGATATTTTTTTGTACATTTCCCACCTTTCATGCAAGGCGATGCTACGTTATGCACGCCACATGGACCGTGAACCATGTTTCAGACTATGGTGTCGTATAAATCTTTATCTTGTGCTGGATCCGGAATCTCAGCGCTTATTAAGTCCTCTATTTGGTTGGGGCGCAGCTTCTCGTTGAACCATATTAGGATGTGCACATGTGGCAAACCTCGTTTTTGCCACTCAATGTAATACATGTAGCACTGTACGTCTCCGAATATTTTTCCTTTGGTAATAACATTGATTATATTTTTTACTTTTAAACGAAAGACTCTGGCAACTAAATGGTGTCTGTCAGTAGCTTTTTGTGCGGGCATTAGCTCATCCGTAATTTCCTTCCATGAGGGATTGCAAGTGGCAGTGTCAAAAAGATCGGGTCTACCGTAACTCCGCACATAGGCGAATGCATCCTGGGTATATTCGTGCATGTAGCGGGGGCTGTTGAAGAATAAAGACGGAAGAATTACCATTTTACCTAAATCACTGGGGTTTACATTAGCAACGCTATTAAAAGCATCTTGAAGATGTATGTAATTCTCAACTAGCAGCTTTTTTTTATTTAAATAGATGTAGCGGAGGTGTTCGCTTTCTACTTTGATATACATGTCGACCAGAAATTGATGAAACAGTTGTCTGCACCACGTGAATAGGTTGAAATCATTCTCTGGCAACATCATGTGATACGCATAAAAATCCATACACGAACCCTTTTGGTTCAGAACAGGCTGTTTCGTTATAGGATTATTGAATGGAATTTCAAAATTATATCCCTTTTGTCGCTTGCAATAAATAACGGATATTGCAGGGCGTCATAAAACTTATGAGTGTCGGCTACCCGTGTCAACGTATTATCTCGTGATAAGAACTGGTCGCCGCTCANAGGGCGTCATAAAACTTATGAGTGTCGGCTACCCGTGTCAACGTATTATCTCGTGATAAGAACTGGTCGCCGCTCATCACTGCAGCGATTTCATTAATTAAAGGTGCATTGTAGCGCCTCTCATGCTCTCCACGTGGAGTGCGACCAGCATGGNCACTGCAGCGATTTCATTAATTAAAGGTGCATTGTAGCGCCTCTCATGCTCTCCACGTGGAGTGCGACCAGCATGGATGACTACCTTAAAATCCTCCTGACGCAGGTTCTGTAAAGCGGTTTTAAAAGTGTTTATCAAGATATTGTGTTCATGCAACATTCTTTGAATTTTCAACGCCGTGTCTCTTTCAACTCCTTGAATAAATTGGCAGTGGCGGTTTGTTTCAATTTCTTCGTAACAAATGAAATATACCTGCAAGAATTTATGCTGTTAATTGAAAGCTGGAAAAAGCGCACCTATTGTATGATAAACTTGCCATTGAACAGTAAACGTTGGCGAAAATCCAGGTATTGTCATCTCTCTGTCAAATCCAAACGATGTCATTTGGAAACATGAGTTGTACTTTCTGATCATATTTAAAAATCGCCGTGATTTATCAACATCAGAGGCTCTTCTGGCTCACCAAGTAAAGGAAGGGAAACTTTCCCGCTGGAACAGCACATCCCTGTGGTCTCATATTTCCATTTCAAAGCGCTACAAAACCGGCACGACTTGTCCATGAGTCTGATAACAATAAGCATGAGATTCTTATAATCAATTAAGCGATCGTAATGAAATGCCACTTCATTAAAAACAGACCAAGTGTTTCTTTGAAAAGCTCGTCGATGTTCCACTTGGAGTTCCACGTTTGCGATTCTTCTCGCCTATGACTGTTAAGGTGTTTCGGATGCCCTTAAAGCAGCCTGTCGTTCTGCTTGTTCTTCCTGTCGTAATTGGGTCTGAACAGGCGATTCAGCGGCTTTCAAAGCAGCTTGTCGCTGTGCTTGCTCTTGTCTTCTTAGTTCGGCATCTTCTGAAGACTCTTGTGATCGAGCAAATATTTTCGCGTTTGCTTGAGGCAATTCTCTTGAAAGACCTTATTTTCGTTTGCGAGGCATTATTTATTCAACAGACTATGAAAAACTAAATAATAAAAATAAACAGTCGAAAAAGTAAACAAAACAAATACCAAACCAACAAATCCAATTCAAAGTGCAAATCAGTATCAAAGGTCAATTCTGTTTAATAAATTGAACAATAATCGAATATTCATAAACTACAAAGCCAAAACGAAAAGAGAATCAAAGGAAACCAAAAGCAAATGCAGGCAATTCAAACTATTTGAACGCCATATATTGTCAATCTTTAAAACTACAATTGTTATGTTGTTTAACATAGAATTATTAAAGGAAATTACATATTGAGTAAAGGTTTTAAGTAATTTTTTCACGATAAAAAGTAGCCAATATCACCTTTCAGCCCTTTAACTAATTCTGTGCAAGAAATTACGTCAATCTGTTGCTCGCTTGTGACGTTGCATTGTTGACTTGTTATTCCGTTTGTGTACTTTTTCATTTTCGAATAAGAATTTATCATAGGGAATTAGATATTTTCTCAGGATAACAAGTAGCCTATGTCACTTCGCGGCCCTCCAACTATATCTGTGCAAAAAATTACATCGATCCGTTGCTGCTTTCCGAAGTGAAAGGACAAACAAACAAACTAACACACTTTCGCATTTATAATATTAGTATAGATAGTATAGATAGCTGCATGCAGATGGGAATGTCCAGTAATCTACGGTTTTTACGAGATTTTGTAGACATCCTTGTAGGAGATATACGTTGGAACACTGTAGTTTGCAATGCAGGCGACNACGGTTTTTACGAGATTTTGTAGACATCCTTGTAGGAGATATACGTTGGAACACTGTAGTTTGCAATGCAGGCGAAATTTTTGTAATACGCGATACTTTTGAGGATTACTTTAAAAATCTTGAAAAATTCTTTAAAGAATGAGAGAGTTTAATGTTGAACTAAATTCAAAGAAATTTAAATTTGCTAAAAACACACCACACGGCTTATTTCCTGATCCAGGGAAAACACAAGCAATTTCAGAGATGCTACCACCCAAGACATTAAANACACACCACACGGCTTATTTCCTGATCCAGGGAAAACACAAGCAATTTCAGAGATGCTACCACCCAAGACATTAAATAATTACGCTCATTCCTTGGACTCACGTCTTACTTGCGTAAATTCATTAAAAACTACTTAGAAATTGCACAACCTCTTACAGAACTAAAAAAAAATAACAGACAATTCACTTGGGAAACTCCACAGCTAACAGTGCGGCGTTTCAAAAATTAAAAAATACCATTACTAAGGCTACTAAATTAACTCCGTTCAGAGACGGCAGGGAAACAATTCTGGTATGCGATGCATAAAAAAACAGCGATTGGAGGAACCTTGCTTCAACAAGACCCCTAACGGAACAAAACATATTATAGCCTATGAATCACGAACATTAGCGCAAAACAAACAACATTGGAGTGCCATAGAAAGGGAGTTAGGAGCAATAAAGTATTTTTACATTAATTACCGACAATTCCTTTATGACAGTGAATTCGCCATAGAAACAGATCACGAATCTTTAAGATATCTCCATTCCATGACTTAGCACAACACAAGTATTCAAAAATTTGCAACTGCACTATATGATTTCGAACTTAAAACAAAAGTAAAAGGTAAAAACAACATTATTGCATACACCCGAACTCAACACGAATATTCAAACCACTATATCTATACAAGACAAAATATACTCCACTATACAATTTTATAGCACACCTAGCAGCAGCCCTAATTACACATAAAACTTATATGTAACAAATGGGATGAATACTCGCAATTGCTAACAGAAAACAACAGTACTCAAAGTAAATCAAAAACAAAACAACGATCACCGGCTATCGAGCACATACCACATAGGTTAAATTTCCAAGATACAGCAGATTATTATCTCATTAATATTAATATTATCCCAAGTAATGAAAAACAAGAAATTTTGATTTCACTCAATGAACCACTATCATTAATAACAATGCTTCCTCAGACAAAATACCAACACACTATTTACAAACCAGTATTGCAAAAACTACCAGATGACCAGGAAATTAAAGGTGATAAGGAATTATAAAGGAGTCTCAGTTAACCGTCACCCTTTTAACCGTCAGTTTCTGTTAACCGTCAGTAAACTGGCACAACAAGTAAAATAATAAGATTGGATATAAAAAACAAACTCAATAAACTAAAAATGAAATAACTTTTTTCTCGCTTCATATTAGATCATATTAAGCACATTATTGAGTTGAACAATACGTATACTCTAATGTAATACATATACCCAGTAAAAATACATTCTGTGTGGTGCGGAATGCGAATGACTCACGTTTGTTGTTTATATACAACAAACATATGTACTTCGTAGAAGTACATATGTTTGCGCTGATAGTACAGTCATTGTAGAATATCGGGAAAAACTAATTGAAGAAGTAAAAGATAGAAATTTGGCCAGAGAGCAGGTTTACAATTGTGACGAAACTGGCCTAAATTGGAAAGTACTTCCTTGACTAATCATTGGGAAATCTAAAAAGCCTCCATCTTTCAAAAATATGATTTTAAACGTCTTACCTGCCAAATATTATGCACAAAAAAGTGCCTGGATGAGCCAGGATATATTTAATGAGTTNTGATTTTAAACGTCTTACCTGCCAAATATTATGCACAAAAAAGTGCCTGGATGAGCCAGGATATATTTAATGAGTTGTTTCACAGTGTGTTTGTGCCAAATGTAAAACCACATTTAAAATCGATCGTATTGCCTGAAGAAACCATGTAATTANGTTTCACAGTGTGTTTGTGCCAAATGTAAAACCACATTTAAAATCGATCGTATTGCCTGAAGAAACCATGTAATTAATGAACAATGCACCAACTCATCCTTCTCATGACTTACAAAGTGATGAGAGAAAAATTACGTGCCACTTTTCGCCTGCTTACGCTACCTCACTAATTCAGCCCATAGATAAGGGTATTATTGAAAGCATGAAGCGACGTTATCGAAAATGCTTTATTCAAAAAAGTTGTTTATNAGATAAGGGTATTATTGAAAGCATGAAGCGACGTTATCGAAAATGCTTTATTCAAAAAAGTTGTTTATGTTGGGGATGAATTAATAAGTGTAAAGCAGTTTTGGAGGTCATACACTATTAAAGACGCAATTTTTAATGTCGCTGAAGCCTGGTAAGATATATCAGAAGAAACATTTAAAAAAGGGCTGGAACAAACTGTGGCCTGAGACTGTAAGCAAGAATGAGGCCACAAACGAATTTGGAAATTACGAGGAAAATTTACTTCTGTGTCAAGGGATTCCAGGTGGAGAAAACACATCAATTAGGTGAAGTAAGTGAATGGCTGGGAATTGACAGATTTGACGGAGGCTTTGAAATATTAAATGATGAGGAACTTGTATTAAGTGCAACACGGGAGGTAGAATGTTTAAGTGAAGAAGAATAGGAAGGTACACTCAAGGATTGCCCCAAAATAATTAGCCACAGTGACGCTGTAAACATGTTTTCCAAGTGCATTGAATTGTACGAGCAACAAGAAGAGGCAGACGCTGCACAGATATTACTCCTACGTAAGATACGCAGCACGGCAGCAACAAAAGCCCGTGGAGTATTACAACAAAGGAAAATGACACACTTTTTTAGGTAGTATTATATTACTGAACATATACACAATATTACTGTATTCAATTTTGTTATTTTATCAACACAATTAACCGAAGTCTACAATATTTAATATCAAATACATACTGTGCCGTACATACATCTATTGATTGCTACCTGTTTAAAATATAGTGCTAAATATCGTATACATTATCGCTAGTATCTGTCGTGTCTTTGAGGAGGGGCGGGGGGCATTTATATTATCCGTCTATTCTCTCAACCGGTTCCGAGACTGACGGATAATAGAGACTCCACTTTATTTATATTTACAATACAACACGTGCATTCTAACACGTCTCCATTTCAAGGGAAATATTTCAACGACGCAAATATTCAAAAAATAAAATTACCTCTTACAGAACCACGCAAAGCTTCTCCCATTGAGCGAAAGAATGCACGACGTTCTGGAACTGCAAATGGCGAGGTTTTCATAAAATATACACACCTGTAGGCGAAAAACACATAACGGTCGTACCCAAATACTATGAAAAAAAAATATTAACAGCCCACCACGAAACATTATTCGGTGGACAACATTTCGGAAAACCTAAAACACTACAAAAATTAAGGAAGCCTACCTATGGGAAACAATGGACAATGATGATGAAAATTACGTCAAAACATGTGCAATTGGCTAGAAGACAAAACCAGCGAATAACACACAACAAGGCCAATTATAACCAATTGATCCCCCGCCTTTATTCACAATGTGGTCACTCGATGGCAAGAAACTACTACCAGAAACAGAATCAGGGAATAAGTATGTTGTTCTTTTAATTATGCGATTTGCTACCAGGTACGTAGTCGCTCAAGCCGTCCCAAATATAGACGCAAAAACTTGTGCAGGATTTATAGAAACAGATATACTTAGATTTGGTTGGCCCAAATACATCCTGACCGACAGGAGAACTTCATTAAATAATGACATGATCACTAAGCTGCTTTCAGATTTAGAAATCAAAAAACTAAGAACCACATCGTATAGTAGGCAAACCAATGGATTAACCGAAGCGATGAATAAAATAATTGGTCAACATTTAACCACGTATGCTCATGAATCGCCACAGCAATGGAATAAATATATAGATTTCATAATGATCAACTACAATACAACTGTTAACACATCATCAAAATTCTCCCCATTTTACCTAATACACGTGGTAAACGCCACACAGCCTACTCATGTAGTATTAAACAACCCGCATATCTGCACCCCCGACTGGTTACAAACTCTTAGTCAAGCCTGTCGAAAATTGAGAGAAAATATTAGAAATAGTCAGGTAAGACAAAACACAAATTTTGATAGGAAATATAAACAAATATCTTACTAACTTAACCGACTCGTCTAGCTTCGTAGACCAACTAGGAATAAGGCCATAAAGTACTTATATAAAAACTACACAGAAGTAATCCTATTGCTCCATTGTAAATACCAGACAGTTAAAACCAGCGTACCTAAGACACTTCACAATTATTCTCTCCACTGAAACAGGAAATCACAAATAAACAAACCCCCGATCGCGAACGGACAATTTCTCTATACCCTTCCCTCTACTGATAACTTAAAAACGCACATATTCACAACAACCGTATAAATTCATACATGAATTAATATGAAAGTATAAGTGAAAAGTAACTCACCAATATTTTGTTACAGGTAAATCCTCCAACATAAAATGATGCTGAAGGTCTTATTACTTCTCCTACATATTATTCCGCCCTCTCTACCCAACAACCCTTACCGAATACACACTCGCGTGTACTGGAAGTCCATTAAGACGAAAGTCATATATGAAGAATTTATACCCATAATTGACCAAATACCCCTCCAACCTTCCTAACGATCGCGCAACCCGGAAATATGCACCAAGTAAATGTGTGCACTTGACATCCTTCACTTATGTTAAAGAGGCACAATTGATTTAAAACACCATAACTGAGTTGCGGACACATCTCCTTACGGAATTCAACAACGACATTAATATCCCAAGTCGTAGTAGACGAGGCTTACCATTCCTCGGCGATGCACTACGATGGTGTTGAAATACTATTTCTCATAATCATTTCTATATCAACTACTGTCCATGACAAAGTCTTACTTTAAAACACCATAACTGAGTTGCGGACACATCTCCTTATGGAATTCAACAACGACATTAATATCCCAAGTCGTAGTAGACAAGGCTTACCATTCCTCGGCGATGCACTACGATGGTGTTGAAATACTATTTCTCATAATCATTTCTTTATCAACTACTGTCCATGACAAAGTCTTACTGTCGACGATCGACACACTTAAGATGTAAATACTTCATAATACCTAGGGCATCCATTACATAATAGAATATACGAATAACGCCACTCTCAAATTGACAGGAAGTTACATATTCTAAGGGAAGCCATTAATAATATTACCATCTCGCAAAACTCCCAGCTTAACTCATAGCACGTTATCGAGTTACTCACCTCAGCGCAACAGATGACTTTCACTTCTAAATTAGAATTATTCAGCTCCCTTTTGAGAAACAAATAGTTAATTTCGCATATTGCGTATTTTAAAATTAACTATCTTCCACTAAATGTTAAACCATAAGAAACCATTCAGAAATACCTACGTGAAATTCAAAATACTGTATCAAATAGTACAATGATACTGTCACTCCCACCAACTAGTATTAATGTGTATTTTCATTTACAAATTGCAGAATTTTCCCTCACAGAAACGCAAATGTTTCTAAAGATACATGCACCGTTAATCAGAAAAAAATGCCAAGTGGAAAATATAAAAACTTTTTCCTAATACTTTTCAGTTAAAAAATCGCTCATGTTATACACAAAGGTGACAAAAGTCATGGGATAGCAATATGCAAATATACAGATGGCAGTAGTATCACGTACAAAATGTATAAATGGGCAGGGCATTGGTTAGCCCTTCATTTGTAGTCAAGTGATTCATGTGAAAAGGTTTATGACGTGATTATGGCCGCACGACGGGAATTAACAGACTTTGAACGCGGAATGGTAGTTGGAGCTAGACGCATGGGACATTCCATTTCGGAAATGGTTAGGGAATTCAACATTCCGAGATCCACAGTGTCAAGAGTGTGCCGAGAATACCTAATTTCAGACATAACCTCCCACAATGGACAACGCAGTGGCTGACGTCCTGCACTTACTGACCGAGACCAACGACGTGTGCGCAGGATAGTCAGTGTTAACAGACAAGACAACACTGTGCGAAATAACCGCAGGAATCAATGTGGGACGTACAACGGACGTGTCCGTTAGGACAGTTTGGCGAACTTTGGCTGTACTGGGCTATGCCAGCAGAAGACTGACTCGAGAGCCTTTACTAAAAGCACGACATCGCCTGCAGCGCCTCTCCTGGGCTCGTGACCATATCGGTTGGACCCTAGACGACTGGAAAACCGTGGCTTGGTCAGATGAGTCCCGATTTCAGTTGGTAAGAGCTGATGGTAGGGTTCGAGTGTGGCCCAGACCNCTTTCATTTGTAGTCAAGTGATTCATGTGAAAAGGTTTCTGACGTGATTATGGCCGCACGACGGGAATTAACAGACTTTGAACGCGGAATGGTAGTTGGAGCTAGACGCATGGGACATTCCATTTCGGAAATGGTTAGGGAATTCAACATTCCGAGATCCACAGTGTCAAGAGTGTGCCGAGAATACCTCATTTCAGACATAACCTCCCACAATGGACAACGCAGTGGCTGACGTCCTGCACTTACTGACCGAGACCAACGACGTGTGCGCAGGATAGTCAGTGTTAACAGACAAGACAACACTGTGCGAAATAACCGCAGTAATCAATGTGGGACGTACGACGGACGTGTCCGTTAGGACAGTTTGGCGAACTTTGGCTGTACTGGGCTATGCCAGCAGAAGACCGACTTGAGTGCCTTTACTAACAGCACGACATCGCCTGCAGCGCCTCTCCTGGGCTCGTGACCATATCGGTTGGACCCTAGACGACTGGAAAACCGTGGCTTGGTCAGATGAGTCCCGATTTCAGTTGGTAAGAGCTGATGGTAGGGTTCGAGTGTGGCCCAGACCCCACGAATCCATGTACCCAAGTTGGCAACAAGGAACTGTGCAAGCTGGTGGTGGCTCCATAATGGTTTGGTCTGTTTTTAAATGGAATGGACTGGGTCCTATGGTCCAACTGAACTGATAATTGACTGGAAAGGGTTATGTTCAGCTACTTGGAGACCACTTGTAGCCATTCATGGGCTTCATGTACCCAAAAAACGATGGAATTTTTATGAATGACAATGCGCTATGTCACCGGGCCACAACTGTTCGCCATTGGTTTGAAGAACATTGTAGACAATTTCANCGAATCCATGTACCCAAGTTGGCAACAAGGAACTGTGCAAGCTGGTGGTGGCTCCATAATGGTTTGGTCTGTTTTTAAATGGAATGGACTGGGTCCTATGGTCCAACTGAACTGATAATTGACTGGAAAGGGTTATGTTCAGCTACTTGGAGACCACTTGCAGCCATTCATGGGCTTCATGTACCCAAAAAACGATGGAATTTTTATGAATGACAATGCGCTATGTCACCGGGCCACAACTGTTCGCCATTGGTTTGAAGAACATTGTAGACAATTTTAGCGAATGATTTGGCCACCAAGATCACCCGAAATGAATCCCATCAAACATTTATGGGACATTATCGAGAAGTCAGATCGTTCACAAACTCCTGCACCGGCAACAATTTCGCAATTATGGACGTCTATAGAGGTAGCATGGCTCAATATTTCTGCCGGGGACTTCCAACGACTTGTTGAGTCCATGCCACGTCGATTTGCTGCACTTCGCCGGGCAAAAGGAGGTCTGTCATGATATTAGGAGGTATCCCATGACTTTTGTCACGTCAGTGTATAATAAAAAAGTAAATAACTATACTAGTGCACATGAACACGCACAATGTATACCACATTTCAATTCCCTGGGAAAATGAATTTCAAATATACCGAATACCGGAAATACTTATTCCCGCCGAAAAAGCAAAGTTCATCGAGGCAGCCATTGAAATAGGTACTGTAGCGCCTACTACGTTAGATTGTTCATTCCAGTGCATACATAACAACAAAATTACTATTATACAAATGCAACCACACGTATACTTAATTTCCAATGCAGCCACGAAGTTGAATATCAGTTGTACCACAATAACAACTCCCGTACCCTGCGATATGACAACATTCGAACATTGGAAATTTTACTTCCATGCAGATGCAAACTACACCATGGACGCAATACTTTAATACGTGGCATTAATAATTGCGACACGCATGCACCTTACAATACAACAGTGCATGCGGATATTCCCATTTATTGGTCGAAGAATGTTCAATTTCCAACAGAAAAATTGAGCACCTTCAAAGGGGTTACTATTACCAACATTACGCACCTACTCAACACTCAATGGAATGTCCGTATCAACCTTAAAGACAACAATTCCCCCGCAGATATAAATTTTCTCTCTCAACCGATAATACTTCCCCCTACACTCTCATATTCAATCCAGTATGCGGATATCTTGTACATAAGCATTTTACCATTCGACGTACTAATTTCTTCCACCTTATTCCTCTATTTACATGAGGTACTAATTGCGGCGATATCACATAGTAACTATGACCTTACAAACCGCCAACGCACGCCATCGTTCCTGNACCTACTCAACACTCAATGGAATGTCCGCATCAACCTTAAAGACAACAATTTCCCCGCAGATATAAATTTTCTCTCTCAACCGATAATACTTCCCCCTACACTCTCATATTCAATCCAGTATGCGGATATCTTGTACATAAGCATTTTACCATTCGACGTACTAATTTCTTCCACCTTATTCCTCTATTTACATGAGGTACTAATTGCGGCGATATCACATAGTAACTATGACCTTACAAACCGCCAACGCACGCCATCGTTCCTGCCTTGCAACAATCAGCCAGCCATTCCTGCCCGCTCACGTTCGTCAGTAAATACGACCAAAAACCGCGGAGGATCAACGGACCCTATGAGAAGGTACCAACGTTTACGCGGTGGAGTTTCCACAACTACGGCGTTTGAAGAAAACAGAGCACGAGGATGACCAGTCGCGAAAACGGCGGCGACCACGGGCGCGAACCGGCCAGCGTTGCATCTCGGCTTGGACTAACGACCTTGGCGCGAGGGTGAATGTGCACCAGGAGATCTTGCATATCTGAGTGTCACCTGAAGCTGCGAGCACAGTCAGCATTGCGCATCGCCTCGCCCACGGACCGCACTCATGCAGGACACCGACATGACGGTATCATTCACCTTTCATGTCGTCATCAATCTAAATAATTCCCCTCCCGAGAGCTCTCACAACCCTTTCTAATATCGTAACACTTTTTTTATACACATGCCGTGGTATCTCTCCCACCCATCCCACACGTTCAGCTTATTCCACCCTGATCAGACACTTGACATAGTCACCAGTAACGATAACATACAAGGCCAGGCAAATACCATTAACATTACTTATACCATATTTCCTCACTACGCCTATTGTCTGTTATAAAAGCCTACAGAAAGATGCATACAAACATAGTACGTAAACGATTATAGTGCACAAAGACAAAAATTATAGCTTATGATGAATTTAAAATTAGTAAGACTAACGACTTCCCACATTATATTGTTGATTTGTTTTGTTGTAGATTAAAACACGAAGCCTGTACAATTACATGTTAGAACAACGTCAAAGTACGTCAGTGATGTGATCATATTATATATAAAAATGGTACGTGACGTCATTGTGATATGATGGTATCAAATCAGAGAGTGTTGTTGAAATTAAAATTGAACCTCGTCAGTAACAATAGAAGAGATGGATATGATATTCTACTATGTTGCAATACGTAAGGAGCCGCTCCAGGCGGAGATGTTTAAAACAGCGTAAAGTTATTGAATGAGTTCTAACATACACCAGCATATAAAGATAGCAATAACGAGTGTTTTGTTGTTACATGCAGAGACAGTTAAAGAGATGAACTTTAAGAAAGAAAACTACTGTATAATTGTACCAGTTCAGGTTCTTTTGGAAATGTACACAACATTTCTATGTTATTCATGTACTCCCCCACTTCTAACCCTTCCTACCACCATTAACTATCCCCGTCCACCGGGTTAGCTCACAAACCACTACTTACCCCCCGCCCCCCGGAAACACTTATTTTGGACTACATATATACATCACTTCAACCACATCCAGTTAACGCCCATCAGGCCGCAACCCACACGCCGCCGACCCGGTGTCTCAGCCACACGTCATTACACGATAAACTACGCTCCGTCATCACTTATCGCCCACTTTTACAACACCACAACCTACAGACGAGACACAGTACGAACATTCACACTTTCACCGCCTGGACCGCTTTTTGTTGGCTATACAGGAAGTTTCTTACTCAATGCCTGCTTCAGTTTCAGAAAAGTTTACCCGTTCTCACTACGATCCTTCTCTACCAGGACCTTGGGCAATATGAGGACATCTCGTCTCCATAACGTTGGGGGTGATGTAACAATTACAACACACGAAGTGAGGCCGTGTAACGCAGGAATGCGGCCAACGTCTGTTATTAAAACAATGTTCACAAACAGCGGGGACTGTAACGCAAAGACTGAAAATGCAGGGATCTGCAGAAGTATGTATAATATCTGGGTCTGCCTGACACACTGGAGTTGCGGCAATTTCATCATCTAACGGCAGTAACCCCAACCAGACTACAAGGGAGAGCCAATAGGAATCGAGGATATCGGAGAATGTGGGGGTGAAGTGTGGTGGACACGGCGGCTAAGGGATGGTGTGTCAGTCGGCGTCGGTCCTACCTGAACGGCGTCTCCGAGCGGCGATTGTGGGTTAAGTTTCTTACGTTAGGGTGAGAGAGCGAGCCCGGAGCCCCTTATATACTTGTCCTCATATAACAGATTGTATTTCTCACGTACCTCCATCTCTAACGCCACTAACCCCATCACGCAGTAATTATTGTAAGTACAGATCCTTTTAAATTATTTAGTTTTCCTTAATTAATTGTCCACCGACTTCCCTTCATGAACTTCCCTTTAAGGAAGTATAAAAGTGTGTTATATAATGATAATATATGAAAATTTAAATTACCCTTAATACAAAAAAAAATTAGCAACAGTATTATAATGAACTTAATACTTTTCGCCTCCCCCCCTCCCACCATGTTGTAATAAGATGAAATTTTCAACGTCAGGCCTACATTTCATTTGTTATAAAACACACATGTTAAGATAAATGACATATTTTCTCCAAATAACGCAAAATCATTGCACAAATCTTGATTTTTCATCATTCAACTACTCTAACCTCCTTTTCAAACAACAGCAATATGAAGAGATTTCGCAACTCTGTACGACACATCTGTAATGCAAGAAACTGTTCTTTATATATTCGCTCATACGCATAGATCGTGTTTGAAAAAAAAAACTTATGAAATATAAAAATACATTTGAATATAAACAATGTGTAGCATAAGCTGACGATTTGATAAACTATAAAAATTGTTGGAAGACATAAAAATCTTAAATTTAGAATTTAAATGTAACTAAATATTAATTAATTGATATGGATACGTACATAAGTGCATACAAGTATAATTCTATTTTATCGGTGGCTTAATTAAGTTCTTGGACCTAAAACTTCACATACTATGCTAAGTATGTAAGAGCAGAAATATATATGCCGAATCTATCGGACATGTCATGAGATGGCGTACAATCAGTACAGTTATCCAGATGGAGTGTACACTATTCGTAGAGAAAAAATTCGATGTAATTCGGTTGTCCTTTTGGCACGTTCAATAAATATACCCTTTTAGCTGCTGAATAGAAGCGTTATTAATGAAACTGAAGGATCTTCAGGGTACTTACTCTACGCATAAGCAGTGAAGATGTGCTTCATTGGCCTCACACACTCACCTGTAACAAAGGAAACAGCCACATTAATGCTCTGGAAATTTGTTGACACGCTGACAGCATGAACAACAAATCACAATCAATTAGAATTAATATACAATGAGCTCCTAAATTCAACCCACAAACTTTGGCTGCTGGGTAATCATGAAAAAGAATCACGAAACATATATATGTCGTGAATAACCTAAACGCTGCACCACAAATATTTTGGAAATGAACGGTGCTATTAATATTCTGATTTCACAGAATACAAGGTCTCATAATTGCAGCCCAGGCAAACATTGTAATAAGTATTATAATGTGTATTTCTTGAACCAAGTTACATGTTTCAGAAATGAAACAAGAGCTATTTGCTTCAATAAATTAAAACTAGAGGAAATTAGATTGTCGATAGTATTTTTTGCCGGATTCTAATGCAAGTAGTTAACGTGCTATTGTAATATGACACTTTTAAATACCGGCAGTTGTCTGCTCCATTAAACTGCTAAGTTACTAGGCTACGATTTTCGTATGTTTAATTAAATTATGTTTGGTTTACNTGTGCTATTGTAATATGACACTTTTAAATACCGACAGTTGTCTGCTCCATTAAACTGCTAAGTTACTAGGCTACGATTTTCGTATGTTTAATTAAATTATGTTTGGTTTACAATGATTGCATTGGGACCTCCTTGTCAGTACTTTGTAATAGTTCATACTAGCTTGACGTAGGACGTGCTGGTGGAGGATAATGTTTCTCGAAGGACAGCGAACTCTCTCCCTCTCCTTTTTTTTTCTTTCTCCAAATCTTGCACATGCGTTAAAATATTTAAATTATAATTACTCATTGTTGTTCACCGATTGACAGGAACATATTTATCAGTGGGTCAGAAAGTAGTGTTTATTTATACAAAAGGTTCAACGATACAGTGTGTAGAGACGTGACAAATTCACGTGATCATTTGCCAGTAAACCTAACTCGAAATATTTGATAAATTCTTCTAACCTCTTCTATTGGCCGGCAAAATTATTGCCACACTCGGGAGGACTCTCGAGACGATAATAAAATTTACTGTGCACGATTAGCAAATTTCTGTATAGAAATTCGTGCAAATAATAATAAAGCTAATTTTACACGGCTGTATCAATACACTCTAACTAAGCAGAACACCAACAACTTTTGCAATTTATCGTAGTTATTGTGTACGATCATAATAAACAATTAGGTAATCTAAGCTTCTGGATATTTTTTTACAAAAGAACTTTAAGACGACAAAAATGTTGTGCTATAAATAGGAACTTGAAAAAATATTTAATGATACTAATTTACATATAAATAATTTTCATTATTGCAATTATATTCCTTGCAGTGCAATGTCGCCACTAGAAACAATTGCTGGACACTGCTTGTCTCAATAGCGTTTTTGAGGTATGAGTTAGATTTACTGGCAGATTGATTTTTCTCATGAGCAATCTCTTAAGGCCAAAGAATGGAGATATGTAGGGAACAAACTTCATTTCGTCATTTTCTACTGACTAAAATCACGTAATGTATACACAGCAATATTAAATTCGCGTCATATTAACGGGGAAGAAAACAGACGCAGTATGAATTATTTCGCCTCTCCTACGACATTCACTTTCACTTCACTTCCACCGTTCGGATGAGATAATTACGCAGGGGAAAATTTGAAAACTTGGAACTCCTTGGAGTGAGCAGGGGAACAAAGGATCGTCCCCGAGAGGCCAAGTTTTTTGGACTGTTTCCAGGAGAGAGAGCGGAACTTGCAGAAGTAAGCGCGGCGCGAATTTGCTTCTCAAAGACGCGGCAAAGACAGGAGGAGAGAGGGCGAAAAGAGCACCGCATTTCATCTTATTTTTTTCTCCTTTGTCACTCCCCTCCTTCGCCACAGCAGCACAGCGCCAATAAATGCTGATGACGAACCGCGCGGTGTGTTACGTCAGACACTACACCCTCCCACGCCACCGTCCTTGTTCCTCAGTCTCCAGAAGATATGCACGCCTCGCTGCCTCGGAGAACGCCGAGCTGGGAGATAGGAATGTAATAAGTTAGCAAACAGCAATATGTTTTTCCGCAACGCAGTAATAAATGCTATTATCCTCCCCTGCCGTCGCAGTTAGCGGAATCTGGGTGACGAGTGTGTTTCATTACGAGCGGAACTTTTGGACGCTGGAGAAGATTGGGCGCGCAGTTCTGGAGTCTTGAGGGGATGAATCTCGAGACTGCTGAAGGCAGGTTTCTTGGTATTTGCTCCAGTTATTAAAATACTCCCGCGGCTCCACGAGGCGCACGCCATACTCCTCGAAGCGCAGCCGAATTCCTGTGCTTCATTTACAGTCGTCGGCACAGTAGTTCTGAGTGGCTCTTATGTGAGGAACGCGCGTCTCAAAATGCGCGTGCACACACGACTATCGATTACACCGCCTTCAATTTAAATAGTGAATTTATTAAAAATATCTTGTACTTACTACCAATAGCGTGTTTTTGTTTAATTAAAAGAAAACAACTACACAATTTATTTACAGGAATTTACTTATTTAAAGGCTGTTCAATGTAAAGTGAGCATTTCTGAGGCCCTAGTTACTTTTTCCTTTCAGCTTTTTTTATCCTTTAACAACCTTTTTAAATAAATATTGCCATGCAAGTATTAAACACTGCGTGTGTATTCAACCGCGCTCATACGTTAACGTCTAAGGCTAAATTAATATATATTTCATGACTATTATTCTAAATGAGAAGGTCTTTCAAAAGGACTCACTTTACCGTGAATAGTATCACTGTATTAGTAAGCAGGCGGTTTAAATGGAATGAGTGTTCTGTCAAACACAAGTAAAAAGCATTGGCGAATAAAATAACTTTATCAAACAAACGAATGAAACGAACACAATCGTTCCCTATTTATTTATTTTTTTTGTTTCTTGTTGATAATTCAATTTCAGTTGTTGATGTCTTAACGACTGTTGAGATTTCAGCTTTTTTCCTGGGCTTTTCGGTGCATCTCTGTATAAATGATTTTCTTACTTCTGTCTGGCAATTATCTTGTAAATTTAAACGATCTTATTAATCAAAATCTACCACTGCTATCAAAATTTGAATTTAATGCTTTCAAGATTTTAGTATTGTGACATCGAAACAATTTCCATCACAATGCCCTATATACGGGATGTTTCACAGAAATTGCCTTGATGATGTGTACTGCACACAATATAAGACCCTCACGTGGAAGGAAACATCATTCGTTGTTGAGAATATACACCGTAGTTTCATAAAGATATGCTGCTAATAACATCAAACACAAACANGATGATGTGTACTGCACACAATATAAGACCCTCACGTGGTAGGAAACATCATTCGTTGTTGAGAATATACACCGTAGTTTCATAAAGATATGCTGCTAATAACATCAAACACAAACACAAACACATTTTAATTGGTACTGACATACGACAGAGCTCTGTNCACAAACACATTTTAATTGGTACTGACATACGACAGAGCTCTGTAATTAAATTAGTAAAGTTTTGAAGAAAAATCTATTTACTGCAACTACTAAAAGTTGTACGTTAATCTAATATTGGAACGGTTATAATAAAATTGCACAATCCTTTCGTTATCAGTGTTGCGATCGTGAAATATTTTCCGTGTACTGTAACTGTGTCTAAAGTAGGTCTTGCATCCAGCAAACAACGTGCTGCGTGCTCAAAGACATTACCATAAGCCATTCATAAAAGAGAGGTGTGGTAATGTTTACAAACCAGATTACCCAACGGGAATCTCTCGCATGGCTTTAGGTACCGATTTCTTGCTGTGTACAGTACTGACCACAAATATCCCTCTTGTTCAACATGCCCACGACCGTGGACTCCAAGACTGAACGTGTTACGAACCTACTGTACAAGGTCTGTTGGAAATGAAATGAAACTGCACTTGTTGACAAGCCAGGTGAATTTACGATAACCATTACAATTACAGACCACACGGACAAAATACTGTGCATAGAGCTGATGGCATGTCAGTACGACGTAGCAGTCTCTGAGATCTTGATACAACTGACTATTCTGTTCAGAAAGGAGCCATACAGTCGTCTTATCATCTCCCGAAATATATAGGTCCACAATTGTTGTAACTAGTCTGCAAATCAGCACAGGGTACGTAGTTAAGTCTGAGCTGATCATATACTCTATCCATTCCAGATTGAATCACTCTCTACCTATCTGCGGACTTGGAAGATATTGGCTGTGTTGCCTCACTTCACTCTTATTGGCTTTCAAGACCTCGATCTTAACAGTCGCCCAAATCTCTCCACTCCACTCCAGCTTGTTGGCTACCGCTAATATGCAAGGTATCGTTAAACTGCCATTGGCCACCAAACTATTTATATATGTCGCCCGGGACAACGGCTGACTTCTGAATTGATGACGTATTAGCACAACACTTTATGCTTTAAAACAACCGACAGCTGATTGCCGATTTAATACCATGACACACAAGGACTTAACAAACCCGCTCTGATAATTTTGCCTAGCGTATGCTGGTTAAAAAATATATCTAATCAATAGTAGCTTCACAACAATTTTTCAGACCGCGGTACTTTTGGGAATGTCTTAGGTAGAAAATCTAAATGTACTAAATAGTTATATCGGGAAAATTATTGGTATACCGTAAATACTTATGGATTTTAAGAATACAGATTTTCCCAACAGGATTGTAAGATTTGAGAAATTTTTCTGGCTCATAGATGCGCGGCATCAATAAGTGAAACAACAATATAGGAAATGAGTGTTCTGAGACAAGATTCTGCTGGTTATGCATTTTTGAGTTTATTCGGTATAGCAGTTTTACATTCAAATCCCGGCTGATGTATGACGGTAATTTTGTCAGTAATATACTCTCCGTATATTAAAAAAAAGGGTCGTTTAAAGTAAAAGTACATTTTNGTATGACGGTAATTTTGTCAGTAATATACTCTCCGTATATTAAAAAAAAGGGTCGTTTAAAGTAAAAGTACATTTTCAAGTGTAATTGAGTTCAAGTGTTGCGAAGACTGTGAGACGATCACATTCTAGCGATATGCAAAACTATCTAAAACACTAAGGTAATAAACGTGACATATGTAAGTAATATTTTACTCACAACANTGTATGACGGTAATTTTGTCAGTAATATACTCTCCGTATATTAAAAAAAAGGGTCGTTTAAAGTAAAAGTACATTTGCAAGTGTAATTGAGTTCAAGTGTTGCGAAGACTGTGAGACGATCACATTCTAGCGATATGCAAAACTATCTAAAACACTAAGGTAATAAACGTGACATATGTAAGTAATATTTTACTCACAACATTTAAATTTTATAATGAGTTCATTGATTGCATGCCAACTTCCCAGCATTCCAAAATCGGTACTGCTGTACTGCAAATAAATTCGGAGAACGTGTGCGAGATTTCAGTCTCCAGTTTAATTAAGATCATGCGGCAATGAAAATATTGACTGGTTGAAACCAGTCCCTAATATTACTAAGAAATATCTGAGCATTGAAAAGTAATAAAAGTCGTTCAGACCAATGTAATCTGAAAGTCACATTACCTTTAGCCATTATGCATAACCCTCCAAAATCAAGGATTCATGATAGACAACTATGATTTCCTCAGATTTTCGTATCTGCTATATTTTATGGTTGTATTAAACTGATACCAGTATAGTTCCGAACAAATAAATGTATTTGTTGCTGCAACTAAATAATATGTAGTTTATTTATTTTTAACGGTAAAATTCAAATTCAGTGTTAAAACGTGTCGTTGTTGAAATAAGTTTCATCCTTATTGTAAACCTCACAGTAAAATCTACTTTTGAAACAGAGTATTTTCCCGAATTATAATTCTAAATGATTGGGGTTCGCGTTATAAGGTCCAATACAATATTAAATTCTATGGCAACTTATAGACGCGAAGATATTTATCGGCAGGCAAGACTTCGATATTTTATTTGTCACTCATGCAGCTTTCTCTTTTTTATCGGCCTGTGCCTTTCTGAGAAAAGTAGTTTTTTATTCCAATGCGAATTAGGGTAATCATATATGGAAAGTCTGTGATTCGTGAGAAGGCTTTTTAAGTCATCCAGTAATGACAGTGGATCTGTATTGAAGTATTTTGAAGTGCATCTAGTAATGGAATTTTATTATGTAAATCGGACAAACTTATAAGTTTCTACACATTTATAAAGGACACACATTTTGCAGAAATGAGAAATGGCTAGCAGAAGTAGTCACTGTGAAGTTTGCCAGCTCTATCAGAAATTCTGTAGGAGGAACTGGAACTGAAATACTAATCGTTAAGACGCACTCTGCTCGACCTATGAAAGATACCCAAAGCAAATTAACACTTCTAAAACTGGACAGATTTACTCAACGTTAAGATAAGCTAGAAGTTATTTGCCTATATATACACAACACTATGACCATATGCTCTGCTGGTGTCAGTATTCCCATTTACAACTGCCCTATTAGTAGGAACCTGCAAAATTCACGTTATTTTTTCGCTGCAGACTGAACTCCAACATACTGTATGCTAGTACGACTTCTACCATTGGCCGACAACTCACATAGCACGTTTCAAGGTCACATTCAGCCAATAATAAAGTATCTACGTAGAGCAACCAATCTGCAGTAAAGCGATCACACAGGGCAATGACATCGTGTAGTTGCCAGTAGCCAATGAAATAGCGAATAGCGCTCAAGTATATATATAGTGTAGTGAATCGTAGCATGTTACTGAATAACAACGCGAGTTTCGCATGTATCTACCTATTCGTTGTCAGTAAACTGGACACACTTACTGTAATGTGTAACGTTCATTACTGGCCGGCTTTCTGCCAATATAATGACGAGTTGAAAGTTTCCCAATTAAATGTTCACTAAGAGTCACTTACACTTTGAGTGCTGCAAACGTAATATACCGTTTCATAGGACCTTTTAAAAACTGCTGATAAAGTAACATTTCTTCCGCACGTGTCTCCAAAGGATGCGGATCTCGTAATGTTACGGCAAACTACAGACAACTCACGGTTAAATTCAGGCGACGAATTATTTCGTTGCCAGCACTCTTAAGTATTAAAAATAAAAGTGATATAGTTTTCTTCGTACTGCAGATGTAAAGTTCATCTGTGCGCGTCGTCCAAAAATGCCTTTGTACCTTCATCTCTTCCTCCCGCTGAGTTATCACTTACCAGTCGACTGTTCAGACGCGGACGCATCACACGGTCAATTTGCCCTGCGATTGAACTCGTTCGACCAATTTTGTGTACTTTTATTGTATCTCTTCTTCGTCCCTCTCCCCCGCTACTCCTAACAGTGGACCACTGTCACTTCCGTTAAGTTTGTCCGGCATCCAGGAGGGGCTATACCGACCCACATTGTGGAAACTCAAACGCAGTCTGCAGAATGGCATCTCGTCTCCGCAGCTCTATCGCAACTAAACAGACTCTGCCATTTGGGGTGGGTAATACACAGCTCCGTGGCCAGTGAGGCCCTATGTAACGTGGGAATATCACTTCGAAAATACTTGGAGTATCGTGAAACTACCACTCTCCCCAAGATAAACGAGAGTTTCATTCCGGAATATCTCACCCCCTAGAACATTAATGACGACATAGAATTGCAAGGTCTCGCTACTTTCAACACTAGGCGAAATCAAGTAGCGAAATTATTGTTTACAACTTGCTATAATCTATTAGTGGTTTCTTCGCACTTTTTACATCAAACCTTAGAAAAATCACCCCGTTTATGGCGTGTTTGCTTGTTCTTTTAAATATAATCTATCATAAGCGTTTTTTACTTGAAAAACTTAAAAAGTACATTATTTTCCGTGAAAAATGTATTTTATTTACACTTAATTTCTAGTTATAATATTTTATTTAACTAACATGAATAAAAAAGCAGAAAAAATAGGAGTGTTGGTAATGGCTGGTAAGAAATGGTTTTTATGAAAAAATATTACTAAAGTGAGTGCGCACGAAAGCGGCGCCTTGTCTCCTTGGTGTTATATCCTACACTTAGAAAACATTTGTTTGCACAAGGCGTAGGAATAAGGCCTTGCTTCTGATTGGCTACTTCATGCTGCTAAAGGTTCCCTGTTGGCTGGGCTTCCGGTCGGCAAGTAGGTTACCGGGTGTTGATTGGCGAACGGCGTTCCAACGTGTTGCTGGCCAGTGACGCCATATCACTGGTGTGTTCAGCTGGAGTTCACGGAAAAAGCTGCTGTTTCGCCTCTGTATTGTGAAGCACTCTATGACTTCACAGAGTTACGTTGTTGGACGGAATTTCGTCACGTCTCTACAGCTTCCATTTGGATGGGCGTGGAGTCGGGCTTGGGCGGGAATGTCGGGATAAACTGTGCTACGACGACGTATTCAACGACTGTTTGACATTTCAATGTGCCGGTCGCTGATTGCCGACGCACCAACACCGCGTGAATGAGGGGCAACATCGGCGCTGGGCCGGCCGCATCAGCATGTGCACGACTAAACCACCTTCCAACGCATTTAATTATTCAAATCACGGCCACGAGCCCACACCCGCACCCCCTCCCTGGCCAAGTTCGCCTCGTGAAGCATGTTCATTGGCGCTGCGCTGCGGTGCAACGCGCTGTGATTTCCGAAATTCGCCGCCCGAAATTTGCCACCCGCCACCCTTCCGTAAATCAGCGCCGTTTTACTGCAGCCCCACTCGGATGCAGAAAGACGACGCCGCACTGCGATTTATGCACACGATATGAATAATGCTCCGCTACACCACGATAATTACAGCCGTGATATATCGAGATACGTTCAGAGGGGAAAAGTAGTAATACAAATAGGAATAGAGAATAGAGACCGCTGTGAAATACGAGATAGTATAATCATCAGTCTTATTGCAGTAGTTCGTATTACGCTGCCGTGAACTTAATTACCAAACTCAAAATTTACTACCTACTTATCTTCTAAAACAATCTCCAGAGAACGTAATAATCTCAAATTATTTTAGCTGCTAATTCTGAATAACTATGCTATCGCAGTTACAGTCAAATGGTCATTAAGATAGCGAACAATTTCATAATTTCTTAAAGCTTAAAAAAAAACACGAATAACTTAATAGTTCATTTTCGCCACCAATTTCTTACTTATAATTAGGTTACACACACTTAAACCTTTTGTAGGTATAAAAGCTTTTCGGCAATAAATAATTATTCACGAACTGAAATATCTACGTGTTCATATATATTATTCACTTACTTATATATAAGCAAATATAGCATACGTCATGGTTGAAAAAAAAGGTTTCTAGAAAGCCTACACACCGTGCATTTCATCTAGCAACCAAAACGAGAAATTGAAAACAGCAGTTTAATGTGTATTGTGAGGTTGATGGTACCTTGTAACTTACTTCGGTAAACAAATAAATGCCATAAGTTTGACTGTTATTAATGACGAGCTACATTCAATATATTTATACTTATTGTTAGGGTCACCTGTTTATCGCGAAAAGATTCCAGGACTAGCAAGTAGGTTACCGCGGGCTGGTTGGCGAACAGCTTATAGGAGCGTTTTACTGGACCAGTGATGCCATTTTATAGCGTGTGTAGTTGGAGTTCGCAGAAAAATCAGCTGTTTTTCCTCTGTATTATCAAGTTTTCTGTGACGAGACAATACTGCAATATTTGGCAGCGAAAATCCTTTTCAACATTTCCGGTACGCTGCTTATGAAAAATTCAGTTCCTACATGTGATGTGAACAACCCCAAAAATTAATACGTAAAATTAAATAGAATAACAAACATATGCCGGCATAATGCACTTCTGAAGTATTCTTTCTCATATTTTAGATTTACAGGGCAAAGGGTATAATAAAACACTATTTTTTAATAACAATAAATTTGCTCATCAAGCATATCCATGCCACTCTCTTTCATCCTCATTATTACCTTGCAGACATTATCAGAGCTTNATAAATTTGCTCATCAAGCATATCCATGCCACTCTCTTTCATCCTCATTATTACCTTGCAGACATTATCAGAGCTTTATTAAGCGCCAAGTAATGTGGAAAAATCACAGCGGCGTGTGGCGAACTGTTGCAAGGTAAGCTGTGTTTTGCTCTGTGCTATTCCTAATAGTTTTCTAGTTTATACATCGGCCGCTTAAACGTAGTAGTGCATTTTATGTCACAGCACGTGTGTTGGGTGTCTCACCGCTCTCTCGTGAGTAGCCGCAATACATTTCCTTTCTCCTGGCTCTTATCTGATTACTGGTTCCTACTGTGTGCGCCGAGTTTGTACAGCACTGAGCAAACACCAGCATACCTTGCAACACCACACGCCACTGCAAAATCAGCACATTTACGGTGTTCCCTGTGTAGGACAAAAAATCGTTATAAAGCACATTATCATAACACATTTTCAGAAGCGCCATACGTTATGGTTGATATACCGAATCTGTTATAGATATTTCCTGAAAACTGAGCACTTTTGAAGCACTGCATAAAGCCTAACTTTCTGCTGAATTTGAATCTTTCCAATTTGTTTGAACACGACATTGCCATTTACGCCGTCACTTTATTCAAGCGTTGATCCTGTTAAACTGTGTATTTGTACAAACGTAAATATGTTACTTAAACGCATATAATTTATATTATGTCAATAAAATAAACGGAAAATTAACTTAATAATTTCAGTGTCCAGAAAATTTTAAAACAATACTATTATTACAACTTTAAAAAATTTAACTGTTATTTTGCTTTCACCACTGCCTACTTTACTGGGCACATTTTAGTCGATGTTCTCGTTTAAATTNAAAATTTAACTGTTATTTTGCTTTCACCACTGCCTACTTTACTGGGCACATTTTAGTCGATGTTCTCGTTTAAATTTTTACATTGAAGAGCAGGGATTTTATAAAATGTTGATTTCAAATGCATTGAGTTATCCGCGAACTAATTACATTTTAGTTGTTGATTACTGCCAACGGTTAGCCAGCAGCATAATATTTTTAANAAAATTTAACTGTTATTTTGCTTTCACCACTGCCTACTTTACTGGGCACATTTTAGTCGATGTTCTCGTTTAAATGTTTACATTGAAGAGCAGGGATTTTATAAAATGTTGATTTCAAATGCGTTGAGTTATCCGCGAACTAATTACATTTTAGTTGTTGATTACTGCCAACGGTTAGCCAGCAGCATAATATTTTTAANTTGAGTTATCCGCGAACTAATTACATTTTAGTTGTTGATTACTGCCAACGGTTAGCCAGCAGCATAATATTTTTAAAGCAATTATAACATCCACAGCACTATGTGTATAAAAAACACATATATAACGAAATGCATAATATTTCATGTTCCATTGTGTAAGAAATAGATGTGTTAACTGTGTTAACACTTACGCTACCAGTGATGTGTTGTGCATGTTGCAAATGATAAAATGTATTTTGATAAATGTACTTGGTTTATATAATGTATGACTGGGGTACTACCAGATCGCCACTCCCTTGGCTAACATCCAGATAGCAATGAGAGATATACAGCATGGTAAGAACAGAAACAGAAAAAAAGTTACAAATAAATTTTAGAGCAAACTAGCCTCCAAACACGTGTACATTTAATTTGCATTTTCTATTACACAACAGTTTATATGACACATCTAGCAGAACCACAGAACTCTGGAGCCAATAAGAAAATAATTAAGCATGAAAGAGTGGCACCAGGTACAGTCAAGTGACAAGAGAAACTGGGTACTTTCCTGAACTGAAAGCCAGTAAACAAACGACACCGACGTGACAGTCGTGTACCGATCAAAAGTTGTTTTTTCTTATCTAACAGTATGTACAATGCATCGTGTTCGTTTCGGTAATTATTAGTAGAGACCTGAAAAATTCGCGAGTTCAATGACTTATAGGTTAGACGGCACAGTCGTGTGGACAAACATGCAGATATCACCTGCACATTGGTTGTCTGCTGTGACAGTGGAAGGCAACGATTGGGCCAGCGTCCTCCAGGAGGCGTCAAACACCGTGTGTACCAGTGGTTGAAATTATACAAACGCATCTGTCTTGCCTTCTAGCTTTTCCCGAAATGAATCCGCGAATTTTTCAGGTCTCTAATTATTAGGGACTCAAAATTGTCGCGAATTAATTTAAGACAAGCTATACTTCAAAAACGTTTACATTTCTGTTATGTTTGCGATTAGACCACATTTTATTAGATACGCCCAGTTGAAATTTGAGCCAATAACAGACGTGCAAGGAAACATGCACCAAATACCGTGCCGCCTCGCCTGAGGTAAAACTGCCTACACGCCGTGGCTGNAACAGACGTGCAAGGAAACATGCACCAAATACCGTGCCGCCTCGCCTGAGGTAAAACTGCCTACACGCCGTGGCTGCGGCAAATGAACACAAAGCTGAGAATCGAAAACGCGTAGTACAATGGAGTGTAAAGTTGTTTAAGATGCGACACTTTCCTGTCCATAGTAAATATATTTAAAAAAAATTTAGGCACTATAAGTGTCGCTATTTCAGTGTTGTTTTCAAGTAAACTCCGAAAAGAAAAATGAGGGAAACAGTGTGACCATGAAACAGTTTGTTTACCCCCAGAGAAATATTCGTACGGATATTACTGTAGTGTGGCTGAGGCATAGTCATCACAGCGTTTATTAAAGGTGAAGCAGGTGTATGAGATGGCTGGCTCGCGCGTGCTCACGCGAGGGACGGTGCAAACCGACACAGGTAAAGTGAGCTAAGGGATGACGCATGGCAGCAATTTGTAAAGATCGAAGAAGAGCAGGGGCGCCCCCGTGAGGTACGTAATTGGAGGAATTGTTCGTACCCAGCCAGCAGCGGCGTCCTCCCCTCCCCCACCTCTTTTAAGCTTTGATACACGACTGCAGGCTGCCTGCCGGCTGAGATATCGCCCGCCCTCTCTGTGCGCCGCGCGCTAAATTAACTGAGCCAATATACAGCTACACACTTCCCTGCACAATCCACCGAACAATTCCTTCCGCCATCTTGAACGACTGAGGGCGGGATCTATAGTCTGTTCGCGGTATCTTCACACATTTAGAATTAGACCTTTGAAAAATCACCCCATGTACGACGTGTTTGGCTGTTTCCTAAATATTTCGCGTATCCCTGGAGTTTTGTAATTCTGTTACCATAAAAGTGTCTCATCTTCCGTTCAATGGAACTTTCACTTTAATTTGATCTATAAACTATAATGTTTCATTTATAATTAATAAGAATATAAACCGGAAAAAAATAGGTTTGTTGGCAATGCCTAGTATGATATAGTGCTCATACAAAATACTATCAAACTGAGTACGCACGAATGGGGTGCATCGTTCATTTGGTATGATTTCATAGACTCATAGTTAAATTGAGTCGGCATGAGGCGGATGAATAATCTGAAAGGAGAACATTAGCATGGCTTCAGGAAAATTTTAAGTTGAAAACCACGAATGAATTATACTGGCGACAGCTTAGATGGTTTTCTACTCTAAGTAGAGGTACGTAAATTTCACAAATTCTTCCTGTGGGAAGCTAGACTTCAATTACCTCCACTTTAACGTTTCTATAATGATTTTAAGGGATCCCGGTGGTGTAGTCATATTACTCGCTTCCCACATAGGCGAACCGGGTTCGATTCCCGGCGGGGTCGATGCCGTTGGTCGACGGGTTTTCTCAGGGGTCTCGCGTTGCCTCTGCCCTTGCATTACGGCGCTGCTCCATACTCACCTCCCTTCATCCTCATTGGCTCTCGAGACCTAAAATTTAGGAGCCGCCCAAACCTCTCCACTCTCCAATCCTAGCTTTGCCTTCAGTATACTTGTTTTCAAAAGTGGAAATGAGTGAAAGGAGCATTTTAAAAGCTATTTATTAAAATGAAACTTATAGAAGTTAGTTTCCCACGTAATGACTTCATGGAAGTTCAGAGTGTTTCACATAAGCTATATGTAGGGGCAGTAATATGTCCCGAAAAGATTACGAGACAAAATACAGCCCAAAGCACTGTAGGGTTATCCAGCTTCTTCGATTGGCTAAAAAATGTTNATTGGCTCTCGAGACCTAAAATTTAGGAGCCGCCCAAACCTCTCCACTCTCCAATCCTAGCTTTGCCTTCAGTATACTTGTTTTCAAAAGTGGAAATGAGGGAAAGGAGCATTTTAAAAGCTATTTATTAAAATCAAACTTATAGAAGTTAGTTTCCACGTAATGACTTCATGGCAGTTCAGAGTGTTTCACATAAGCTATATGTAGGGGCAGTAATATGTCGCGAAAAGATTACGAGACAAAATACAGCCCAAAGCACTGTAGGGTTATCCAGCTTCTTCGATTGGCTAAAAAATGTTTTGGCNCGAAAAGATTACGAGACAAAATACAGCCCAAAGCACTGTAGGGTTATCCAGCTTCTTCGATTGGCTAAAAAATGTTTTGGCCCATGTTAACCGTTTGCGCACGAATCACGAAGGTTCAGTGTCGGAATTACTTAGTCCTGAGTTGCTTGGTCAAAGACGGACACGGCACCAGCAGCCAATGGAGGTATAACAACAGCTGAGGTGTGTATATAATATTGACGTCTACTGTGTGCTCCGATTTTTTTGCTAAAAGTCACTGGCCCTAGCTATATGCTATGATGTCATATGGCGAGCGTACCAGGTTAACCCTCAGAGCTTCAAGGCTTCTGCGCCTCGAATACGCAATGATATCCTCGTATAGGCCGCATCCTTTGTTTCACAACCGCTACCACTGCTTCTACAATATATTTTAATTATAGTTTCAACGATTCCGATGGATCCCAGAAGGCTATTCTGGCGAGGTCTTAAGTATTAAACGTAAAGTAACTTCTTACAAGTGCATGTATATATTCTTTACGTGTATTTATAACTCATAATATTCTGAAGTTGCAGCTAAAAGAATCTTTACTAATACCGGGAAATATATTTCACATTTCTGACGAAAATATTTGGACATTTCGCCATATACGTTTTATACATAGGGCTAGGAAGATTTCGCGAATTCATTTGAGGACAAGATAGATATCCAACATGTGCACAATGAAGTCACCATTACAATTGGATCACAGTTCATTAGACAAGCCCTGGGCGACTCTGAGCCAATAGCAGACTTGCAAGGAAACAAGTAGCGAGTGCCATACTGCCAGGTGTGAAGTAACACTGGCTACTCACTGGAGCAGCAGCCAATGAACAAACATCTGAGGTTCGAGTGTACACAGGACTGTGGAGTATTGCCAAGACGTCACTATGAACTTGACAAATTTCCCTTTCCGTATTTGTACATCACGGACATGAAAGCCAACATTAAGAAACAATTTCTCTGTACATTCTCAGATAGTTGAAGGGTGGACAGTTATCTAGCAGATTAGACATCAGGTGTGCACACTTTAAAGTTACTTTTATGAGAATTTCTAAGACACGGAGTAAAACGCCACTAACACACGACGGAAGATGTAAAAACAGTTAGCNACTAACACACGACGGAAGATGTAAAAACAGTTAGCGGTTTTAATATTTATTTTTCGCAAGTGGCAGTCAAAGAATAATTGCACACTCCGACATACTATAAAGCTCTCAAATCCAGCGTTAAGTAAGTAAATCCTCAATACAGAATATAATATGCAATTGTCGAAAAGAAGAAATTACTGCACAGCTTTGGTTTAAAATCTGCTTTAATGCCATCATGTGCGGATCGCATAACGCAAGATTATTCTTGCTCAGTTCCGTACCGTTCCGTTTAGGCATTACATTAATCACNTCATGTGCGGATCGCATAACGCAAGATTATTCTTGCTCAGTTCCGTACCGTTCCGTTTAGGCATTACATTAATCACCTCTACACGGTGGAAAATGAGGTAAAAATACCTCCGAGCACTTTTTTTCGGAAATGGTGCTAATTGTACAATGATTCGTTGGCATAATTTAAGTCCACCCGAAATGAATACATGTCCATTTTAAGCCCTGTCTTTCGCGAAAATATTCCACGACTTGTTGTACTCCAAAACACGTTAGCTCAGAACTGACATTATAATAAGGATGATTTTAACTAGCACGCGTATTAAGTACCTGCCAGACAATCACGGGCGTTCACTGTCAAGGTAGATAACAAAATATCTTCTCTCACATACATGTGGCCAATAGCGAAAGGAAATTCGCAAGCCTACACTTAACAAGTTGAAGTCTAGCCTGCGTATAAATATTTCCGCAAAAAACCGATGCCTAAAAGATTGTATACATATTTTTTGTAACTATAGCAAAATGAAAAAACAGCTGTGCAATGTTAAACAATTTTTTCAGTACAAAATATTTAGGAAAGTACTTCAAATAATTTAATAACATTCAAGCGAATTCCCTGATTATTTTGCAAGTACTGATGTAAATGTAAACATATCACGCTTACTCATTGCAAACGGTTCCATGGGTTAACTGAACACGGGTAAGTACTAAATAGGTAAATTTTAAATTCTACACNCTTACTCATTGCAAACGGTTCCATGGGTTAACTGAACACGGGTAAGTACTAAATAGGTAAATTTTAAATTCTACATGTTTGAACCACATACCTAGGGAACTGCAAGATATGCGTTATCTTTTAGTGACAGGATACTTTCCACTGCATACGTAAGCAAGCCCAGGCCATAGTTATATTGGCTGCTGCCCTTTAACCCTTTCAGATATCGTGTTTACGATCACGGACACGTTCCAAATGAACACAAGTTATGACCAGTACTGTACACAGCTAGGAATCATTGCCGAGTACCACAGAGTACCACATAGTACACAAAGACCANCTTACTCATTGCAAACTGTTCCATGGGTTAACTGAACACGGGTAAGTACTAAATAGGTAAATTTTAAATTCTACACGTTTGAACCACATACCTAGGGAACTGCAAGATATACGTTATCTTTTAGTGACAGGATACTTTCCACTGCATACGTAAGCAAGCCCAGGCCATAGTTATATTGGCTGCTGCCCTTTAACCCTTTCAGATATCGTGTTTACTATCACGGACACGTTCCAAATGAACAAAAGTTATGACCAGTACTGTACACAGCTAGGAATCATTGCCGAGTACCACAGAGTACCACATAGTACACAAAGACCANAAGTTATGACCAGTACTGTACACAGCTAGGAATCATTGCCGAGTACCACAGAGTACCACATAGTACACAAAGACCAAATTGCGTGGCGGTTCCTTTGATGTGGGCGCACCCATTCTCTGATTGACTGCGTAAAGATATGATTGGCTACCGCATATTGCGGAAGGTTCCCTATTGGCTGGGCAGCCGGTTGGCAAGTAAGTCAGCAGGCACTGATTGGCTAACGGCGTTCCGACATGTTGCTGGCTAGTGGCGCCATATTGCTGACGTGTGTGGTTGAAGTTGGCGTAATAAGTGACTATTTCACCTCTGAATTTTAAGTAATTTGTGCTAGTACTTTAGATCTTCCTTGTGGCTAATCTTATCAGTAGAACTTTCTGTGCATGTTTGACATGTTAACTGGCTGCAATTAAAATGCTGAACTGAAGTAGAGAGCACACCATGTGTTAAACGTCTTGTCTTGCCGGTAGATTATACTTTTTTTTTTGTCTCTCCAGGTGTTTTAATTAGTTTCTCCCGGTTCCAATAACACATTTTTGCTGTTTTAAGCGTGTTCCTGACCAGTCAGTTATTTTACTTTAGTTTCATGTATGGCAGAAGAGTTATTTGTTTAAGAAGGCTGGAATGTTGTGTTTGTTTCTGTTTCGTTGTATTATTATCTTTATGTGATGTAAATTCACCCCTGTTCCATTAATAATCAACATAGTAAATCAACCATATCAATTCAAATATTACATGATTGAAACACTTTAATTGAGAAACCGCAGTGTGACCAAATGGGTTAACATAAGTAATTTACCTGTGTTAACCACATTAAAAAGGCCACGGTGGCTTAGCGGTAGGACTACTCGCCTCTCACCAAGGCGAACCGGGTTCAATCCCCAGTCAGGTCACTCCGGAAAGTGGGAATCTTGGCGGACGATGCCCCTGGTTGGCAGTTTTTTTTTTAATATCTCCCATTTCCCCTGCCCGTGCATTCCGGGGCTGCTCCATCTCACCTCATTTTACCCTCATCGGCTCTCAAGACCTCGTTGTTAAGAGCCGTCCAAATCTCTCCACCCTTAACAGTATTAAAGGTGACTGTTAACTCCACCGTTGCACAATTTTTATTGGCTCAAGATTCTGGTGAGGCGTACCAGACATACTGTCGGCCAATACAGAAGTCAAACAAAAAAACAGCAATTTCTAGTTCAACCTGCCACCAAATAATAACGTCAATTTAGCGCAGGTGTGTCTGCTCGTACCATGCACCACCATGATCTGCACTCGGGCTGCGAAATGCCATCTCTCTCAACGCTGTTTTCTACAGTCTATACCCGCCTCCTCTGCTCGCCCCCAGCCGCCACGCAACCCTCTTTGTCGGCGGCAGCGGCGGGCAGCGAATTGACTGAGCCCGGGGGAAATTATCTGACGAGACTGTGCGTCGCACAGCGCTCGCCACGGCTCGGCAACTCGACAAACAGTTGACGATCAACCATAAGAAAACACGTGACGTAGTTGTTCCCGGTGACCTTCGTGCACAAGGCGTCGTTATCATGTGGCGTGAAGGACGCTCCGCCTATTGTTCGAATCGTGTTCTTAACCCTCTAGTACCCAGTGTAGACAATTGTGAACATGTTGCACAGGAAGGTTATATTTGGTCAGTGCAGTACATTGCAAGGCTCAGTGCGTAATGACCTTCCCTTTGGGTAACTCATCTGTAAACCATGCTACTGCTCCACTTTATGACTGGTTCATATTACAGTAGCTGAACACAAAGCCTACAGCTAATTGGTTATGATAACGAAACGCGCTCTTTGTCAGTTAAAGTACAGCCTGTATCAAAAAATGTCTTATTTGCAACACCAAATCCAGAAATTAATGCGGGAATAAAAGGGTTGACAATACAAGTAACTAATTTTAGTGAAGTAATTTTATTGTAAGCCTAGAAGGGTTTCCAGGAATATTGGTGGAGTGGATACAGACGTGAAAAGCTTGCAAACTTCCTTTGACTATACCCTGCGTGTCTGTGTACTCGACTGGGCCAATCAGAATAAAGTTACCCTAACACTGAACGTCCATGATTGGCTGGCAGACACTTAAGACACTTGAGAGTGAAAATCATCCAATCATGATACTGGTTCTGAACTAACGTGTCTTGGAATACAATTAGTCGTGGATTCTTTTCGCGAAAAACAGGTGGCTTTACTCATGAGAAATTATATTTGAACTATCCGAGATGTATTTAAGGTGGAAATGGCTTGCAATTACGCAGACACACAAAATGGAAACACTGACTGAAGTTCTGTAATCTCATGCGGAATGAATAATTTCGGTAGAAAAAATTAATTNACACACAAAATGGAAACACTGACTGAAGTTCTGTAATCTCATGCGGAATGAATAATTTCGGTAGAAAAAATTAATTTAACCCAATGTGACTAGATGTACATAATTTCCTGTATACATAATGCACAAGACATGCATTGTTTCCTGCTGCGTGCACTGAGACTGCACAGTTACACGCAAGCGCCATCGTACATTCTAACAGTCAGTTATAGTCACTGCTACTAACTAATGGAGAGTGTAAAAGCCTGTTATAGTCACTGCTACTGACTGGCGGAGAGTGGAACAGTCAGTTATTGTCACTGATACTGATTGGCGGAGAGTGGAACCAAAGTTTAATGTTCACTTCACAGTCGTGACACAAAATACTTAAAACACTAAATCTGAATTAACAATTCCAATTAGAAGAATTGTTTCACCAAATATTCAGTTATCTACTGGTAATAAAATGGTATACAATGCGGTTTTACTGCCAGGCCATTATAGTTCACTAGTAATCAGTAGCAATCACTGGTAAAGCAGCGAATACCAATAACTAAGATGACCAGTAGAATTTTACTTATTCAAGTAGAGCAGTTTCAACAGATTTGCAATCAAATTAGCTCGATGTGAAGCAGTTTTATCTGTTTCGATTTTAGAGTGAAACAGCCACTAATACCTACGGATAAGAAATTTTCGCGAGTTCATTTCAGGACAAGATAGACATTAAACACATATACAGTGAAGTAACCTTTGAAATAGTATCACAGTTAATTATACACACCATGAACGCCTCTTGACCAATAATGGACTTGCAAAGAAACACGTAGCGATTTCCATACTGTCAGGTGTGGTGTAACACTGGCTACTCTCTAGAGCCGAAACCAATGAACACACAGCTGATGCTCGAGTTTACAAAGGAATGTGGAGTCTAGCCTACAGGTCCATGAAACAATTATACAATTACTGAAATTTTCTTATCCTTACTTATCACATCAACTCCAACCGCACACCCCAGCAANCATGAAACAATTATACAATTACTGAAATTTTCTTATCCTTACTTATCACATCAACTCCAACCGCACACCCCAGCAAAGTCAGCGCCTGGTAATGTAATTGCCAGTTAGCAGCCCGGACAATGGGGAATCTCTCGCAGCACGCAATAACCAATCAGACATGAGGCCCACTTCCACATCCTCACGCAGCCAATCAGCGAATGAGTACGCTATGTCATTACGTTTCTGTACTCTAACTTACCTATCCCGTGCTGCTACTCTGAGAACAGGATTGTAAAATTGTTCTGTTGTTACTTCTCTACTGATTATTATTATTTTTTGACAGTGTCTGCGGCCCATACTCCTATTCCGCTTGGAGTGTTGCCAGGGCAGGACGCGCGACCTGATTGGTTACGGGAGTGATGACGCCATATTGTCCGGTGTTGGAGGAGGAGGGGTTAGTAACACTCGTGACCAGCAGATAGTCGGTCCCACGAGCTCGCGTGTTCGGGTCGTGGTACGCCACTAGCACTAATAACAATAATGATAATAATAATAATAACAAATAATACGCTCGCATCGCTGGTGGTGCTCACGGGCGAGACTGGCGGAAATGGCGTGCAGCGAACGAACAAATAATAGCACCCCCCTTTCCCTTCCGCTCCCTTCGTGACCAACAGAAACGTTCTATTATTCCCGGCAATAGTATGCGGCAGCCATATTCTCTCGCGTTAACCGGCGATTCCGTAAATTTGCCCGCAGGTTCACTGATGGCAAGCACGAACTGCTGATGCGCGCAGTCCCACGTCGTAAACCTGAAAGAGAATCATTCACCGATTATCGTTCAACTGATTCCGAAACAATTTATTTATTCCGTGGCTTTTATTGCACAAGAGACTGCAAAATGAATCCAGTTTATTTCCCACTGACTTCGATGTAGCCACAGAGAACATAAGTGGGGGAACCNCAAGAGACTGCAAAATGAATCCAGTTTATTTCCCACTGACTTCGATGTAGCCACAGAGAACATAAGTGGGGGAACGTGTTTATTCCGCGAAAAAAATTTCAAGACAAGTCGTGTTCCAAAACACATTATTTCTGAAACCGCTTTAGTGATAGGATTATTTGGATTGATACGCGTCTTATTGGTCTGCCCACGAATCACGGACGGTTAGTATCGGAGANATACGCGTCTTATTGGTCTGCCCACGAATCACGGACGGTTAGTATCGGAGAAACTAAATTCTGATTGGTTCACTCATGAAACTAAGTCTCTTCACACAAAGACAAGTGGCCAATAGGCAGAGCCACCTGTTTTTCGCGGAAAGAGTCCACGACTAGCCGTACTCCAAAACACGTTAGTCCAGAACCAATGTCATGGTTGGTTGGCTTTAACTCGCGCGCATCTCAAGTGTCTGCCAGCTAGGGGCAGTAATATTTCGCCCAAAAATTTCGAGACAAGATACAGTTCAAAGTACTGTGGAATCGTCCAGCTCTTTTGATTGTCTGAAAACATTTCAGGTTTGCGCACGAATCACGAAGGTACAGTGTTGGAGTTACGGAATCATGAGTGACTCGGTCAAATACGGAAACGTCATCGGCAACCAATAGAGATATGACAATAGCCGAGGTGTAGATATAGTACTGAACTCTAATGTGTGCTCCGATTTTTTCGCGAAAAATCAGTGGCCCTACTGCCAGCCAATCACGAACATGCAGTGCCTGAGTAACTTTATTTTAATTGACCCAGTCGATAATAAAAAATCTTCTCACGCAGNCCAATCACGAACATGCAGTGCCTGAGTAACTTTATTTTAATTGACCCAGTCGATAATAAAAAATCTTCTCACGCAGGCACGCGGCCAATAGCGAAAGGAAATTTGCATGCTTGCACGTAACAAGTTGAAGTCTAGCCTGCGAAAAACCGGTGGCCCTCCCAATAACCAAAGGAAGGCTGTAAGTGTCCACATAAGATACTAAAGTACAGCCTCCACGGAAATCTTTTCGCGAAATACAGGTGGCCCTATACACAACTACTCTGAGGCAAAATTGTAGACGTGCCCATTCTCTCATCGGTCACTCTAGGCTCTGGCAGCAGGCCATGTGTCTTGATTGGCTACCGCGTGCTGAGAAATGTTCCCTATTGACCAGACTACTGGCTGGCAAGTAGGGTACCACACGTTGATTTGCGAACGGCGTTCAAACACGTTGCTAGCCAGAGTGACGCCATTTTTCTGGCAAATGCGGCTGGGTTGAGTTGAGATGAGAGATTTGGGTGGCTCTTAACAACGAGGTCTTGAGAGCCGATCAGAGTGAAATGAGGTGATAATGGAGCAGCACCGGAATACAAGGGTGGGGGAAGCGGGAGGTCCCCGAGTAAACCCGCCGACCAGCGGCATCGTCCGGCACGATTCTCACTTGCGAACATTGGGGTGACTCAGCCGGGTGTTGAACACGGTTCGCCTTGGTGGGAGGCGACGGTCTAACTGCTCAGCCACAGCGGCCCCAAATGTGGCTGGAGTTTGCATTATAAGCGGTTGATTCATCACTGGTGCTTCAACCAATTTTCACACTTCACCTTCATAATTTTTTACCTTTCTGTGTCAGTAGGCCCGACACTGTCTGCATTTAACTATCTTCTAATTTCTCTGATTAACCCCTTAACGTTTACGTTAATTATACGTTTCAGGTGTTGCAAAAGAGAGAATTTTTAGAGTGAAAAGTACCNATTAACCCCTTAACGTTTACGTTAATTATACGTTTCAGGTGTTGCAAAAGAGAGAATTTTTAGAGTGAAAAGTACCCACGAATCTCTTATTACAACTAACACTTTGTAATCTATAGAAAGGGTTCAAGTAGATTCGGAGCACAAGAAGCAACNCACGAATCTCTTATTACAACTAACACTTTGTAATCTATAGAAAGGGTTCAAGTAGATTCGGAGCACAAGAAGCAACCAATTGTACAAATGTTGTTAGCGAATCAGCAGCAACCAATAGCATTTCCCAGGAATAGGCGATGTCCGTATTGGTGCTAGCTTCTGGACCTGCACAGCACCGGCTATAATTTTACCTGTTCTGGAAAATGTCATACGTATACGAGTATACTCAGGATAATATGGTAATGGGTAAAAACTGTACACGAGTAGTGTCATAGCATGCCCTCGTTGGCAACTATCTTCCTACGTTTTTTGTCAGACATGCCCCGTCCTATGTGCCAAGACCCTGTCAATAGTGTCAGTGAATTTTCGCTAAATAACCTGGGTGCCTAAATAGCTGCATACACGGGGATTTCCAACTTAACACACACAGGACTCTGTTACTGCAAGAGGAAAATTTGTGTCTGTTGTAAGCTCAACTAAAATACATACGACGATAAAATTTTTAAAAACAAATTCCGTAGACAACTTGTTAACTGTTAATTTAATGGAAATAAAAATAAATGGATTCCAGTTTACCATAAAATGAAGTAGACATTTTTTAACGCCACGTTAAGGCACATGACTATTTTTCTTACTTCTTTGGCATATTATGCCAAGTATACGCGCTCACGTACGGCAAATTGCAGTGTTTCTAAAATCATGGACGGTACTGTGCAAGATCAGAAATTAGCACCAATACAGACAGTTTCTTTCCCTGTGATATGTTTATGGCTGATACTGGCAATAAACAGTATCTTATCATACGTTCTCCAGCATAAATTGGCTGATCGGAGGGTTTTCTCGGGTAACTCCCGTTTCTCCCGCCTTTGCATTCCGGCACTGCTCCATTATCATCTCACTTCATCCTTATCGGCTCTCAAGAACTCGATGTTAAGAGCCGCCCAAATATCTTCACTCACTCCACCTATGGCTTACCTTATTCTTGGGCTTCGGCTGCAGCTCTGGTCTGTAAATGATTCATCTCAACGTCCTGAATACACTCTTAAAATGTTTTATACATTTTACTGAGAAATATTTGTATATTTACCAAACTTTGTGAAAATACAATAATATATTTTGATAAACATATTCTTTGTAATGTTACAAGAACCACACCTGTATTACAAATTGAAAATGTTTTGTAACCACCAGGAATCACTTTAAGTCGCGAAATCAAAGTTACAAACTACTGCACTCTGTGATACTTATTTCAGATAAAACAAATTAGGGTGTTTATGAATGACGTGTTATTGAATAACAACCATTAACAGGGGAAAACGTTTCCTTTCGAATTTTAAATACTTCAGTGCCTCTTATTTTACTCTCAAAGTTAAAACTTTCACGCCTAGTTATTTTTGTAGCCAATCGAACAAGATAATGTTACTTTGTTCATTCGCAATGTTAGTAATTGTCATCCCGATACAAAGTTCATAATACAACATATTCTGAAATTACAAAACGCAATCTATGAAACCTTTCAGTCCACCTGCAGACTTAAAGTCCTTCTGAAATGCAGTAACTGCCTAAATTACTAAACTCAATACTTTAAGAGAAGTAAGCTTATTATATTCTTGCCTAAGTTCATAAGCAATAATCATGCCACTAAAATAACCTGGAAACATGTAAGAAGAAGTGGTCATGTGGTTAGGTGATTGCTTTATATATGAAAAAATGCGAGTTGGAATCTCGGAAACAGCGTTTTTTTGTGAATACAATGCGAAAGAGATTTCCTCCTATACATTATTTTCATTACAATTGTTTTCGAAAACATTATAAAAATAATTTTTTTGTTTCTAATTGTTTACAATGCAAGCTTTATTTTAAGCTTTAACTTGTAATATTACAAAAGTATTTATTGCAATTTTTATAAGAAAACTTGTGGATTCAATGAACCGTAAGTCAAACTTCACATTATTATGTATGCTCGGGCAACAGTGGTACGTTCATACTGCATGCGTGGGAGTAGTCAGTTGTACCCCATATCAGGAAACACAGGCTTCTTTACTTGTAGTGCTGCATGGTTATTTTCAATTCTGAGACGTCTGCGTGTGTTTGACGTCTAACTTGTCCTCAAATGAAAAATGAATTGGCATGATTTCTCTGCCTCCAGTACTCTAAAATAAGTAACACAGTTCACTGGTAGTGATAACTAATCAAGCACAGTTGCAGCATGAACACAGTGATAACTAATCAAGCACAGTTGCAGCATGGACACTGTGATAATTAATCAAGCACATTTGCAGTATGAACACGTGTCAAAAAGTAATTCAGTCAATAAAGACAGGTAAACGACCCTACAGTGTTTTTAAATATAACTTGTCTTAAAACCATTTTGCGAAATGTCACTAAACCTACGAATAGTCTACAGTTTTAAAACAACAATTATCGCAATGGAGAAGATTTATTTTTAGAATTAAAGAAAGGCTTCGTTATTCTTGTTTCATAATAANAAACAACAATTATCGCAATGGAGAAGATTTATTTTTAGAATTAAAGAAAGGCTTCGTTATTCTTGTTTCATAATAACGGTTATTTGTAGTCAGTAGTATTGGACAATAGCATTCAATGATCTCAAAATAGCAGTTTAGCGATGTGAATGGTTATTTATGCGTATTCGCAGTAAAATACNTGGAGAAGATTTATTTTTAGAATTAAAGAAAGGCTTCGTTATTCTTGTTTCATAATAATGGTTATTTGTAGTCAGTAATATTGGACAATAGCATTCAATGATCTCAAAATAGCAGTTTAGCGATGTGAATGGTTATTTATGCGTATTCGCAGTAAAATACCACCGCCAACACTTCGCTGGAATATCTTCGGAAGTTCATCTGCAAAGCTCTACAAGGTAATGTTCACCATTTGCCGGATTAAAATAATTAATTTACAGACTTGAAAGTGACTGTCTAATCCTCTTTGGCCGGCTTTGTGCGGATTAAGCGTTCTGCTTGAGAGATGGTGAACTTTTAATTTGTTAAGATCATATATAAATGTTAGTTAAATGTTATGGAAATTACTCGTAATATGTTTAAAGTATTTCTAGTTGATCATCAGTATAATGAGTTTTGAATATATCATTAATCTACTGTCAACACTAAGCTTCAGTGTAAGCATGAAAATCCGAACGAAACAACTTGCAATGCTACCTGTGTAGTTGGCAGCAATTTATGAAAACTAGTTCCATGTCTTAACGTCGTATCGAAAGTCTGACGTTTATATCTTTTGAAACTAAATATATGTTCAACTTGATTCATGTTTGTATTATGCACGCAAGAGTAAGAATTAGAATATAAGTGACATATTTGCGTTTCTAATAATATTCGCATCTACATTTGAGCACTTGAGCAGTGCTTGAATAAAGTGAACGGGCCCACGTCCATGTTAACTTTAAGAAAGGTGCAGGGATACAACCTTGGCAGAATCCTAAGCAGGTCTTGCAGTAGTGCTTAGCTTACCGCGAATATCGTGTACAGGGGCGTAGTAAACCATATCGCGTAAGGGCTATAGCAAAGTCTTGCAGTTCACTGATCCCCGAAACATGAAATCCAGAAAGGTTAGCCGGATTCTTGTAACAAATTCTGTGATATTTCCTTGACTTTTTCAGGTATCCTGTTACTTTTTCTTAATCAAAATACACGACGAAAATTAAAAGTATTTTATCCTTGCATTCNACTTTTTCAGGTATCCTGTTACTTTTTCTTAATCAAAATACACGACGAAAATTAAAAGTATTTTATCCTTGCATTCTCAAAAATGTACACTTTTGGGTAGTACCAATAGAGCATTTCCATAAAGTAAACAATTATATTAAAAGATTCAAAAATTTTCCATAGAGATGGAACAATCCAAAACAACCCAATAGTTGATCCAATGTACATCTATCGACTAAAAAATTGACTCTGTTTTTAACAATAACTTACCAAAATCGCTAAATCTATACACGTAAAAAATAACTGTTAAAAATATGTAGCATTTTACGTACAAATTTATGATAAATTTCAAACAATTTATTTTGACAGAATTTTATATTTTTGAAAGCTCCTGAAAAAGTTTTTGTTGGGAAAAGTAATATTTTTTTCTTTGAGGAATACATACTGCAATATCAAGGATTTGTAAATAATATTATCATATTAAAGCCAAGAAAATTATTTTGGAATATTTTCTGATTTTACACAAGAAGTTGGCCATTTTCAAATTGTAAACTATATATACTGTATGNAAATTATTTTGGAATATTTTCTGATTTTACACAAGAAGTTGGCCATTTTCAAATTGTAAACTATATATACTGTATTAAATATTGCTGTATATGATTGCTACCAACATTCAAATATCTAGACAACAAAATTAAAACCATGAAAATAATAAGTAACTCAGTTGACATTTTGTTCTTGATTTCGTGTTCCGCGAATTCACGCACTATGAACCCTTCCCATAGCCCGGAAGGATGTTCAGATACCATAAATAGTGACAGGTGTATTTCGCGAAAATATTTATGGCCATGCTAGACTTCAATATCCTACCTCTACAACCACAACTGCCTTTGGTTATTGGCCGCGTGTCTACGTGAGAATACATGTTCTTATTTGACTGGGCCAGTCGTATTAAAGTACTCCGATACTTGAGGTTACTTATTCGCGGGCAGATACTTGAGGCACGTGACATTTAAAATCATCCAACCACAAAAGTGCATATGAATAAAAGTGTTTTGGAGTACAGATGGTATTGAAATATTTTCGCGAAATACACTTGTCCATAGCCATAAATGATTTTTCATATTATTAGTATATTTCATAAATCTGTTTTATTTCATCTAATAGTACGTTGGAAAAAAGTATACAAATCATGAAAAGTTTCATTACATAAAATAAAAACCGAAAATACAGGTTTTTCTAATGTACATGTATTGGCACACAAATTTCAAACAATTGCATAGTTGTCATGTTTAGTTACAGTTCAAATCATTTGTTAATGTCATTAGAATAAGGCGAAGAAATTTCATGGATTTTCTTCCATTGTTCCGGCATAATTTAATTTTAAGNAAATTATTTTGGAATATTTTCTGATTTTACACAAGAAGTTGGCCATTTTCAAATTGTAAACTATATATACTGTATGAAATATTGCTGTATATGATTGCTACCGACATTCAAATATCTAGACAACAAATTTAAAACCATGAAAATAATAAGTAACTCAGTTGGCATTTTGTTCTTGATTTCGTGTTCCGCGAATTCACGCACTATGAACCCTTCCCATAGCCCGGAAGGATGTTCAGATACCATAAATAGTGACAGGTGTATTTCGCGAAAATATTTATGGCCATGCTAGACTTCAATATCCTACCTCTACAACCACAACTGCCTTTGGTTATTGGCCGCGTGTCTACGTGAGAATACATGTTCTTATTTGACTGGGCCAGTCGTATTAAAGTACTCCGATACTTGAGGTTACTTATTCGCGGGCAGATACTTGAGGTACGTGACATTTAAAATCATCCAACCACAAAAGTGCATATGAATAAAAGTGTTTTGGAGTACAGATGGTATTGAAATATTTTCGCGAAATACACTTGTCCATAGCCATAAATGATTTTTCATATTATTAGTATATTTAAATCTGTTTTATTTCATCTAATAGTACGTTGAAAAAAGTATACAAATCATGAAAAGTTTAATTACATAAAATAAAAACCGAAAATACAGGTTTTTCTAATGTATATGTATTGGCACACAAATTTCAAAAAATTGCATAGTTGTCATGTTTAGTTACAGTTCAAATCAGTTGTTAATGTCATTAGAATAAGGCGAAGAAATTTCATGGATTTTCTTCCATTGTTCCGGCATAATTTAATTTTAAGNTTGTTAATGTCATTAGAATAAGGCGAAGAAATTTCATGGATTTTCTTCCATTGTTCCGGCATAATTTAATTTTAAGTTTAACTACAAAATTGAAATCCAAAATAGCCAGAAGTTAAACCATAATCGCAGGTGAACAAAATGCCACTTTTCAAAGACATTTCTTCGTGGCGTTCCTAAATCTTTAAAAGTTTTTCAGCTGAAGTAAAACATAGTGCTCGTATAACTTTTCGAAATTTGTTTGCAGGTTAAAATGCTGATACTTCTGCTAAAAAGTATGCAAGAGTTATTTTTCAACTAATTTGGTTTTTTAATCCAATATTTATTAATATTGTATCGCAAAAACGCAAAATATATTAAAATTGCAGAAAACAATTGTAGGAACTTTAACAGCCTTAAGGTTTGATAACTGGTATTTCTAGTTTCCGAATTTATTAATCAGCATTAAACCTAGTGTAGTTGCTTAGGTTTGTGACAAGCAAGTGGGGAGAACAAATTCTATGTTCGGTCTTAATACTTAAGTTCTTATTGTGAGGACTGCATCAGGCTTCGATACCGACCGTGGTATGTTTTTATGAGAGTTTCAGAGCATCTCCTGTGCCGGCTGGGACAAAGCGATCTATTGTTTCCGTCCCTAAAAACTTCACATGCTGTTTTCGAATCGACCGTTTTGTATAATAATATTCTGGTATTAGCGTTCAACTCGGACGCCGTCAATAGTCACTTGTTCAGCGATGGTTTTGATTTGATAATTTAGTATTTTAGTAAGTTTCGTTACATGTTAAAAACCAAGTACTAATATAAAAAAATACATTATAATTTTATTGGACTAATTTTGATCACGTGATCTTTTAGTAATCTAAAAGTGTCAATTCGAACAGAGCCACAGCTACATTTGAGCGGCGAATGAGCAACGTGAATGGGGTTCATGATATTGAAAATTTTTTTAAGGTGGAGGTATAAAAACGGGCAAAAATTAGTTCCTTAACATTGCTTACAATCAACCGCGAACGTCCTGTTAATACGAAGGCCTCTTATTCCATATCACTGAAGTGACCAGCTTTAAAATGGACTCTTTGTCCTACATAAAATTGTACAAACTGTCGCCAAAGTTTATCAGTGAATACAAAAGCACTCAAACGGCGCCCAGCTTCCTGTACCATGAAAACGAAATCTTCATCATCCGGCCAACAAGGCATATTGTAAACCTTCCAATCTTAACTTTTCCAATAGAAAAGAAATCGTAGCAAAAGATTGCAGATTTCGTATTATTTCATACATTTTTTTGTTTTGTATTTTTTCAATTTTNGAAAAGAAATCGTAGCAAAAGATTGCAGATTTCGTATTATTTCATACATTTTTTTGTTTTGTATTTTTTCAATTTTTCTTACAATCGGGACAGGGCCGGAGAAATTTAAGAGCCAATTACTGTTTCCAATTAGGGACACTTGTGCTGCTCGGGGTGAGGGTTTCAGAGAAATGGAAAAAGGAGGGATTGGTTAGAGTCTGTGGTTGCTAAGGGGGAGGGGGTAGGTGAGCGGAGAGGCGAGCAGATTCCATCGAGCTGTGCGAAGACGAACAACGTAGTAACCNGAAAAGAAATCGTAGCAAAAGATTGCAGATTTCGTATTATTTCATACATTTTTTTGTTTTGTATTTTTTCAATTTCTCTTACAATCGGGACAGGGCCGGAGAAATTTAAGAGCCAATTACTGTTTCCAATTAGGGACACTTGTGCTGCTCGGGGTGAGGGTTTCAGAGAAATGGAAAAAGGAGGGATTGGTTAGAGTCTGTGGTTGGTAAGGGGGAGGGGGTAGGTGAGCGGAGAGGCGAGCAGATTCCATCGAGCTGTGCGAAGACGAACAACGTAGTAACCGCTGGAGAGGAGAACCCGAGGCAGCGTAAGGGCGCTGGGCTTCGCATTTGCCTCCTGGATAAAAGTTACGTCCTCTAAAGCTACTTTAATTTTCCTTCGTCAGTGAAAGAGGACCGAAGGCAAAGATTCGCGGCGAGTAAAAAAAAAAAGGTATTTAATAAAGCAGCTTGCTCCGGCGAAGGCCTCCCTGCTTTCTAAAGCGCCACTTTCCCCACGGAAGTAATGCCACAGAAGCTTATAAAAGAATTAATGGAATATTTGGTAAACATAAAAGCGCTGGGAATTCACAACCCTTGCAAGCTAGAATTTTGGTACGAACCATTTAAACCACCCCGATGAAGCGATATATACAGCACGGAATCTTCGCTGTCTATAACCACGTTATAAACTTTGCCTATGAAGAACATAATTTTATTTTCACGTGCAGAAAGAGTGCGCTAGTTTCTGAATAAAAACGCTAATGTGTAAATCAGCAATATGTTTTTATTTATTTTTATTTTTAAACAACAAGGTTAAGCTCTTGTCGGGTTTACAACTTGAATTTTGAAATTTTACAGGTCATATACTTAACCTAATATCAGAGATTACTAAACATTAATTTTAGACCAGTACCAAATACCATTTTTAATAAAATATCAAAATAAAAGAATTGCACTAAGTCTTAATTAAAAATGTATTTAGGGCTGACGAGGACGATGTGAGGTGAGCATGGAGCAGTGCCAGAACGCGAGGGCAATGGGAAATGGAAGATCTCCGAGAAAACCCGCCGAACAGAGGCATCGTACAGCACGATTCCAACTAGCGAAAATCCCTGGTCGAGGATTGAACCAGGTTCGCCTTGGTGGCAGGCGAGCAGTCTAACCCCTCAGTCCCCGCGGCCCCACAAAAAGTTTTAAATATAAAAACTAAAGTTTTCCAAGCGCCGATTATTTACGTCAATTAAGTATGAGATCTGTTAGAAATTTTCCTTTTTCAAATCTGAATATACAAGCCAACAGTAATTACGAAGTTTGACAATGTAAACTGGTACTGTAGTACTTGGTTATGTTGTATTTGTTTCAACGTATCTAGCAAAGGCGTTGTATAATTAGAACGTTACTTTTCGTAGAATGTATGAGTGATTTTTCCATATTAATTATGTTAATGTGATTTTTCAGGTTATATTAGTGTTTCGCATTGGAGATATTCCTAACCAGCATCTACGAGAATTTACGATATATAGAGTGAAATAAACAGACATCCCAAAAAACTAAAGTTTCTTTTTATTTGGTAGCAGATGAAGATCTTAACGCTTAACGATGTCCCAAAATGAAAATTCTCGTCTTGGTAAGTTATGATTGAATCACTGAACAAAGCCAAAAAAAGTACACATCCTGTAAATTTCCGACAAAACGACAAAATTCATTGCATCATACGTATTTGCCTAAATCTTTAATAACAATATAAATAAAATAATTTCCCTATTATTTCAAGTGACGTCACTGAGAACTGAGTTTCGAGTGCCTGCTGTGTTTTCCAACTCGTTCCTCCTCCCACAATTTTCCAGGCCATTCCACAGCTGCCGTATATACTCCNGAAGAACATAATTTTATTTTCACGTGCAGAAAGAGTGCGCTAGTTTCTGAATAAAAACGCTAATGTGTAAATCAGAAATATGTTTTTATTTATTTTTGTTTTTAAACAACAAGGTTAAGCTCTTGTCGGGTTTACAACTTGAATTGTGAAATTTTACAGGTCATATACTTAACCTAATATCAGAGATTACTAAACATTAATTTTAGACCAGTACCAAATACCNTGAAATTTTACAGGTCATATACTTAACCTAATATCAGAGATTACTAAACATTAATTTTAGACCAGTACCAAATACCATTTTTAATAAAATATCAAAATAAAAGAATTGCACTAAGTCTTAATTAAAAATGTATTTAGGGCTGACGAGGACGATGTGAGGTGAGCATGGAGCAGTGCCAGAACGCGAGGGCAATGGGAAATGGAAGATCTCCGAGAAAACCCGCCGAACAGAGGCATCGTACAGCACGATTCCAACTAGCGAAAATCCCTGGTCGAGGATTGAACCAGGTTCGCCTTGNGCCGAACAGAGGCATCGTACAGCACGATTCCAACTAGCGAAAATCCCTGGTCGAGGATTGAACCAGGTTCGCCTTGCTGGCAGGCGAACAGTCTAACCCCTCAGTCCCCGCGGCCCCACAAAAAGTTTTAAATATAAAAACTAAAGTTTTCCAAGCGCCGATTATTTACGTCAATTAAGTGTGAGATCTGTTAGAAATTTTTCTTTTTCAAATCTGAATATACAAGCCAACCGTAATTACGAAGTTTGACAATGTAAACTGGTACTGTAGTACTTGGTTATGTTGTATTTGTTTCAACGTATCTAGCANGTAATTACGAAGTTTGACAATGTAAACTGGTACTGTAGTACTTGGTTATGTTGTATTTGTTTCAACGTATCTAGCAAAGGCGTTGTATAATTAGAACGTTACTTTTCGTAGAATGTATGAGTGATTTTTCCATATTAATTATGTTAATGTGATTTTTCAGGTTATATTAGTGTTNTTACTTTTCGTAGAATGTATGAGTGATTTTTCCATATTAATTATGTTAATGTGATTTTTCAGGTTATATTAGTGTGTCACATTGGAGATATTCCTAACCAGCATCTACGAGAATTTACGATATATAGAGTGAAATAAACAGACATTACAAAAAACTAAAGTTTCTTTTTATTTGGTAGCAGATGAAGATCTTAACGCTTAACGATGTCCCAAAATGAAAATTCTCGTCTTGGTAAGTTATGATTGAATCACTGAACAAAGCCAAAAAAAGTACACATCCTGTAAATTTCCGACAAAACGACAAAATTAATTGCATCATACGTATTTGCCTAAATATTTAATAACAATATAAATAAAATAATTTCCCTATTATTTTAAGTGACGTCACTGAGAACTGAGTTTCGAGTGCCTGCTGTGTTTTCCAACTCGTTCCTCCTCCCCACAATTTTCCAGGCCATTCCACAACTGCCGTATATACTCCGTTGCCTGGTCGATAGTCGTATCTCAGGCGCCTTCGTGCGTGTGACGCGGACTTAATTAATTTGTCAAACAGTCTGAAATAATATTCGCCGCTCCATTTACCCGCCAGCCTTCAGCGCGGGCAAACGACCTGTGACGAAATAATCTCGAGGGCAAACACGCGCTTCGAGAGAGCCCTCCCCCTGCCCTTTTACTACTCTCCCCGGGTAACCGCCAGACATCAAACACGAGTTGAGGACCCAAGGTTTATTATTGCTTTACGACAGCCCCTGCAGGCAGGGTATTTCTATTCCTACTGACCGCCTTCGAAGGCACCGCACATGCTACCGTGTTACTCTGACTGGCGGCCTACTGAGCACTTGATTTTATCATTCTCCCATAGGTGGGCTTACAAAATCGTATTGATGGATCTATATCGAAACAGACAGAAATGGTTAGAGACATAATAACTAAGTTACGATTTTCGATATTGCATTTTGAATATTTCTGACACGGTGCCATATGATCTACGGGCAACCTATACAAGGTTTTTTAAAAGTAAAAATAGTACTCCAAGTCACAACATCTATGGGCTAATATGTATATATATATAAATCCTTTTAGCAGAATGTTTGGAAATTCATCTAGTATTTCTAAATTAAAACTTAAGTTAGCACAACGGCACCGGCAGTCCGCAACTTCACGTACCTGAGTGCAAAACAAATTGCATATCACGTAGGTGAATGGAACTGGCGCGCTATGCGGGAAACGCCTGCACATATGCTTGAGGTACGTGGGCGCCACTAGTGGTTACTTGTTAGTGCGCGTATATCAAACTACATGAACAATGGGAGACTTGCAGTTGAGTAGTACAGTCTGCCAAAAGTGATTGCATTTTATTTCCAACAACACACAATCAGCAGTCCTTTGGTGATGTATGATCTCAAACAGTTTTCATTGTTTCCCCTTATACAGGTGGTCACCATATGACGCGCCAGTTACGTTCGCCTACGTGGTATGCAACGTGTTATACACGCAGGTACATGAAGTTGCCGACTCGAGGCGTTGTTTTGCCTACTTCAGTAATTAAAATAAAAAAATTGTAAATGAATTTTTTGAACATTTTTCTACTAAGACTTTTTCTTTATATTAGCCCATAGATGCCGTGGTTTGGATTTCAACATATATTTAAGAAACACCTTGTGTATTACACTGGCAAAGAAATTTTCAACCATCATTTGTATCCCGATTTATTGTTGATATTTTACATTTATTTACATGGAGGGAAAATAAACCGACATTCGCCTGGAGTGATTTGGGCGTAAACAGTAGGGACGGAACGAAATTTGAACCCAGGTCTTCCGATTGCAAGTCCTCAGGTTTACCACTGCACCACCTCGCTAGGTAATACAGGCGCATAAGTGTTTGAAATATAGTACGCCGTCAAGTAATGACAAGATGACAAGGGGCACCTGTTTTGGCAAAACATTTCCACGACTCGTACTCCAAAGCATGTTATTTCATTACTACTACCGTGATTGGCTTATTCGACCTGTCACGTGACCTATGTGTCTGCTAGCGAATCAGGAACGTTCATTGTCATAGTAAGTTGTCGTTTATTGGCCTAGTCACGGTGAAAATGTAATCTCATAAAGGCACGCAGCCAATAGCCAATATACAGGATGATTGTAAAATGACGGGGCAAACATTGAGGGGTGGTAGAGCTCACTAAAACAAACAATTATTGCATAGGAATACATGGGCGGAAGTGACGCGTTGAGGCACAAACACAAAAACATAACACATTAACGGAAACATAAAATGTTCATTAGCAGCATACTTAACGAGTGATTCCGTACAGAAAATGTTAAAACAGTTGCTGGAAATGCATCCACCAACAGTCACGCATGCTTGGCGACCTCTACATATGGCGTGATTGGCTGACAATGGTGGCGTGCGTGAAATACCCGGCGTATTTGAATCTGTTCGACAATCACTCCACCAACGCTACCAAGCTTGCATTACTTTTGGTGTTAGCAATTTTGAGAAATTATTATAAACATTGCTGTAAAAAGGCATTTAGCGGCGACGTTGTAAATAAAGAATGTGTTGCATTTCACTTGTTATGTTTGTGTTTGTGCCTCAACGCGTCACTCCCGCCCATATATTCCTATACAATAATGGTTTTTTTTAGTGATCTCTACCACCCCTCGATGTTTGTCCCATAATTTTAGAATAATCCTGTATATATTAAAATGTATAGATTAAATATCAGTAAATGTTCAACTTATCAAAAATAGACAATATACAATATTGATATCAAGCCCGCGTGTGAATCTTCTTCCGAGAAAGAAGTGGCCATGGTGATGACACGATTCTTGTATGTCCCTACTGATTGGGTGCGCAAGACTGTGGAGCCTGGTGATTGATTGGCTACTGCACGAGGCGAAAGATTCCTTGTTGGCTGTGCACCCGGCTGGCGGATACATAAGTCACTCGGCTCTGTCTGGCGAATGGCGTTAAGCTCCGCTGGTCAATGAGGCCAATTTGCGGGCGTGTGCGTTTGGAGACTGTGGTGTAAGAGACTGTTCCATGTCTGTATAATTTGCTATTATGTGCATAATAAACAGACACCTTAACCTTGAGCACTGCTTTCATAAGTGCTCAAATAACCACGAACAACCTATAATAAATTATCACGGTTTAAACGAAGACTACAAAACGATAACATACCCATTTTCTATTTCTTTACAGAATTGATATAATTATTCACAGTAAAGTGAGCATTTTTTGAAGCCGTATAATTTGGAATAATAGTTAGTAAATATAATTTATGTGTTCTTGGACATTAACTGTCGAGTCTTGTGAAATATATGCACTGTAAATATATGCAAGATAAAAAATCACTCATAGGAAAATATAACTAAGGCCTGAAAAGTGCTCACTTTATCGGTAACAGCCTATAACTATTTTATGTCTGGTGTAACATTTACTTGTAGACGTATGTAATATAGAAAATAAGATTCTTAGAAATTATCGTTTTAGCGGAACTGAAAAGCCAATAATTTACACCATTTTTAGCCTGCACCTTTATGAAGAACACGTGATGTTCGTTATGTATTATTTTTCATTTTCTATGCTAAATAGTGATTTCATTAATAATAAACCGAATTATCTAAACTTATTTTATTAGTAACTACAGATAGTTTGACGCGGTATTCGAAAATTTCTCACCTCCCACTATAAACATGGCACTGATCCGTGAACAAATTGTTTGTACTCGCGTTAACCAGACTGAGTTTAGCGTAATTTGACGGCTGGTGGCTTCAGTGGAAAATCTTCGCGTTTATCTTTAGGCTTAGCCTGTCATGTCATTTGTCACTTGTTCCAACACAATGGATCAATGTAAGAACGTGTTCATCTCATGCTGAGATGGCAGTTGGCACCACAGAGTAGAGAATACCTGGCGATGTAAATAAACAGAGTAGAAAATACACAGAGATGAAATGGCGTGGCAGTTTCTTTGATGTGGGCGTAGCCATTCATAATCGGATTGGCTGGGTGAGGCTCTGGAAACCGTCCTTGCGGCTGATTGGCTACCGAGTGCTGCGAAACGTCCCTTATTGGCTGAGCTGCCGGCTGGCGAGTAGGGCACCAGAAGCTGACTGGCGATCGGCTTTTCGACATGTTGCTGGCCAGTGACGCCATTTTGCTGGCGTGTGTGGCTGAAGTTTGCGGCATAAGCAACTCTTTCACTTTTGTATTATTAAGTACTTTTATGTTGTCATGGGGCCGCGGTGCTGTAGTGGCCAGACTAGTCACCGAGTTCGGTTCCCGGCGGGGTAGCTACCGGATTTTCGCATTTGGGAATCGTGCCGGACGATGCCGCTGGTCAGTGGGTTTTCTCGGGGATCTCCCGTTCCATCCGCTCTTGCATTCCAGCGCTGCTCCTTACTCACCTCACTTCGCCTTCATCGGCTCGCAAGACATCGATGTTAAGAGCCGCATTAATCTCTCCGCTCTATGTTGTCACGCTGGTCGCTGATCTCGCCAGCCACTAAGTACCAGAGGCTCAGAATTCGGGCACACTCACTTTAGTAATATTTTGCATGGTAACTATTTCTTTCATGGTATTACAAACGCACCTATACACCCTCTGTTTTTATTCATGGTAATTGTAAGTGAAATATAATTTATACATAAAATATACGTAAAAGTTTAATTTAATTTAAAATAAATTACTTTTATGTTGACAGAAGTGTAAAACGCTTGTAATACATGATATTCATAAAATAATCAAACATGTAGTACGTGTGGTGATTTCTCAAATGTTTGATTCAATAAGTGTGTAGATACTGCGAATAGTCTAAATTGGTTAACAATGCATGCTAGAGGAGATCATGACGAATACCCTGGCCTCTGAGTGCACTTAACTGTGTCTATATCTGCTCTATTGGTTAACTTAATACTTGTGAAATCAACCTACACGTATATAAAATCTACTTACATGCACATACATTGTGACGTAATCAGTGACGTGAGCACTAACATTAGTGCTGGCCTTTAATTAGGGAAAGTAATATGTATATTGGTCTTATCAAAAGCTCAATGTTTTAATTAGTGAAATTAGATTTATTTTGTTACACAACGCGTTAGACAAGATGATATATGTTTAGTTACCAGCAAATGNTTAATTAGTGAAATTAGATTTATTTTGTTACACAACGCGTTAGACAAGATGATATATGTTTAGTTACCAGCAAATTATTTAGAGGATTTCATAGCAAAAATATTTCTTACAAAATTATCTTTCCGCATTACAAATAGGATGGAAAGAGTATAAAGTGTTGATTTCTTACACTCCAACTGTTACTTCCAGTGACATTTCGCACGTAGGAGAGGGTGGAAACGGGAGTCATAAAATAGCTATGAATGGAATATTATTAAAACATTGTACTTTCAATTTGAATATATTTTTTGTAAAAACCGGCAATTGTAACTCGGCATGGTTAGAGGTCAAAGCCCCTACACTTCCCTCTATATTTGCAACTTAATGCGAGACAATAACAAGTAGCGGCTCCGGCGGAAGCAAGTGACGGCAACCAAGCAACCCGCTATATTGTTTACGTGAGACAATCTATCTGTGATGAAGCGAGGTGAGTTGGATTAGAGCCAGAATACGAGGGTGGGGGAAACGGGAGCTCCCCGAGAAAACCCGCCTACCAGAGACATTATTCGCGCACGATTCCCACGTGTAGAAATCCGGGAACGACCCTGCCGGGAATTGAACTCGGTTTGCCTTGGTGGGAGGCTACCGTTCTACCCATTGAGCAGCCGCGGCTCCCAACTCTTTGGGAATGTTTAGTACTACCCATCGTGAAAATGGCAAGTATACTTTAAGGAAAACTCTTCGCTGGTAAATGGTTGAGGTGAAAAAATTCGAAAGAGAACTTTATTTTGAAATGATTGTATGGACTATGTTACAACAATGGTACGTAATGTCCTTAAAATTTCTATAAATTATTTCCTATCCTTGTACTGTATCTTTACCTCAACACACCCATGCTAGCACGAAAAGTATATACATATTTGATATGTTGCGTGGCAATATTTTANTCTACCCATTGAGCAGCCGCGGCTCCCAACTCTTTGGGAATGTTTAGTACTACCCATCGTGAAAATGGCAAGTATTCTTTAAGGAAAACTCTTCGCTGGTAAATGGTTGAGGTGAAAAAATTCGAAAGAGAACTTTATTTTGAAATGATTGTATGGACTATGTTACAACAATGGTACGTACTGTCCTTAAAATTTCTATAAATTATTTCCTATCCTTGTAATGTATCTTTACCTCAACACACCCATGCTAGCACGAAAAGTATATACATATTTGATATGTTGCGTGGCAATATTTTANTGTATCTTTACCTCAACACACCCATGCTAGCACGAAAAGTATATACATATTTGATATGTTGCGTGGCAATATTTTAAATTTATTCAGCAACGTAAATAAAGGCAACTTAAACATAAAAAGCATTCGCAATAAATTCGGATTTTCCCTCAAAGAATAAGAGACTAGAGATGAAAAATTTAGCAAAATATTAATGATTTGAAATAGTTATGTCTAAACTGTTCGGGCTTCCTATTTTACAGTTCTGTATGGTTTTATTTCTTTAGTGAATGCAGTACATCTTCACTCTCGTACACAATCACGGAGCTGTCTCCATCACGTATTATGAAACGTGATAATCTTGAGCGGGGAGATCGTAATGCTCATTAGTAACAGATGTGAGTTTAAAAAGAAAAAAGTGTTGTGCTGTAAATCATATGGGTAGTGAAAGTGTATACGTTCCCTGCTCATTATTTAGGCAGCCTGTTTCCCAGCGAGGAGATACAGAGAACCTCTTAGCCTCCCCCTACCATATCCCCCCCTCCCCAATACTTTTCACTGCGTGGCATGCGAAGAGCAGCCTAAGCTGCTTTCATAAAGACTTGCAAAAACACAATGGCTTCGCGCGCGAGTTGTGTCTGAATAATTGAATTTTAATCTCGTACACAGATGTGTACCTTCCACGCCGGCCTATCTCGCGGAAACACGGGCACAAGTGTGTTTTCGTTTCCCCGTCATCGACCAAGCCATCACAGCAGACACGAAACGGCTCTGTACTTTCGCGACGTTCCGGCTCCTTTAAAGAGATATAATTTCAACATTTAGGTGAGTAATTACTTGCCCTTGATAACTGTATTCTTAGAAAAAAGTTTTCGAAATTTATGTGACAATTCGTCTTCGAGCCATTATTCAACTACATATAAACGAAAAATACTCGTTCTGTTTGCGTTGATTTATAAGTGCTTGAGGTTTCGGAATTCTAAAATGGCATATGTAGCTTTATGTTCCGTATNCTCCTTTAAAGAGATATAATTTCAACATTTAGGTGAGTAATTACTTGCCCTTGATAACTGTATTCTTAGAAAAAAAGTTTTCGAAATTTATGTGACAATTCGTCTTCGAGACATTATTCAACTACATATAAACGAAAATACTTGTTCTGTTTGCGTTGATTTATAAGTGCTTGAGGTTTCGGAATTCTAAAATGGCATATGTAGCTTTATGTTCCGTATNGTTCTGTTTGCGTTGATTTATAAGTGCTTGAGGTTTCGGAATTCTAAAATGGCATATGTAGCTTTATGTTCCGTATATAACTCGAATGGACATGAATAACTCTAAAACAATATTCTATAAGTGCGAAAATGTAACTTCAACGCCAAATTCAATAATATTTTTCCTGAATTTCTGGAGTCAATGTTCATAAGAGTTAGGTTTTTCACGTAAAAATAGTTTAATAGTTTCTTTAAATTACTTTGTTTGTATATACCAAGAAATTAAAAACCTATCTCTGGTAATTTATTTTGAACAATCCTTACCAACCATTGTGATCCCTCAAACAGCTCTTTAGTGCCGTGATGGTGTAGTGGTTTAGCCTAGTCGCCTCCCATCTAGGCGAAAAGGGTTAGATTCCCGTTGGGGTCGCCCCCTGATTTTTGCACGTGGGAATCGTGCCGGACGATGCCACTGGTCCCAGAATTTTCTCGGGGATCTCCCGTTTCTGCCACACTTGCATTCCGGCATTGATTTATACCTCGCTTCACGCTCATTGGCTCTCAATTCCTCGATGTTCAGAGCCACATACATTTCTTCACTCCACTCAAGTAGCTCGCTAGACACGAAAGAAATATGGATGTTCGTTGCTATGCAGTTTGAGCGAATGAATAAAGTGACAAGGCGTGAGTTTTCATTGGTTGTAATGAAGGAGTATCACATGACTTGCAAATCAAAGTGCAGTTAATATGGTACAGTGTACGCCATCGGCGATTTCAGCATAAGTTTTAATTCATAGTGTTTTAATTCAAAACATTATTTGATTGAGTGGCTTCGTGTTGCTCGCTCGAGTTTGTGTATGATATTTTCTCTGGTCCTCTATTGCAGTTACAGAAATCAAAAATATACGTTTCTAAAATACTTAAAATTTTTTCTATAAAAGTTTGAATAAATCCAATATTCATAAATTTTTAACTAACCAATACATCATTCGGAATAATTTTATGTTCGAGGAGTGACCCATAAACCTACAGGTTTATCATAGGTCCCACTCCATTCTTAACCATTTCTCTTGACTTCGCTGATCCAATTTCGAAGATAATCTAGCAGGTGTGAAATTCGTGAAATTTAAACGTGAATATTTTCAGCCAGTATCTTCAGATTGTCAATTTGCCCCGAGTTTTTATGCCAATTTATGTAGATTATTTTTAATGTGGCTTCCTTTGTGAAGACGTAGGACTACTTTTTTTATTTGTAAAGTATCAATATTCTACTTTAATATTTTCCCGTTGAGAGTTGCTTTCAGACCGTGCGTTCGAGTATAAAATGGAGTATTGTTACACATAGTGTTGATGCGAAGCACAAGATCTGAGGAAACACGTAGTAACTTCGAGTCAATATTATGGTATAGGTTGTAGGCGGCTAATTGAGTACTTTTTAAATCAACTTTTGAAAAGTGTCACTGCCCCTACGTGCATACACTTCAAAGATCACACTGGCTGTCGTGCGCGCAGTAAAGTTGTTGACGACGGAGGGAAAGTAGTTCAATGACTTAAAGTTGAATTAAATGTGTTCTGCAAACATGCCTACCAACTAATCAACTGATATTTCTTGTTACATGTTAAAAATACTTGTATACAAAATAAATGCTGAAATTTAGTTAACTTTTACAAGTTTTGAGTAGCGAGGGAAAGAAGGATAGAGGCGTTCGTGCTATTGGCAGATTATTCTGGCAGTTTCTAAGATACGTGACTGTAGTGAGAAAAAAAAAATCACAAGGGAAGTGAAAACATAACAGTTCTGTAAACGGGCTTTAAGGCAGCAGCAACCAAACTCCTGTTACAGTAACAGAATCTTCTGTTAGTTTATTACAATACGTACTGTTTGCTGTGGGAAGAATCCAAATATTGCTGAAGTTGCTCTATTGAAATAGCTGTCTGTTCTACAGTAGTAACAAAATGCTCTGCTGTAGGAANTCCAAATATTGCTGAAGTTGCTCTATTGAAATAGCTGTCTGTTCTACAGTAGTAACAAAATGCTCTGCTGTAGGAACTATACTCACAGTAAGAGATACAATCACAGACAAGACCACGAAATACAGTTCTGTTGCGATAACCATCTACGTTAAGAATATATAGATTCTACATACAACTGATGTGATTGCTGTCCCTTTATTAAGAGGCTATACGGGTCATGGCTACAGGAATCTCGTTCCTGTGACCGTGCAGTTTTCTCAGTTTATAAATACCGGATTGACGGCATTCGGTAGAGAAGTGCGTGAAGATGGTGAAGTTGTGAGAAGGAGTTGGCCAGCGATGAACTCAGTACGTGAGTCGGTGCTAAACTCTTCAGAGAACTGTCTCGTACTGATTTTAAGAACAATTACGTAGTGGTCAAGAGGCGAACATTCGCAACAGATAAACGCATGTGCTCAGAGTAAGCATGGTACAAAGCAGGAGTTAAGCTGCGAGCTGATCAGCTCCAACGTTAGTACCTACGTTTTCTTAAAACACACATCGCAGATTGTAGAAGAGCTTAGCACTGGTTTGCGTTTCACTTTNCGTTAGTACCTACGTTTTCTTAAAACACACATCGCAGATTGTAGAAGAGCTTAGCACTGGTTTGCGTTTCACTTTAAGCTTTCTCGGTCACTCAGAATACCGAAATGATACTTGAGAATGGCACAACTACAACTTGAAAGTGTTTTAGAGAAAATATATAATTAAATGTTGTTAAATAATACAGTCAAGTATTTTTTAACTATTCAATTCAATTAAATGGCAGTTTAATGTAGTGGAAGATTTCGCGAACTAAGTAACGGAAGTTGTAAGATGAAATGACAGCAGTGTAATACCGCCGCTTGAAGTGGCAGAGTTCTGTGACACGACTTGGAACTGTAGAGAACAAACAAGCAATAGGCCCTAAGCGCATTTCTACGGATGATAAAGATGCGACGTAGCTATTCCAAATGCTACAAATTAATGTATACAATTCACAAATGTTTCAATCAATAACAATTTGAATATAAATGTAAAATTCCCATTGTCACATAAAAATTTAATGCACGTGACAATTTTAAAGCGTAGCGTTAGTTCAAAAGTACTCAAACGGTTAAGATTTTACAATGTGCTGTTGTAAAATCTACTGAGACGACGCCCCGAAATGTTAACTCTTAAGATATTTATAATTGGAAACTTGTTAAGTAAAACTTCGGAAAATATACCATAAATGTAAATTTTGTTTTGCTATCTTTGATTTTGGTCTATGACTCTCAAAGTCTCAATTTACGGTAGCTGTTCGTCATATAGAGTTACACGCAAAAAATATGTCAAGAAAACTACAGGCCATTTACACTAAAGAGCGCGCTATTTAAGGCCCTCCCAGCAGGCGTAATAACAACAAAATTGTATTTTATTGTGTCCTCAGACGTTAACTTTTGAGAGTTAAAAAATATTATATACGCCTATAAGCGCAGCTGGAAGAAAATTCTGTTTGCGTTATCCAGTTCGTCGCAGGTAGCTCCGAGATATTTTTTTACCTCTTAATCCTCGTTTCTTGATGCTTCGTGCATGAACCAAGAGGAAGACAGGGATAATGTTCANGATATTTTTTTACCTCTTAATCCTCGTTTCTTGATGCTTCGTGCATGAACCAAGAGGAAGACAGGGATAATGTTCATTAAAGTTCACAGCCTGCGCTGGACCATACAGCTCTACATTAAAACAAGGGAAAACAAACCGCGAAATAGGAGCTCGTTTGATATTCTTCTTGCATAAATATCTTCTTTTCTTTTCCAGACCTTTTTCGACAGTCACTTCAGTAATAAAGGTAGAATATAAAATTCTACCCCAGTTGCTCTCACTGGCGTCATTTCTCTTGCAAATGTCACAGGATTCTGCGTTTCAGTGAGCATCAAATTAAATATTATGTATGTCATGAAATTTTGTTATCGGCTGTTCACCAGCTTCATATGGCCTGCTATGTTTAAAGTTAAAAAAAATTCCCTGTAAATTTCTTGTCTAGTGAGTCATATACATATTACAGCCTTCTTTATAGTTTTAGAGTATCTTAACGTGTATGACAAAAGGAAATAACGCGAGTTTGATCTGAACATATAATTGTCCTTGACAAAAAACTAATCCATGGAAACTGTAAACAAACAATTACTGATCAACATAACTAAAATAATAAATAATGACGATCATCTCACTTGTTAATACACTGATAGAAGATGAAGTCAGATAAGAGCCCAAGTTCAATAATCTCGAGTTATACAAAAGACACCCTCTTGGGATGACAAGCAAGCTGCTGTTACCGAAACGCAGAAGAAGAATGTTTCCACTTTAACTTAATAAGTCAAAATTATTTTTAGTAATAATAAGTATAAGTTTATAAGTCACTCTACAGAAACTGTTTTTAATCATTCCGTTTGCTAGGAAAAGTAGAAAAATCACGCAACTTAACAAGAAATATCGGTTGCGTCTTTATCGCTAGAAATATTGTAAACGTGTTTTTGGTGTCAAAAATATAGTTTTGTTACTCGGGGTATAAAATATCGACAAATGAGAATTTTTTTAATGCTCATTGAAATATGCCTCATGATTTCTAAGAAATTCATAACATATTGTACGAAGTTCATAAAAGATATTGATGTTAAGCAGAACAAAGAATGGCTACCCAATAAATGCGCAAAATGCAAGAAAATACACCAAGTTTAGCTTTAATTAAAATAAAGTCACGGTTTTTTTTTAGCGAAATATTCTAAAGAGTTAAAAATTCTATAGATCAGCCACAAATAACGACTTTTTCGTAACCTTCAAAACGTCAAAGGTCTCATCCATACCGCTATCAGAATAAAATATTGTATAAAAGGGCTCAATGGATTTTAGAAACTACATGCTTCCCCCAATACTCACAAATGCAGAGTACGTTACACCGAAATATGTTCTACAACACAGAGAAAAATTATAGAATAATTTTTAGAATAAACTTTACTCACCTTAAAGAAATATCACGAAATGTATTCTTACTGTTGTTTTTGTCAAACTTCCGGTGGAAACTACTGTATTAATTCCCATTCTTGAAAATGATGTTTCACTGTGGCTACAAAATTACAGAACTGTTGGCGCTTCCTTCAGAAACTTCCCCGTTCATTTGCTCCTCCANTCCAAATATTGCTGAAGTTGCTCTATTGAAATAGCTGTCTGTTCTACAGTAGTAACAAAATGCTCTGCTGTAGGACCTATACTCACAGTAAGAGATACAATCATAGACAAGACCACAAAATACAGTTCTGTTGCGATAACCATCTACGTTAAGAATATATAGATTCTACATACAACTAATGTGATTGCTGTCCCTTTATTAAGAGGCTATACGGGTCATGGCTACAGGAATCTCGTTCCTGTGACCTTGCAGTTTTCTCAGTGTATAAATACCGGATTGACGGCATTCGGTAGAGAAGTGCGTGAAGATAGTGAAGTTGTGAGAAGGAGTGGGACAGCGATGAACTCAGTACGTGAGTCGGTGCTAAACTCTTCAAAGAACTGTCTCGTACTGATTTTAAGAACAATTATGTAGTGGTCAAGAGGCGAACATTCGCAACAGATAAATGCATGTGCTTAGAGTAAGCATGGTACAAAAGTAGGAGTTAAGCTGCGAGCTGATCAGCTCCAAGCTTTANTAGGAGTTAAGCTGCGAGCTGATCAGCTCCAAGCTTTACGTTAGTACCTACGTTTTCTTAAAACACACATCGCAGATTGTAGAAGAGCTTAGCACTGGTTTGCGTTTCACTTTCAGCTTTCTCGGTCACTCAGAATACCGAAATGATACTTGAGAATGGCACAACTACAACTTGAAAGTGTTTTAGAGAAAATATATAATGAAATGTCGTTAAATAATACAGTCAAGTATTTTTTAACTATTCAATTCAATTAAATGGCAGTTTAATGTAGTGGAAGATTTCGCGAACTAAGTAACGGAAGTTGTAAGATGAAATGACAGCAGTGTAATGCCGCCGCATGAAGTGGCAGAGTTCTGTGACACGACTTGGAACTGTAGAGAACAAACAAGCAATAGGCCCTAAGCGCATTTCTACGGATAATAAAGATGCGACGTAGCTATTCCCAATGCTACAAATTACTGTATACAAATCACAAATGTTTCAATCAATAACAATTTGAATATAAATGTAAAATTCCCATTGTCACATAAAAATTAAATGCACATGACAATTTTAAAGCCTAGCTTTAGTTCAAAAGTACTCAAACGGTTTAGCTTTTACAATGTGCTGTTGTAAAATCTACTGAGACGACGCCCCGAAATGTTAACTCTTAAGATATTTATAATTGGAAACTTGTTAAGTAAAACTTCGGAAAATATATCATAAATGTAAATTTTGTTTTGCTATCTTTGATTTTCGTCTATGACTCTCAAAGTCTCAATTTACGGTAGTTGTTCGTCATATAGAGTTACACGCAAAAAATATGTCAAGAAAACTACAGGCCATTTACACTAAAGAGCGCGCTATTTAAGGCCCTCCCAGCAGGCGTAATAACAACAAAATTGTATTTTATTGTGTCCTCAGACGTTAACTTTTGAGATTTAAAAAATATTATATACGCCTATAAGCGCAGCTGGAAGGAAATTCTGTTTGCGTTATCCAGTTCGTCGCAGGTAGCTCCAGGATATTTTTTTACCTCTTAATCCTCGTTTCTTGATGCTTCGTGCATGAACCAAGAGGAAGACAGGGATAATGTTCATTAAAGTTCACAGCCTGCGCTGGACCATACAGCTCTACATTAAAACAAGGGAAAACAAACCGCGAAATAGGAGCTCGTTTGATATTCTTCTTGCATAAATATCTTCTTTTCTTTTCCAGACCTTTTTCGACAGTCACTTCAGTAATAAAGGTAGAATATAAAATTCTACCCCAGTTGCTCTCACTGGCGTCATTTCTCTTGCAAATGTCGCAGGATGCTGCGTTTCAGTGGGCATCAAATTAAATATAATGTATGTCATGAAATTTTGTTATCGGCTGTTCACCAGCTTCATATGGCCTGCTATGTTTAAAGTTTAAAAAATCCCCTGTAAATTTCTTGTCTAGTGAGGCATATACATATTACAGCCTTCTTTATAGTTTTAGAGTATCTGAACGTGTATGACAAAAGGAAATAACGCGAGTTTGATCTGAACATATAATTGTCTTTGACAAAAAACTAATCCATGGAAACTGTAAACAAACAATTACTGATTAACATAACTAAAATAATAAATAAAGACGATCATCTCACTTGTTAATACACTGATAGAAGATGAAGTCAGATAAGAGCCCAAGTTCAATAATCGCGAGTTATACAAAAGACACCCTCTTGGGATGACAAGCAAGCTGCTGTTACCGAAACGCAGAAGAAGAATGTTTCCACTTTAACTTAATAAGTCAAAATTATTTTTAGTAATAATAAGTATAAGTTCATAAGTCACTCTACAGAAACTGTTTTTAATCATTCCGTTTGCTAGGAAAAGTAGAAAAATCACGCAACTTAACAAGAAATATCGGTTGCGTCTTTATCGCTAGAAATATTGTAAACGTGTTTTTGGTGTCAAAAATATATTTTTGTTACTCGGGGTATAAAATATCGACAAAGGAGAATTTTTTTAATGCTCATTGAAATGTGCCTTATGATTTCTAATAAATTCATAACATATTGTACGAAGTTTATAAAAGATATTAATGTTAAGCAGAACAAAGAATGGCTACCCAATAAATGCGCAAAATGCAAGAAAATACACCAAGTTTAGCTTTCATTAAAATAAAGTCACGGTTTTTTTTAGCGAAATATTCTAAAGAGTTAAAAATGCTATAGATCAGCCACAAATAACGACTTTTTCGTAACCTTCAAAACGTCAAAGGTCTCATCCATACCGCTATCAGAATAAAATATTGTATAAAAGGGCTCAATGGATTTTAGAAACTACATGCTTCCCCCAATACTCACAAATGCAGGGTACGTTACACCGAAATATGTTCTACAACACAGAGCAAAATTATAGAATAATTTGTAGAATAAACTTTACTCACCTTAAAGAAATATCACGAAATGTATTCTTACTGTTGTTTTTGTCAAACTTCCGGTGGAAACTACTGTATTAATTCCCATTCTTGAAAATTATGTTTCACTGTGGCTACAAAATTACAGAACTGTTGGCGCTTCCTTCAGAAACTTCCCCGTTCATTTGCTCCTCCATCTTTATCTCCAGTTATCTGGTCTCGCCTTCAATGCGACGGAGCGTTATCAAACTTCGTTGCCAAGAGCAACGCGCGAAAGGCAGTAATTTTTTTCCTTCATTCTGGAAAGGGGATATCCTGTGGGTGGTGTGGCAAACTGCGGAAGAGACGGGAACGCGCAATTTCCTCTCGCTCTGTTAACCTCCCATTTATCCGTGCCTCCACCTTGATCCCAGTCATTATGCAGACCGCCGCCTGCCTGCGTTATGAAAGACCTCTGAGGCCGAACATACAATCCCATAAATAAGTTCCCGCTAACCAGACACTTGAGCTGACCAACCTAACGAAAATACTACACTCTAAACCCAAAGTTGATTACATCAGGCAGGGAACTATTAATAAGAGAATGTCAAATAATACATTTCTATAGATTTAAAAATAAGTATACTGTAATTTCTTTGCGTATTCTCACAAGGAATTCCTTGCAAACTATTTTTAGAATACTTTTTTGAAGCACTACAAATTAATTAGGGCGAATTTCACATATTATTAGTGGTCAATGTATAGAAATAATGTTGAATATTAACAAGTAAGTGTTACAGACTTCAAGTTAATTATAAACATTCAGCTTCATAAACAATTATGCATGGTTTCTAAAATATTGTGTTGTAAATATAGAATTTTTGAGCTGTCAAGTTNGTGGGTGGTGTGGCAAACTGCGGAAGAGACGGGAACGCGCAATTTCCTCTCGCTCTGTTAACCTCCCATTTATCCGTGCCTCCACCTTGATCCCAGTCATTATGCAGACCGCCGCCTGCCTGCGTTATGAAAGACCTCTGAGGCCGAACATACAATCCCATAAATAAGTTCCCGCTAACCAGACACTTGAGCTGACCAACCTAACGAAAATACTACACTCTAAACCCAAAGTTGATTACATCAGGCAGGGAACTATTAATAAGAGAATGTCAAATAATACATTTCTATAGATTTAAAAATAAGTATACTGTAATTTCTTTGCGTATTCTCACAAGGAATTCCTTGCAAACTATTTTTAGAATACTTTTTTGAAGCACTACAAATTAATTAGGGCGAATTTCACATATTATTAGTGGTCAATGTATAGAAATAATGTTGAATATTAACAAGTAAGTGTTACAGACTTCAAGTTAATTATAAACATTCAGCTTCATAAACAATTATGCATGGTTTCTAAAATATTGTGTTGTAAATATAGAATTTTTGAGCTGTCAAGTTTCAAAAAATTTTTTAGCAACTACTTTCAAAAACATTTTTTTTACTGTGTTGAACAAACCCCTTAAAACAATAGTTCTGGTTATGTCAGTTCGTGTGCGACAAACTACAAAATAATAAAATTACAAACATGTAATTTTTTTTCTATATTTACTTATTCAAATGTAAAATTCGTTGATTTTTAGTTGAATGATATTATGCGTAGAGTATGAATGCGTGAGAGCCAGTAGAATGAACTATCTGTGTATAACTAACTACATATGCATGGACTCAAATCATGTAGGTGTGAAAATAACACAAAAATTATCTGCCTTAGCTTAGCACACTCTAAAAAAACATATTTCATTCACCAGATGACCCATCAAAACCCTCTGATAATGGTTAAAAAATAGATATAATGTCCAAGCTACCAACCAATAAGACAACTGGTTAAGAAGCATTTAATTACTACCAGTAAACAAAATTGTTGTGGAAAACATAACTATTCAGGATTCAGTAACAAGAAATTATGCAGTGTAATTTTACTTGTAAAATCTGAGCAGAAAATTAGTAATTTGGTTGAAATTTCGCAGCAGAGTAATGTACTTTAAACCGCTCACGAATATGTTTAATTCTGAGTGTATTTAAAAAATTCTCTCACACTTTAACTCATTTCACATTATCATTATTTTTTCATCGGCTAAGCTAAGTTCAGAATTTTACTCGGTAAATAAACTAAGACATCTGCTTCTGAAGAATGTGTGGGCAAAATTTCAGGAAACGTTCAGTAGGTAACAAGTTAATCAAAGTCTTAAAAGAAAAAAAAATATGTATGCAGGAATGAATCAATTTTGCTGCAACGGGCACGTAAAAGAAATCGTTACTTACCTTTTAAGCTGCGGAAGAGGTGCATCTCATAAACAAAAAAAGCCAACCCATTGCTAGGGACACCCAAATTTCGCGATAAGATTCCACGACCAGTTGTATTTCATAACACTTTAGCTCAGATTAACTTTCGTGATTGTATGGTTAACGTGTTACGTGTCTTAGGTGTATGCCCGCTTAACAAAAAACGCACGTTCTCTAATTCTAATGGGCCAGTTAAGTAGGATAAGATCTTCTGACAAAGATACACCGCCAATAAGCAAAATAAAACTGTTAGAATGCCCGTAGGGTATTTAAATCCAACACGTGCGGAAATATTTTCGCGAAATTTATGTGTCCTTGCCCATTGCTAGAGACATAAAAATACGTAGTTTTAAATGTTAGTTTCCACATTACATAAATTTATCTTCAGGCCCTCTTCAATTGCGCTGCGCGCACTCTAACCGGCCTTAAAGACAAACTNTCCACATTACATAAATTTATCTTCAGGCCCTCTTCAATTGCGCTGCGCGCACTCTAACCGGCCTTAAAGACAAACTTTACTACGATGTAGAATCTCGGATCCACTTAAAAATTACAATTTTACATTTAAAAACAGCTGAATCAACAGACTTGGCTGACCAGTTAAAATATTCCAAATCCAGTAGGTCGCCGAGAAAATTAGAAACTATCAAAATTTCCTCAACAAAGTCTTATTTGAATTATGCTTGGAGAGACAGGACTTAAGTCTGGAGTACTTTCAAAACTACCTCTTAAACTACGTCTAGTACAATGCTGTCAACTACTGAAAACTGTTTAGACACACACATTATATAAATAATATTGTTAAATTATACCTTTAAAACTCCGCATTAAAAATATGNGAAAACTGTTTAGACACACACATTATATAAATAATATTGTTAAATTATACCTTTAAAACTCCGCATTAAAAATATGTCGTTAAAACCCATTAAAATTCTTAAATATTTAAACGTTTTCCAAAATTAAACGCTGGCACTGTCAAGATAGGAAATAACTAACAAATATTTACACCAGGCTACTCCCACGTAGCGTAAGTAATAAACATCGACATCTGTCATCATATTTGTCATGACGTAAAAATTTATATATATATTTATTCAAAATTCCATCGATAAAAGTGTGTAGTGGAAATAATAAATAATAAGTGTGCGAAAAACAGCATTACCATACNTATTCAAAATTCCATCGATAAAAGTGTGTAGTGGAAATAATAAATAATAAGTGTGCGAAAAACAGCATTACCATACGTCACTAACAGAAAACAGCACCAATAATATTTCTGGTAGTAATAATTTTAACCACTGTTGACTTACCGACAATTTATTATTGACAGCTGTTTGTGTAACGGGCCAAAATAAAGTTTTCTTATTGGCACCATTTATTACATTACCAATTAATAATATCAGATCATAGATTATTTCTGTCGCAACACCCGAAAAAAAACCAGGGGACCAGCGTCTTGGGTGGGTAGTATTAGTAAATATGTCGTGGGGACATGTCGTAAGACGTGCTTATTTTTTTGTACACTAATGTCCGAGATGGATAGAGGCTCCAATGGTGTACGCAGCATGATGGTACACGAAAATTATTTGTTAGCTTTATTAACGTAATAAATGTAATTATGATTTAAAATACAAATTGTNGCATGATGGTACACGAAAATTATTTGTTAGCTTTATTAACGTAATAAATGTAATTATGATTTAAAATACAAATTGAAGATTTTGTTGATGTTGAACCTATGCCCAAAATATGGGGCGGGGGGATCTCGTATTATGAGACAAACCACTAGAAATTATTACTCTGATCAAACAACACATTTTTTTAAAATATAATAATGTGTCAGCAATGGCAAAAGGACAGGAAGCATTTCGAAGAGTAAAAATATTTATTTACTGGCTTCGAGTATAGGCCTGTGTGCATAAAAGGCCTTCGGCTATTACTAACTGAGCTTAACTGGGTTATTGCGGTGAATTTGGAGAAAGTATCACAGAGTATTTGAGAATACAGAAATGAAAAAGGGACTAATACAAAGTCTCCAGCTGCACACGCCAGTAAAATGGCCTCACTAACCAGAAAAGTGTTGAAACGAATTGAGAGAAAAGCCAATAAAATATTTGTTTGTAGGATTAAATATTTAATTAGCTGCCCAAGCAAAATAGATTGTTCATTAAACAAAACTTGAAAGGCAACAAAATTAGTTTTGTTCATCCAACAATAATTGAACTAACAAAATATATGTATTGGAAAAAATTAACTTAGACTGTCAACAAAACATTTACTTGACTAAACTATATATAGGATGGGGCTCAATTAAACCGACAAACTTCGTAAGGTGATCCGTTATTTAAAATCAAGAACCAAATATATAGGAAACTTTGTCCCTAAACGAAATGTTAAGGGCGAAATACATTCCCGAAAATTTAGATTTTGGAACATATTTTATCGAAATATCGGAAACTAGGAGAAATGGATATACAATTCGCGAAACGTTGTTTTATGTTATCGGTATCTTCAACATAAGAGCAAACTTACATCAATAACAGANCATCTTCAACATAAGAGCAAACTTACATCAATAACAGACTCCATTATGAAAATAACAGGGGTGGCCACCATTTTATTGCCGGTAACTTCGTTGCCGTCGGGAATTATGGACGGTTAATGCTGGTTTATTGAGCAGAATAACCTACGAAACAAAAATTGTCCTCTTGTTGCAACTGCCTACGACTCACCGTTTCCGTATGAAACGCACACGAANGCATGATGGTACACGAAAATTATTTGTTAGCTTTATTAACGTAATAAATGTAATTATGATTTAAAATACAAATTGTAGATTTTGTTGATGTTGAACCTATGCCCAAAATATGGGACGGGGGGGATCTCGTATTATGAGACAAACCACTAGAAATTATTACTCTGATCAAACAACACATTTTTTTAAAATATAATAATGTGTCAGCAATGGCAAAAGGACAGGAAGCATTTCGAAGAGTAAAAATATTTATTTACTGGCTTCGAGTATAGGCCTGTGTGCATAAAAGGCCTTCGGCTATTACTAACTGAGCTTAACTGGGTTATTGCGGTGAATTTGGAGAAAGTATCACAGAGTATTTGAGAATACAGAAATGAAAAAGGGACTAATACAAAGTCTCCAGCTGCACACGCCATTAAAATGGCCTCACTAACCAGAAAAGTGTTGAAACGAATTGAGAGAAAAGCCAATAAAATATTTGTTTGTAGGATTAAATATTTAATTAGCTGCCCAAGCAAAATAGATTGTTCATTAAACAAAACTTGAAAGGCAAGTTTTGTTCATCCAACAATAATTGAACTAACAAAATATATGTATTGGAAAAAATGAACTTAGACTGTCAACAAAACATTTACTTGACTTAACTATATATAGGATGGGGCTCAATTAAACCGACAAACTTCGTAAGGTGATTCGTTATTTAAAATCAAGAACCAAATATATAGGAAACTTTGTCCCTAAACGAAATGTTAAGGGCGAAATACATTCCCGAAAATTTAGATTTTGGAACATATTTTATCGAAATATCGGAAACTAGGAGAAATGGATATACAATTCGCGAAACGTTGTTTTATGTTATCGGTATCTTCAACATAAGAGCAAACTTACATCAATAACAGACTCCNTATCTTCAACATAAGAGCAAACTTACATCAATAACAGACTCCATTATGAAAATAACAGGGGTGGCCACCATTTTATTGCCGGTAACTTCGTTGCCGTCGGGAATTATGGACGGTTAATGCTGGTTTATGGAGCAGTATAACCTACGAAACAAAAATTGTCCTCTTGTTGCAACTGCCTACGACTCACCGTTTCCGTATGAAACGCACACGAANATAACCTACGAAACAAAAATTGTCCTCTTGTTGCAACTGCCTACGACTCACCGTTTCCGTATGAAACGCACACGAATATTTAGCTCGATTCCGTTGCTGCGATACAGTGCCTCATACGTAGGCAATACGCCATACATCCGTGCATGGTAAGCTGCTGTTCCCCTCTGTACAGAATATGGTGGAGGACATTTATTACTTACAATAACCAACAATCACCATGCATTAAAAAGCTTACGAAACTACATCCGACAATGCCTCCCTTGCAACAGTAAGTGTGAAATTCCCTACATGAAGTATTGTTATTGTCTACGTGCCTGGAACCGTATTGCTGTTGCTGCTGTGTTATGTAAAGACTATTGTTCATGCGTCTGGACATGAATCGCTGCAGCCTAAGCTTTATGTATGTGCATATTGTACGTAAGCAGTGGTCCTAGGCAGTTGCGACTACAGGCCCTGTGTGTTACCTAGGCAATACTGTTAAATAAACAAGTATCCCCACTTTATGTAATTTATAAATACTTTTATTCCGTAACTCAATACATCCATGGTTGTGTGGACACCGTAGATCCACATAGCACAACATTTACATATTTTTATTGCATTCCCATTTTAATGAGTTTCTATTTTCCATTCAATACATTAATCCTCTGGCAGTGTGGGCGCCTTAGTCCTGCAGGGATCTCTGTCCGTTATTATACTTACTTGTTTCTTATAAATCTTATAAATTTTCCCATAGTCAATTGTTTTATTTCAATTTTTGCACCTTGCTATCCTTGTTAATTTCAGGTTCATTTACTTCAGTGAAATATTTTTATTTTCGATTTAATTTTAAATTACAGTGTTCAGGGTTTTGGATATTTTCCCCTATTTTTATGTATTAACCATAATTTCTTTTTTCCAGTTCATTGGCTTGCTTCNTTGAGGGTTTTGGATATTTTCCCCTATTTTTATGTATTAACCATAATTTCTTTTTTCCAGTTCATTGGCTTGCTTTACCTGTCCGGTTCTGTGCAAGAACGATGTATTCGTTGGTACACATGATGTATTTTTATTTTTACTGTTCCTATATTGCATTGGCACCTTTGTAAAACTTGTCATGCTCAATAAAAACAATATAAAATCAAAATCAAATCAAATCAATTAAGCAACCAGGAAAACGCTCTGATGGTTCTTTAATAAATACAATGGCCGAATCCTTCCTCAGTTCCTTTCAGGTGTTTGTTGTATGTTCCTGTGTCTAATGACCTCGCTTTCGATGAGACATTAAACGCACGATCTTACAGGTAGCCATACTGTATTATTAGCGCATAAATAATTCTTACTTTTGGCAAACTACATGTCGACAGTTGAAAGTAACGTTGCCAGTGTTCAACACTCTCAGACCGTTTGTTTGCAAGCAAACATCTGACTAGGTATCAGATACAGCATGTAGTATACATCATGTATGTACAGGTTGTGCGAGCGGTCTACATGTCTGGGACTCATACCACACTGGGCAGCTCTATACGGTTTGATGTGTTCAATGTTATGCCGGCTATAACAGTTATAACGGCACTAAAGGCGCTATAGCAAATTAAGCTCACTAAACCCCGTGACGAATTGTATAACATATCTGAGTACTCCATTCTGTATCACTTACACGTCTGTTGGCCAAGGTGCCTGCTGTGTCTACACAATGGAATGCTTAACGTGGCCGGAACTGACAGATATGCGACTCGTCTATAGCACGGCGGAGGGAAATGGACGAAAAGTGTAAAGAATGTACAGGAATCTATTTCCGCGCAGACACCAGCCACAGCACACCACATCTGCGTCTGTGGAGCAACGTTCAAGAGAAAGTGGAAGTTTGGAGGTGACACGACCGAATGCACGGCGGTGCAGAAGGGCAGCGAGGACAGCCAGGTTTGAAGAGTATGTGTCGAGGCACGTTGAGAATAACCCACGTGTGAGTACGCGTACTATTTCCCGCCACATCATTGGGCGAGTGCTGCACGAGCAATTTTAGCATCCGTTCCATGTACAACGTGTACATGCCGTGGGTCCTGCGTATTATCCTCAACGCGTGGAGTTTGCAGCATGGTTTCTGCAGCATCGCAGAACACACCCACAATTTGACAGACACATTATATTCACTGACTAGACTTCCTTTCAACGTGATGGTATACAGAATTGTCGATATATCCACGAGTGAGCGGATGTCTATCCCCACACCCTATTCATCCACAGTGATGAACAGCGATTCAGTGCCAACGTCTGGGCGTACGTAATACATAACATGTTGATTGGCCCCTACTTGTTACCATATCGTCTCACCGGAAGTGTGTACTTCGCATTTCTGCGGGAAACTCTGTCGACATTACGCTAAGAGGTCCCATTACAGACACAAGCGTCCATATGGTTCCAGCACTACAGCGCCCCAGTCCATAGATCGCGATGTGCCTGCGATCACCTGAATCTAGTATTCCCTGGGAGATGCATAGGCCGTCGTTGGAGTCCTTTTCCCTGACCTTCACGATCCCCTGATATTAATCTATTGGAATATTTCTTCTGGAGTTACATGTGCAGTCTGGTGTATGATGCCGCAGTGAAATAAAAAGAGGACCTCCTCGCCCTATCGTTGCAGCTGCCGGGATTATTCACGACAATGAGGGTGTTTTCACACGTGTCAGACAATCGTTGGTGCGGCGATGTTAACTGTGCGTCCAACATGGGGGCCGTACCACAGAGTCTTTCCTATAAAAGTGCTTGTGATACATGTTTCTACAATAAAACATTTCGAATGCCACAGATTTTGTTGTGAAATGCAGTGTGTTACCTGATACGACATACATGTGATGCTTTGTAACGGCATTGCTCTACGCTGCTGCACCAATTGTGTCAACGTTCATAAGCCCGCACAGTACACAGCTGCAGCGATACAGTTCAAGGTGTGTAAGCAATACCAAAATCTTTACGTCCTGCATGGAATCACACGCCAACTGTCGCCACAAACGAACAGCTGTGTATACTTATTAATGTATAGTACGCGTTGTTTAAAGTAGGAGTTAACATTGTCTGCCACCATCGGCTGTGCAGTGGCCATACACGCACGTAGGTAGTATTGCCTTCATACTAGGCACTGTATCACTGCAACGGAATCCAGCCGAATTTTTGTGTGCGTTTTAAACGAAAATGGTGGATTGTTGCAATAAGGGGACCATTTTTTTTTTTTTTCGTATGTCATATTGCTCTATAAACCAGCATCAAACGTTCATAATTCCCGACCGTAACAAAGCTGCTGGCAATAACAGGGCGGTCACCCCTGTTATTTTAATAACGGGGAGTGTTATAATTGTTATTTTGCTATTAGGTTGACAATCCCTATAACATAAAACTATGTTCCGCGAACTGTACTTTTAACTCACCTGGTTTCTGATATTTCGCAAAATTACATTCCCAAAATGTACTCATTTCACCCTTAATATTTACTTTGGGTATTAAGTGTCCTGTATATATTCGCCAATTCATTTTGCACAAAAAATCACCTCACGAGGTTTGTCGGTTGAATTCAGCCCCATTCTGTATATTTCTTTGGCCGCAACTTTGATTACCCTTGTTCGAAAATACAGCTTGAGAGTTTTTTTTTTTTTTTTTTTTGTGAAAATTAGAATAGTAAAAGTGTTTGTTAGTACACTTAATGATGCCAAATACTGTAATAAACATCCTAATAAAGCAAGTTCAAAAGGAAATGAAATTATAAAGTGGTTAAACTTGAAATATTTATTTGCGCACGTTGTCCATTATTCGTACTGTAAACTTGCTAAGCCAACAGTAGTCGCTAGGGCATAGTGCTTGGGCACAAATGATTAAGGTGCGAATCCCGGTTGTGCTCCAGATTTTATTTACATTAATCGAAACTTTTTAATTTACGTAGATCCAAACGAATCTCTAGTTGTGGCAATCAAATCATTGTTTGGGGGCAACCAAATGAGAATAACACAGTATTTTGGTTTCAAGAGCAAATTTTTCAATTTTCCCTATAGAAGCAATTAATTTGGTAGTGCCAAAACAACTTTGTTTGATTCAACAAAATCTTTTACTCAGTGCGCCGTTAGCCAATCATCGCCTAGTTAATCTACTGGTCAGCGGCCAGCCTAGCCGATAACGGAACCTTCGAAGCACGCAGTTGCCAATCAGAAGCAAAGTCCGTTCCAAGAGCTTCTTAAAGCAAACCAGAGGATTAGCACGCCCACATCAAAGGNGTTGCCAATCAGAAGCAAAGTCCGTTCCAAGAGCTTCTTAAAGCAAACCAGAGGATTAGCACGCCCACATCAAAGTAACCGCCACACCAGTTTGTCTTTGTGTATACCTGTCTATAGAAAACTTCTAAATTCGCGTTGATTTTTTGTGTGAAGATATACTTAAAGCCAGCGTAATTTATTATTTCGCTACAGTCTTGGTTAGAAGCCACTTCATTTAAAAATGAACGTTACATTATTCGTTTACACCAACATGATATGTTCATTCATTGGCGCNGAACCGCCACACCAGTTTGTCTTTGTGTATACCTGTCTATAGAAAACTTCTAAATTCGCGTTGATTTTTTGTGTGAAGATATACTTAAAGCCAGCGTAATTTATTATTTCGCTACAGTCTCGGTTAGAAGCCACTTCATTTAAAAATGAACGTTACATTATTCGTTTACACCAACATGATATGTTCATTCATTGGCGCAGAATTAATAAAAGCTCCTCAAATTGAATACGTTGCAAAGACAAAAGCAATGCACGCATGCAAATACTTACATTATAATAGCTCTTCAAATAGTAGGAGCCGCGGTGGCGCAGCAGTTAGATCGTTCCCCTTCCACCCAAGCGAACTAGGTTCACTTTCCGGAGGTGTCATTTCCGGGTTTTCGCACGTTAGAAACGTTCCGGGCGATGTCTCTGCTCGATGGGTTTTCTTAGGGATATCCCGTTTCCTTTAACCTTGCATTCCGAGGCTGCTCAATACTCACCTCGTTTCACTTTCATCGGCTCTCAAGATCTCAATGTTAACAGCCGCCTAAATATCTACAGTCCACTTATCTCATAAGTAAATTCGTAAATCCTTTTTTTGACCAATTTTTTAATCATGTTTTAACTTACTCCAAGTTTTCCGTCGACAATGACAACGTCACGGCGAAGCGATTCCAGTGATAAAATTGACAACACTGCCACAATTTAGTCAACCTGAAAGTAATAGTTACACTGGTATGGTGAATAGTTTTAAAATTCTTATTATACTAATATGTTTTCTCGTGTGTTAAAAAAAATATATTATTTCAGTAGGATTAAATTGTAAATAAAATAGATCAAAGAGAGAAAATGCGATAGTCAGATGTTTTAAGTGGGAAAATATCCGACTATAGCTATAAAATTGGAAAATGTTCCGATTTTTTGGAAGGTCTGGCATCCCTGGCCGCAGGGCGTGGCCACGAGAACGACCCTGGTCAGTCATGACCTCTTGCCCGCGGCCCTCGCATATAACATACTCACGGAACACGCGTCTTATCCTACAGCCTCGCCTTCCTTCCCCAAACTACTGTGTCCGCGGACGACTCAGCACTTCCCAGTGTCCTGTCCCTCTTGCTTGTATCCTTGTAACACGTGCCACATTTACAATATCACGGCCCCAATCACTGCATTCACGCTTCTGTCGACTGCGACAGTGAAATCTCGATGAAAGCAGAAGCAGAGTGGTTTCCAATTAAACATTGCATCCGACCGTGCAAGGTGTAGGACTCATTAGAAAGTAGGACACATGCAACCACATTGTCACGCAAGTATGATTTACGCTTAATATGAAAGAAGGATACTTATAGTTCATCCGCGGTTTCTTAACACCTTTAAAATCAAATCTTTGAAAAATCACCTCATGTATGAGACATTTCGTTGTTTTCTATATATGTAATTAACACAAGCGTTTTGTATTTGTGTTAACATAAAATAATATAATAGTACCTTATTTTCTGTCGAATAGAAATTTTATTCATATTTCATCTATATATGATAATATTTAATTTATAATTAATATGAATAAAAACTGTGCGAAAAAAGGCGTGTTTAGTAATCCCTAGTAAGAAATCGTTCTTATGCTAAATATTATTACGGTGAGAGCACACGAATGCGGGGCGTGGTTCAGTTGGTGTGTTTTCTAGAGTTGGTTAAGCTTTGATTGCATTAGGCGAAGAAATGTCCTGAAAGTAGAACTTTAACAGGGCTTCACGATGAAAGTTGAAAGTAACCGTGAATGGGATATATAAAAGGTGTTTTAAAAATTACGAGTCTAAATTCAAACCACGACATCTGTGGGCTAATATATGCAAGAAATCTAAGTAGCGAAATGTTCGGCGCTAGTGGTATCTTGTTAGCACACGTGTGTCAAACTACGTGAACAATGGGGGATTACCAGTTGAGTAGTACAGTCTGTCAGAAGTGATTGCATTTTATTTCCAACAACACACAATCAGCAGAGACCTGAAGAATTCGCGGATTCATTTTGGGACAAGCTAGAATTCAAAACACGTGTGTTTATATAACTTTANGCAGAGACCTGAAGAATTCGCGGATTCATTTTGGGACAAGCTAGAATTCAAAACACGTGTGTTTATATAACTTTAACCATTGGTCCACACGTTGTTTGACACCTCCTGGATAACGCTGGCCCGATCGTCGCCTTCCACTGTGACAGCAGACAACCAATGTGCAGTTAATATCGGCATATCTGTACATAAGAATGTAGAGTGTAGCCTGTAGGTCATTGAACTCGCGAATTTTTCAGGTCTCTAACAATCAGCAGTACTGGCGATGTAGATTCTTTCAATTTTTCTTGAGGTTTCCTATGTACAGGCGCTCTCCGCATTGCACACCAGTTCCGTTCGCCTTCGTGATATGCAACTTGTTACGCACGCAGGTACTTGAAGTCCGAACTTCCCGCGTTGTTTTGCTAACTTCAGTTTCAATTAAAAGATACTATATGAATTTTCCGAACATTACGCTACAGGATTTATTATTTATATTAGTTTAAGAGCCCATAGATGGCGTGGTTTAAATTTCGACATGGTGTTTAAAACTACACTATTGCATATTACACTATTAAATAGTTTGATAGGTGTTACTTATTTAAAGGTTATAAATCAATAAATACAAATATATTTTAAATACAAATTTGAGCGTATTTCCGTCCTGTATGCTCAGAAAACATATTTTTCAAGTAAACCTACGGTTGTATGTCNAAATACAAATTTGAGCGTATTTCCGTCCTGTATGCTCAGAAAACATATTTTTCAAGTAAACCTACGGTTGTATGTCAAATATTTTTTGCAATAATGGTAAAAATATATTTACGATAGTAATTATCGTTACATAGATCAATTATCAACCTGTGTACATTCATTTCAGTTATAAAATCATTATGTTCATTTTTCAATTGAATGTGCATGAAACTATTTATTAAAATTATTTATTAACAATACTAAAATTTTTTCNATTATGTTCATTTTTCAATTGAATGTGCATGAAACTATTTATTAAAATTATTTATTAACAATACTAAAATTTTTTCTTACATTATAAACATTAATTATCGTGATAATCGTCCTTGATGAGGGGGGTTGAGTTATTTGCAATATATAATTTATAAACTTATAGAAAATTCAAAATGGTAACATGCCTAAATTTTAATTAAAAATACACCATTATTAGGTTATTATTTAACATTTATATAAATAAATTCTAGCAAAATATACATTCTTCTTTCATGTGCAACATGAAGCGTACTTTGCTAATATTTTGGCAGTGCGTGTACTTCATTTTAATGAGTTCCGCGTGTGGTACAGCCGGGTTCGGTACTCCATGGGAAGACATTCTCCTTCTAATTTAACATTTAATGGCAATGGTATTGTAAGGTTGCTGTAAGTATTGAAACAAACTTTATCCATCGCCTAAGTTAAGCTAGAAAACAAAACAAAAAGAGGAATATAAACAAATCTCAGAACACGAACAACAAAAATCTAGGATCTAAATTATGAGTAAACGAGCGAAAGGCAGTAAACTGGACAAGAAAATATATGTACAACAACTACAATTAACACAAATCAGGAAAAGATTATTTATATGTTAGAGGGGAAGAAAATTGCCGGCTATGTCCTGTTAATGTTTTTGCTCGAATCAGTTTTACAGTGAGTCTTATCCCTATGTTTTTGATTGCATGTAATTATTTTGGCAACTTGGGCAAAGTTTTTTTATAATATTATCTTTCTTATTAATTATGTGGGATGTTGATACCATACCTGATAGTCTGCAAAAGTGATCGGATATTAATTTTTAATCGATATAAAATGANAATGTTAGAGGGGAAGAAAATTGCCGGCTATGTCCTGTTAATGTTTTTGCTCGAATCAGTTTTACAGTGAGTCTTATCCCTATGTTTTTGATTGCATGTAATTATTTTGGCAACTTGGGCAAAGTTTTTTTATAATATTATCTTTCTTATTGATTATGTGGGATGTTGATACCATACCTGATAGTCTGCAAAAGTGATCGGATATTAATTTTTAATCGATATAAAATGACATCCGATATTTGCTAGTTCAAGTAAAATGCTCATCAGAAATATTTTTAATTCGCAACACTAGAAATTATAAATTAATGCAGAAATGAAATTCTTTGTTAGTGACCTGTATAAGACTGTAATGGTTTACTGTGAGCCAGTTAAAGCAAACAGCGCATTATAAAGCCTTATTAACGTACTACACATGAGTTCCATATCGTTAATTTAAAAACCGTCGTGGCGATCAAATACTCGTACCTAAAGCCACCTGATTTTGGCGAAAACATTCCAGGGCAGCTAGATTGTAATATCCTACTTGTACACCTGCGGTTTTCCTTCCGTTATTGACCGAGTGACTGGACCAATGAGAATTAAGTTACTCAGGTGATGAACGGCTGTGATTCGCAGGCTGGAACCTAAGACGCGCAACAGTTGACACTATCAATTAGCAAAAGTGGATTTGAGTTTAAGTGTATTAAATGACAACTTGAAAGGAATTCTTTTCACGAAAATCGGGTGACTACTCATACCTCATCGCAGAACGACCTGTCTAGGCGAGGAAATCGTCTTCAGTAGAACTACCGTGCACGAGTTGTTCGATAGAGCACATCATCCTGATCCTTGAGTAACGACGTGGTATACTGGCGAAGTGAAAAATTTTTTCAATGTTTAAGAAATGAAGCAGATGACAGCAGGTGCGCTATGGAACAAGAACCTCAATATGGATCTATGAATAAAGTGGTTTCCAGAATTTCGCCAGAAAATCCTGTAACATGGTAGCTTTTTTTGCTCGTACTCGCAAGATGTTCGAGGGTTGGTCTGAAGAGCGAAGACACACGCGGGACGACAGCAGTCACAAGTCACGAACCACTTGCGGAGACAGCCTGGCGGCGCGGTGAGGTACGCGTCTGGCTGGACTAAAGGGAGGAGATGTGTGACGTCAGCCAGGGAGGAAGGCGGGAGAAGTTAGTACAGTTCTGCGTCACTACGTCGAGACGTGATGTGCGGTGGTCGTCCACCCAGACTCCCAAGTAGAAGAGGTTGACGGTAATGCGTGCTCCCCGAAGACACACGGAGCGTGCAGCGTGGAGGCAGTCGAAGACCTCGCGAACCGACGTCGGGTGATGTAAATCTCGGGAAGCGAGGGTTTGTCAGCCACCGTGAGAGCGGGAGGGAAATGACGCGTGGCTGCGATTGTCAAGGCTGGAGTGGAAGGACGTCGGAGACGGTGGAAGAAAAAGGGACGGTTGACGTAGGATTGGAGGAGGAGGTGAAGGAGGAGGAGGAGGGGCCGTCTTCAACACTCGCAGCTTTCACCGTCATGTTGTCACTCCTCGACTCCTCGAGAAAGAGGATTCCTTGTAAGAGTCGCCGAGTCTGAGGTACGACCTATCTCGTACCTTCACCGCGGATGTTGACGTCGTACCCCCTCCCCCCTGGGTGTCTGGCGTCAGGCGTGCTAATTGACGACGCCTTCGAGGCTGCAGGAACCCCTTCACCTGTTGTTTCGCGAAGCGCGGTGATGGAAAGGCTTTACCCGTCAGATCGAACTGCCGCCCGTCGGAATTAACCTCCCGCGAATTTCTGAACAGCACGTCTGATACCGCAGTCGCTCGGGAATTCAATTTTCTGCTCTCCCACGTGCAGCTGGATGTCACGTTTTACTCTACGGAAAAGTGCGGACGTTGGAAGCAAAAAAGAATAATAAAAAAATAAAAGCAGTACCGTCGATCTTGGTCGGAAGTTTTAACGATGTCTCGAATAAAAAACCTGTACACCCCCCATTCATCGATACAGACTCTCCGTGGAATGCGAAAGTCATCAACTCTTCTTTCTCTGCCAAAGCATATTTTTCAAAATCCATGTTATTTATATACTCAATTTTCAACTGCTATAGATAAAAGTATTTAAATATTAATAAAATCGTAAATTCCACAATAACCACATAATATCTTCACGTTGCCTGCGAGAGAAAACAAGTATAAAAACCATACTACATACTTTCATTTTATCAATTTATCCTTATGGAAAACTGCGGTGTACTTTCAACTGAGGCTGCACAGGAACTACAAAAATGTTAAATTTTTGTGGTTTACTTCGTTCGGTTCACAGAATGGTGCAATAGGACTGTCTCTCCACAAACAGAGTACATTCTAGACCAAATTGGTTTGAATATTCTCGTGTCCAAAGAGTCATACCTTGTGTTGTGCACAAACCATAACCAGCGCTGCCCCGCTTTTACATGAAACTGGCATCGAAAATTTTCACGACTTAAGTGCACCCTGCACAGAAGTGATGCTTATTAAATTTTCGCTTACACACACAAAACTATTTTATTAAATGAGCCGAATGTCGGGCAAAGAGACTAGCATAAATTCTCCCCTTAGTCGTTTATAAAAACACAAACTTCTAAGAAAAATTTGTATTTCCGATAAAAAAATATATTTTTTTAACAGTTGAAAAATTATACAGAACAGGTGTATCTCTGAAATCCGTTTGCACATATGCAAAAAAATACAGATCACCATTTTTTCACACAACTGATTTGTGAGCAGTCACTCCAAGAGTTTGAATAAAGAACGTGGTATCCATTATGTGTGCTTAATAATCATGAAGAAATACGTACGTGACGTAGAACTTACTGTCAACTTCCGTGAAAGAGACGCTTGCATAAAAGCTGTCAAACTGCGATAGTAAATTTAACAAATTACAGGGAGATATTTAAATTTTTAAGTAAACGATATTCAATTATGGCAATTGAAATGGGCTTTGAGCAGCCAAGCCTCTAAGTAACTAGAAAATATTGTATTAAATGATAGTATTAGCAGTTTGGAATTTAATTGCTTACACGTGCGCATTTACGTAAGATATTTATTTTTAAATTGTAGATGGACAGCTATTCAACAGAGGAGATACTTTGACACCTATGTTTCAGTTGCACCTCTTGGTCGTACTTCCCCATGACAGATATAGGCAGTTCACGGTAAACGGAGCACTCTTGAAAGCCCTGTTTAACTTTAACATGGTTAGTGTAGACAACTGTCAACATGTTGCACAGGAATGTTATATTTGACCGGTACTGTACACTGCAAGGCTCAGCGCCCAATGATCCTCCCTACGAGTAACTGATCAGTACACCGTGCTACTGTTTTATGGCACGATTGGTTCGTGTTTCCGACCACTAAACAAAACGCCTGCAACTAATTGGCTGTATTAACGAAACATGTTTTTTATCAGCTTATGTACACGACGCATAAAAAAATAACTTACCTGCAACACCAGAAATCTTATATTAATGTGGGATTGAAAGGTTTAAGATATACTTGTGTGCACACTATGTATTATTCTGCCATGTGTAAAATTAACATTTATGTGGGCTTGCGCACTTTATTCACTCGTCGGTCAAGGAAAAGTGTAAAATTGTCTGAAAAGTAAAATATATTACAAAATTTTTTAATACTTGCACTTATTTTCATAAAAAAAAACTGCAGGTAAAAGAAATAATACCAGTATACAGAAATGACTACCAAACACTTTTGATTCAACGTTAAGGCATGGAATTACTTTCTCTCCGACGTTAGCAACTTCACTGGGCGCATATCAAATTTTGTAGACGTTGAGATGGCTACATGTAATGGTTGATTTCAAAAGTGCTCAATTAACCGTGAACAGGAAGCTTTTAGCAAAGAATCTGTTGACCAAGTGCTTGATGTGTTTAATGAGAAAGGGGGAGTGGAGTGAAGAGATTTGGGCGGATCTTAACAACTGCGTTTTGAGAGCCGACGAGGGTGAAGACAGGTGAGAATGTAGCAGCGCTGGAATGCAACGACTGGGGAAACGNACTGCGTTTTGAGAGCCGACGAGGGTGAAGACAGGTGAGAATGTAGCAGCGCTGGAATGCAACGACTGGGGAAACGGGAGGTACCCGAGAAAACCCGCCGACCTGCAGCATCGTCCGGCACAATTCCCACTTGCGAAAATCTAGGAGCAACCCCGCCGGGAATCGAACCCGGTTCGCCAAGGTGCCGAATGCTGCGACTGCGTATCTGAGTATAGGCCTGTATAGGGCCGTGTCCAATCTAACCCCAGTTCTTGTGCTTAAGTAGTAGTCGTGGGTATGACTACGCCATGAGTCCACTGGTTTGTATGAGAATTGCATTGATGCATACTTCTCAAGTGAGACTCCTGAGTGCTTCAGTTAGGCGAAGTATTATATGATAGACTGGAACACTGGTCATTCAGGTAGATTCGGCGGGCTTTGGCGCTTGGTAAATACCACAGCCTCAGATTTGCCGGGACCGCGGTGGCTGAGCTGTTAAGCTGCTCGCCTCCCACCAATGCGAAACGGGTACGAACCCCTGCTGGGTCACTCCGGATTTTCGCATGTGAGAATCGTGCCGGACGACGCCGCTGGTCGGAGGGTTTTCTCGTGGATCTCCATTTTCCCAGCCCCTTCATTCTGGCGCTGATCCATACTCACCTCAATCACCCTCATCGGCTGTCAATACCTTACTGTTAAGAGCCGCCCAAATTTCTTCACTCACTCAGATTTGCCAACATCTATTTTAATACGCCATTTTTTTAACCACTTAGAAACGCCGTGAATAAATCTAAGACGAAGATCCGAAACGTTTGTAACGTTGTATAAAGTTCTCAGAGGAGAAATTACATGGCGGTACCTTTGACGTGGCATTCACCTTCTGTGATTGATTGCGTGAGGTTCTGGAGCGGGGCTTGTGTCTGATTGGCTACTGCTTGCTGCGAGATATTCCCTGTTGGCTGAGATGCTGGCTGGCAAGTCACCAGACTAGGTATTCTCACATTATGCTAGCGAGTGACGCCATGTTGATTGGGCGTGCGGTCGTACTTCGTGATAAAAGCGGCTGTTTCAGATCTGTATACATAACTACTCTGTGACTTCTCTTCACCGTTTCTACCCCAGATTAAGTGCCCTCCAAAGCTCTCGAAACAACCACAAATTGATATATTTTTATTTTATAGCCAGTCTGACAAAAAACAAACTCTCGTAATGATTGNCTCTCGAAACAACCACAAATTGATATATTTTTATTTTATAGCCAGTCTGACAAAAAACAAACTCTCGTAATGATTATAAGCGTGATAATTAAATAAACGCTACAGAGGCAACGCGTAACTTCATTAACATCCGAGATAGCTAACACTAGAGCAATTCAATTGAACTAGGTTTGATTTTCAATTTAATTAAAATATGAACGGTTTATTCAACACGTAATGCATAGCTAACAACTGAACGGGCATTGAATTATAATTACGTGAAGCACTCAGACAAACTAAATTTAAATTAAGGCCTGACGAAACCAAAATTAATTCTACTGCAGACGTAATTACAAAAGATTAGGCACGATTAAAGAGCTGTTTTGAGCAGTTTTTTTAATATCAGATTAGAAATANGCAGACGTAATTACAAAAGATTAGGCACGATTAAAGAGCTGTTTTGAGCAGTTTTTTTAATATCAGATTAGAAATATTGATACATATGGGGTGAAAATCGAGTTTATTTAATTTCTATCAGAGAGGAATACTATTAGATTCTATAGTAATTTTGGTATAGTTCTAGCTTTTATAGTTTTTCAAGTGATAAAATACGAGTTAACTTTCGAATTATATAGGTCATGCAAACCAAATTAATAGAGTTATTTTTATCATACAAAATTAGTGAGTGTCCACTGAGAGAACATTAGCTTATGATGCTGTGCTAATCAGTGCATTATTATTTTTGCCCATCTACCTGAAACATAAACAAAAATACGGCCAGTTTTCTTCTGGAAATGTTAGTTCCACAAAGTGAAAGCCGCTTAAAATGTACGATGTTATTTAATCACACCGATCGTCTACGTTCATAAGTGTCACAACACACATGTATTTTTCAGGGTAGGTTATACCAGCGTGAGGGATACTTCCCAAAGTTTGTGGTTAGTAAATAATTGAAAGGTCAGGGGAAATCATTTCTTGTTTTAATTCATTTAGAATCTAATATGACTTCCCCCTAACATTGCAATTGCATAATCCTGCCACAAACAAATGCCTCGCGTTATTTACTTCAGGTTCGGAAATCGCTGTGGCCACATAAAGTCACAAACCTGGAGATTTCCATCACATTGTAACTCATTGTCAAAATTATCAGATATGAAGTGAGCGCAGACCACACCAGACTAGATTAGAGCAGATGTGTAGCCATCACAATGTCTTCTGTGAGCGTATACGATAAGGCGTAAGGCGTTTCTACATCACACGTAAACACTAGGACTGTTTTATTTTATAAAATAACGCGAATAGTAATAACTAAAACTACAATATTGACCTGTGTATATATTTACTAAATGATGATATATATTAATGGAGTGGTATCATCAATTTACCGCCATTATCGATATTAAGGGGATTATATACATAACGGAGAAGTTAGACGTGGATTTTCTCAATGTCGCTGATATACATATGTATGATATTTATTGATGGTAACTTTGGTAATGTTAAATTAACTACGCAATTTTGATTTTCCCTAATTTAAGTGGTATGCATACACAAATATGCGACATAGGGCTAAATATAATTTGTAATTAAAAAAAAGTAGATATCCTTTACAATGTAACTAATTTTATATCAGCATTTCGAACTTCGTCATTATTTTTCAGATATCTTAATTTTCGATGCACAAATCATTTAAGGTAGCTCCTCAGTTCAAACATCGATTCATGACATCGTATAACCTTGTCTTTTTCTAAACCTTTCGAAACTTTGCCATATTAGTCCGTACCCGATGCGGTGATATGAGGTGGAAATGGAGCAGCGCCAGAATGCAAGGGCAGGGCAATTACAACGACGTCCAAGCACGTCTAGAACAGACATGCCGCCAGGAAGGAACCGAGGTGGCGCAGTGGTCAGACTGCTCGCCTCCCACATAGGTGAACCGGGTTAGATTCCCAACAGGATCGCTCCCAGAGTCTGCACATGGGAATTGTGTCTGACGATGCCACTGGTCGGCGGGTTTTCTTGGGGATCTCCCATTACCCCCACCGTTTCATTCTGGCGCTGCTTCATACTCATCTCACTTCACCCTTGTCGGCTCTCAAGCCCTCTGGGCACTGCCTACAGACTGGCAACTGTGACATTTTATTCCGCCTCAGTACGTTAATTTTAAACAAAGGCGTTTTTAACAATATGTATTCTTCACAAATGTTTTGGAGAAGATCCGTGCGAGTATATATTTTTTTATATATTGTAGACAAACAGTCCTTTTTATAAAACACAAACTTTAAAAATTCATTGCAAACACGCTATACATGTCACGTAAACACCTCCTAAAAAATTCGCGAAGGAGACATTTAGTTTGAAAGGTCTATGTTAAAAATTAACGCACTGTGGCGAAATTTCCTTAACATGGGATTCCCTACATACATTTAGCAGCTAGCAGCGGGTAGGCAGTGGCCTTAATAGCAGCCCAAATCCCTCTACTCCATTCTCCAGGTGCGGCCAGGAATGGCCGCGGACATAGGAGCGCTCTCTCCGGGGGCGCAGTACGCTCGCCGAACCGAACTACTTTCCAGCGGCGCGGCGAGCCGTTAATCTCCCTCCGCTCAAGTAGTTAGCAACTTCCTGCGCGCGCACGCGAACAAGCCAGAATGAACTTATTCCGTCCTTCCTCGCTCCTCCTGATAACTTGCCGGGACTTATAAGTTCCCGGCGAGAGTAGGCCCGACACGGCAGGAGGGGAAGTGATTACCGTAATAGCAATCTGCCGAGAGAGAGGAAGATTCTCGACGAGCTGTAGCCGCGTTTAAGGCTCCCGCCTACCTGAGGCTCCAACTGCGTTGCAGAGTGTTTGAATCACTCGTTATTCCACTAACATTTGAAGGTGCGTCCAGTCTGCTGATATGCCAAAATAACATACTCTTCAAACGAGGGCTGTTCAGTGCTTTTGAATCGTTATTCACATTAAAAACACAATTTTAGAGTACTTCAAAAAGTTTAAAAATGACGTTTTCAAAGCTCTGTATCTTAAAATATACGCGTCAGATACATACAAAACTGCTCAAGAGCCGTGCATTGAACTTTTCTACAGACTTTCGAACAATAAAATAATAGGGTCACCACTGAAAGTTCCGTAGGTACACAGTGTGACGAGAACACTGCACGCCAGTTCAGAGACTTGCGCTTAGCGGCGATGGCGGACTTGATGCGCTTCGCATTGTCGTCCTAATCGCTCCCGCGCTTCTCGGTCTCAAACGCGGATGATAGCTCCAGGTAGGCGGTAACCTGAAGCAGCGAGCACTCGTGAGATTCACATGTCCTGGCTGACATCTCGACTGCAACCTGAGGCGTTGTGACAATTGAGAATTTCGTAATTTAGTGTAGTCCATTCTCATCTACTTCCAACATTTATGAAGCACGGCTAATGTTATACTTTCAGTGCACTTATTAGCTTTCTTTTGTGCCACGAAAGTTCGGCGCGGTANTTATGAAGCACGGCTAATGTTATACTTTCAGTGCACTTATTAGCTTTCTTTTGTGCCACGAAAGTTCGGCGCGGTAATGCCACATTACTGCTCCATAGGAGACTATAGCCTCAAAAACTGCTTTGTATATTATTAGAAGAGTTCTGAAGTTCAGACCCCAACTGGTGTTTCCAATTCTCCGCAATTTTTGGAACACCACCACCGACTTCCGTGACACATATTCCACATGTTTTAAAAAGCTCATCCGATCGTCCATAATGACACCAAGATACCTGAAGTCCTGCACATACTTTATCGGGAAACCCCCGAAACGCACAGTTGGTGTCCTCTGAAGTTTGCCTTTGACAAGCATAATCTTGGTTTTGTCAGTAGAGAAGCTGAGCTTGACTTCTCTTGACCAATTCCACGCCTTCTCCATTAGATCATTTGCCTTGGTCTCGAGTTCCCTCCTGGAATCTCCAGGCACCAAAAATAAACCATCATCTGCATAACCAAAAACTGCACATTCCGGGGGAAGTTCCAACTCAAGAAATCCGTCGAAAAGAATGTTCCATAAGATCGGCCCTAGGACCGATCCCTGGGGGCAACCCTTTGTCAACTTCTTCTTCACCTGTGAATTCTCACAGGTGTAGATGCTCCACCGATCTTTAAAGAAATCTAGGATGACCTTATAGATGTTCGCTGGACATCTCTTCGTCTTGAGTCTGCTCATCACCTCCGGCCACCAGGCGTTGTCGAAAGCTCCTGAAATGTCGAGGAAAATAGCCATGATGTATTTCCTCTGAGATCCCCTGATCTTTTCCATGACATCATGTAAGGCGAAGTTAGTTCCCATACCACTTCTGAAACCATACTGACTTTCATTGAGTGTGCCTTCCGCCTCCAGAGCCATCGTTAGACGACGGTTGACGAGCTTCTCGTAGACTTTGCCTAGTACCGGAAGTAATATTAATGGCCTGTAGGATTTAGGGTCATCCAGATCCTTTTTGTTTTCTTTGTGCAGAATCCTCAGGCATCCCATTTTCCAAGGGGAGGGGAACACTCCAGTTTGAAGACAGTCGTTCACAATGTCTAACAGAATTTCCTTTATCCGGGCATAGCATCTCTTCAAGATCTCAGTAGAAACCCCGTCAATTCCAGGTGCCTTCCCATTCTTCATTTTATAAACAGTAGCAGTGAGCTCTTCCATTTCAAAAGTGGGTGCATCTTGCACTTCAGGTACTATGTTCATAGACTGTCTCTTCACCGTGTGACCCTCCCCCTCTTCCTCATTCAAATCAACNAGTAGAAACCCCGTCAATGCCAGGTGCCTTCCCATTCTTCATTTTATAAACAGTAGCAGTGAGCTCTTCCATTTCGAAAGTGGGTGCATCTTGCACTTCAGGTACTATGTTCATAGACTGTCTCTTCACCGTGTGACCCTCCCCCTCTTCCTCATTCAAATCATCGGGCAAAAGCGTTTGGAGCAAGACTTCCATTGATCTCTTTTTGTCCAAGATTGGCTTGCCATCAATCTTCATACATGGCGGTGGAACCGTTCTCCTTAGTTTGTTGGCCGCTAGTTTATAGACGAGCCCAAAAGGGTCTTCATTGCCCTTTTTGGTTACATAGTCCTCCCATGATTTAGCCTTTTTCTTCCTGACCCTGCCAAAGTAAGACTGCTTCTTCATCTTGTATTGTGTCGAGAATTCCACCCTTTCTTCTCCACGCAACTTGTGAAGACGTCTACGCAATCTTCTTAATTCCTTTCGGTCCGCTTCCAGTTCATGATCCCACCATGACAGGTTCGGAAGTCCCCTTGATGTTTTCCGCAGATTCTCTTCACATGTCTCCCGGATGAACCGGGTCAATTGCTCGACACGGTCATCCAGGGAACCCATGACATTATATGTTCGCAGTTTACTTAGCAGGGTCTTGTCAAAGGCAGGCCAGTTCGCCATATTATGGACGTACCTGACCTCTTTTTCAAAAATTTCAGGATCACGGAATCCACCACCCTGTATTTCAAAAATGATCAGTCTATGATCACTAGAGCTGTAATTTGTTACGGTCCAGTTTGTGATCCAATTACTGGCCTTTCTGTTTGTCACAATTATATCCAAATATGACTCAGAATCGTGGGCCTGCGAGACAAATGTAGGGAGTTCTCCTTCCTTATTGGCGACATCTAGGTCGTTGGTGAGAAGAAATTCTCCCACCAATTCCCCCGCCTCATCTGTGATAGGGGAATGCCAAAGTTCTGATTTTGCATTCACATCCGCACACATTATCAAGGGTTTGTCTCTTAATGTGTTTCCAATTATTTCCCATCTATCTACATGGTCTTGAGTCTCGTCCCCGAACTGAAAGTACGAGGAGACCAACCAGCACTCTGTGCCACCTTTAGTCACTTGTACGCAAGTGTGATGCGTATTCGACACACTAGTCATCATGACTATGTCGATATCTTTGTTGGCTCCAAGCACCCCAGTGCGGGGACTAACTCCAGAGGTATACACACTGCCCCGCAGGCCCACAACCTTATCAAACGGTACATAAGGTTCTTGGAAGAGAACAACATCAAGTCTTAACTCCTTCACAATTCCATTGAGTTCTGCAGCTACCGCTGCTGACCGTTGCATATTCAACTGCCCACAACGTATCACTTCACATACCATAATCGATTCTTGAGAGTTCTGCGGACAGGGCTCTTTGGTAGGCTGGACATTCTCGGGAGTCCACCCTGTGATCATGTGCCTGACCCTTTTTCAAACAGTTAGCACAGGAGTCATGATGATCCCTGTCTTCCTTCTTAGGACAAGTGCTAAATTCATGTCCAGTTTTACAACACTTTGAGCAGGTTGACACCCTATCTCTGCATCTGGCCGCTATGTGACCCCATTGCTGGCACTTATAACAGCGCGAGAGCGAGATATAATCTCGCACCCGACAACTGTCATATCCCACATAGATCCTGTCCTTATCGATCAATACATTACGCACTTCTGGGTCGCATTGGAGGATCACATTTACCCTGTCCGCATCCCTCTTGCCAGTTCTGTGACTGATAGTCACATTCCTTTTGAAGCTTTCGAGTGTGAGTCCACCACACTTACCATCTCTGTAATTCTGCCGGAAAATTGTCTCCGGCAGATTTACGTTGTCCTCACTGCGAGGAACATCAAATACCACTATCTTGGGGCCGCGTCTTTTTGGCGCCTCCAGTTTCAAGCCCAAAGACTGTATTTTGGTAGCATTATTGATGCTTTGGAGGGTCTTGTCATCTCCGGCCTCTACTAGGATTCCACCTCCTCTAATGCCTCTGATGTTTCTAATCTGTAGTCCATTTTCTTTAGGGTCAAAGCCCTTTTTCAAGATCTCCCTGGTTTCAGAGCTAGTTTTCTCGCCCTCAGGGTAGACCAGTACAATTTTCTTTGCTGGCTTGGGTTTAAGGTCTGTTCCAGCCGCTTGAGCATAGCTCCTTATGATTGGCACTTCAGGTGTAGGCCTGGATGTGCCTTGTCTTGCACCATTTTGTTCCATACTTTCCAGTCTACCCAGGAGCATACTGTTCTGTATAAGAACACCATCAACATTTCCTTGGATTTGGCTAAGCTTAGGAATAAGCCAGTTGGCCTGAGTAGAGTTGATTTTTTAACTCTTACTCGTAATCCATGTTTGCATGGATGCCACAAGTTCCCTTAATTCATTATGGGCTCTCATAATGTTACTTTTCTCTTGTTCAAATGAGCCTCCCCCAATTTCCGCCTCTTCCACTTCCTCATTCTGAAACCGTAGTTTCTTCTTTGCGCTCATTACTTTGCTTGCACTTGGTGCAGAAACGACTTCACTGCTTCCAGGGACAATGGAGGACTGGGGCACAGCTTCACTTTCAGGAAACGTCAATCTGGAGGGTTTTAGGGGTTTCCCTTTCCTCCCAACCAGGGTGAACTCCTGGACCTTCCTAGTGGCCACCTTAAGGTCTTGATGCTCCTCTTCGTCAGACGAAGAGGATGCCGTTTCTGAACCCTCAGATCTTACCTCTTCAGAAACTTCCCTAATTTCTTCCTCTGACTCATCTCGAAGCTCTCCATCGTACACCTCCTGAACCCAGGAGTCCACGATTGTCGCTTTAACATTGTACGTGCTTTTCCAGATTTTCCTACAAACACGCTTTTTTCCCGCGGAAAGAGGGAATTTGTCCCAAATAAAATTGGGGTTCCTCAACCTTTCCAGGGCCGTCAGAGTAACTTCACAGGGGATAAGTTCCCTCTTGAGGAAGCCTGTAAAACTTTTTCTACTTTCTTTTCGAGAGGGAGACTTTTCCAGTGTTACTATCCCCAGAACCTCCATTAGTCCTTTTTTCTGCCCTCCAGGGCTACTCATAGCAGCCATGGTGCTCCCGCGACTGCGGTACCCGCACGTAGGCACTCTCTTCTTACTGTGGTTGTTGTCGTCTTCTTGTACACGTACAGTTCAGACACAACACATACAGATCGCACGAGACTAACAAGTCTCTATAACATGAGTCTCTATATGTGCTTACAAAAAGCAAGTCCCCATATTACATACAATTACACATGATCAGAAAAACAAGTTCACAAAGTCCACTACCACTAGTCAATCCTCAGAGGNCTATCACTAGTCAAGCCTCAGGGGCAGCCTGGGGCCGTAGGCCTCAGACCGGCTTGAAACCCTTTTCTCCCTCTTCGCCGTCCAGAGGGGGTCCCACTAGGGGAATTGTGGCCACACACAGACAAGTCCGGTGGACTGATAACCCTCTGGCCCGTTTATGCACCCGGCCGACGCAGAGGCGGGGAGACAGCGTGCCACGATGTTGACCTCTTCGATTTCCCAGCAAGCTGTTCAGAGTCCGAGGGCAACCAGAGCACTTCTATTTCACTTCTCTCACAGCGGAACAACTCACTGTAGGTTTAATCTCAGGGCGACACTTTCCGGTGCGGTACACTGAGAAAACCTTATTATTAGGTACAGGTTTTTAGGCCCGAAGGCCAGCACACCCTCCATCCTCCCGCACTGCATCTGTACTCGGATGAGTAANTCTTGGGTGCCTCTAACTTCAAACCCAATGCCTGAATCTTTGCGGAGTTACTGAATGATTCCAGTGTTTTATCATCCCCTGCTTCCACCATAATACCTCCTGGTCTCCATACTGGTGACACCTTCACCTTCGGGATACAGGAGAACCACTTTCTTTGCAGGTCTTGGTTTCAAAGCTTCAGTTCCAGCTGCCTGCGCATAGCTCTTAATCATTGGAACTGTTGGTATTTCATGCTTGAGGGTCTCTTGCCTCAGGACTTGCGCCTTCTCCCTTTGTCTTAGCATGCCAATGAGCTTGCAGTTACCCATTAGTACCTCATCTATATTGCTTTGAAGTTGGCTCAATCTTGGAATAAGCCAGTTGGACTGCGTGGAGTTTATCTTAGAGCTCTTGCTCAAGATCCACTCCATCATACTTGAAATTACTTCCCTGGTATTTTCATGTACTTCCTGTACATGACTCTCCTCGTTCTCCACCATTGAACCCCCTTTATCTGGTTATTATTAGGTACAATTAGAACTGCGTGAACTGACGAGGTCGCAGGCGGGAAATCCCCCGCATCCGTCACGCGGCAGCGGGGATTCCCCAAGCAATAATGCCAACCGTCGACTACAGAGATTAAGTATGTTTTCGATGAGCGAAATATATTCAATGAAATGCCCGCGCGATTTGAATTTGACATTACATTTATCTACATAATATACATGTATACTTCTATATTTTATATTAGTTAATAGTATAATGTGTAGATGCAGATACACATCCCTGAAAGTAATCCTGGCGGTGCCCATGCCCTTGTGCTTAATTTATTGTTATTGCAAATGCCAATCTGATTGGAAACTGTGTTCTTTCTAAGTGAAAGGGAATTTCTGATGGAATAAGTGGAATTCTCGGAAGAAGCACATCTTCTCCTTTGAAAGCACCTTTCAAGATGGTAGCTTCTAAAGTAATGCCCATAATTTTTTTTTATTGGAAAGCATGTGCCGTTGCAAAGTTTTGGTTGATTGATGTTTCTAAGTAAAATGACTGGCACTTCTTTTTAAATTTTAATAATGCCGAGGCAATCCTGGAACATCAAGAGAATTTTGAAATTCTGGCGGATAATTTACCGCTTCATTTTCGGGTAATGTTACGTCCACAGATTTGTATGTTACATGTTTGCTTGTCGATAAGTATCGACATATATTTTTGTATCGTTATATCGATATATCGAGCAATTACGTACTTATAAGTATCGATATACCGTTATATGGATAAGTATAAATTATCGATGTATGGTTTTTATATAGATAGATCTGTTGCTAGGTTGCGACTTTACATTGTTGACGTTGCATTGTTGACTAAGGTGCTTCCTGACGCGAAAGCATGGTAAAAATGAGCTTTTTGCAGATTTTAGTACCTTTGCAGGTAACACAGATAAAAAAGAAAGGCGTACCAACATTCGTGGGAACGAAAGGAAGGTTTATAAAAAACAGAATGTGCATTGGTTGGGCTTTCATTTGTAGTCACGTGATTCATGTGAAAAGGTTTCTGGCATGGTAGTTAGAGCTTGACGCATGGGGCATTCTATTTCGGAAATGGTTAGGGAATTCAACACTCCGAGATCCACAGTGTCAAGACTTTGTCGAGAATACCTAATTTCAGGCATAACCTCCCACCATGGACAACGCAGTGGCCGACCGCCTGCACTTAATGACCGAGACCAACGACATGTGCGCAGAATGGTCAGTGTTAACAGACAAGCAACACTGCGTGAAGTAACCGCAGGAATCAATGTGGGAAGTACCACGGACGTGTCCGTTAGGACAGTTCGGCGAACTTTGGCTGTACTGGGCTATGCCAGCAGAAGACCGACTCGAGTGCCTTTACTAACAGCACGACATCACCTGCAGCGCCTATCCTGGGCTCGTGACCATATCGGTTGGACCCTAGACAACTGTAGAACCGTGGTTCGGTCGGATGAGTACCAATTTCAGTTGGCAAGAGCTGATGGTAGGGTACGAGTGTGGCGCAGACCCCACGAATCCATGGACCCAAGTTGTCAACAAGGAACTGTGCAAGCTGGTGGTGGCTCCATAATGGTGTGGGCTGTTTTTACATGGAATGGACTGGGTCCTCTGGTCCAACTGAACCAATCATTGACTGGAAAGGGTTATGTTCAGCTACTTGTAGACCTCTTGCAGCCATTCATGGACTTCATGTACCTAAAAAACAATGGCATTTTTATGGATGACAATGCGCCATGTCACCGGGCCACAACTGTTTGCGATTGGTTTGAAGAACATTCTGGACAATTCCAGCGAATGATTTGGCCACCAAGATCGCCCGACATGAATCCCATCGAACATTTATGGGGCGTAATCGAGAAGTCAGTTCGTGCACAGACTCCTGCATCGGCAACACTTTCGCAATTGTGGACGTCTATAGAGGTAGCATGGCTCAACATGTCTGCCGAGGACTTCCAACGACTTGTTGAGTCCATGCCACTTCGAGTTGCTGCACTTCACCGGGCAAAAGGAGGCCCGACACGATATTAGGAGGTATCCCATGACTTTTGTCGCCTCAGTATATATATATATATAGATGAATAAAGGCAGAGAAGAAACAGGTGTGTTGGTAATGATTAGTAAGAACTAGTTCTTATACAAAGTATTATTAGACTAAGAAGTTTGCACGAATGCGGTGAGTTGGCCCTGGTGTAATTCTGTAAGCTTTGTTTTCATGAGGCGGAGGAATATCCTGGAAGTAGAACTTAAGCAGGGCTTCAGAAAAATTGTAAGTAACCACGAATGGACTGTAAGTATGCCATTTCGTGTACTGGTGTGTACAATGTATCAAACACAAACTTTATTTGCCATAAATTTAGACATTATACTCGCAGTATAACGTCAACACTTTAAACTAACTTTCTCAATTCGCTTACGACTTAGGGGCCGCGGTGTTATAGTGGTTAGACCACTCGCCTTACACCTAGGCCAACCGGACTCGGTTCCCAACGGGGTCACTCCCGGATTCCCGCATGTGGGAATCGTGCCGGACGATGCCGCTAAACTGCGAGACTGCAGACGAGTTGGAACTTTAGGGTATCTTATTATGAGCTGTGATTTTGCTAAAATGTTGATTTAAAAATTNATAGTGGTTAGACCACTCGCCTTACACCTAGGCCAACCGGACTCGGTTCCCAACGGGGTCACTCCCGGATTCCCGTATGTGGGAATCGTGCCGGACGATGCCGCTAAACTGGGAGACTGCAGACGAGTTGGAACTTTAGGGTATCTTATTATGAGCTGTGATTTTGCTAAAATGTTGATTTAAAAATTGATTACTTTGCATTGAACCATAAACTACAGATGAGGTATAGAGAAACGAAATGGCGTGGTGGTTCCTTAGATGTCAGCGAACTCATTCACCCATTTGTCTGCAGGAGTTGATTAGAGAACTGCGTTCCGCCATATTGCTGGCCGGTGATACCATTTTGCTGTCGTGTGTGGCTGGAGTTCACAATTCACGCTACCACTTCACCTCTGTATTATTATCTCTTCTGTTGTTCGGTGCTAGTTAACTTGCAGGTCTGTAACTCCCCACATTAGCTTCCAGAAACCTGTAGACTACGGTAACTTGTTTATAGGCTGCCCACTATAAGTCAGCGAAACGTATGTATGCGGGCACATTTCCAAATAGACGATGCCCGAACAAAAATACGTATTTGTAAGAGTCCGATCATCCACTGAAATACGTCTGCATGGCTGTAAAAACGTCCATGGTGCACATTTTGAATATTTATTGTAGCACGTCACACACACTGGGCAGCGTAACTGGCACGTATACTTCGTCCGTCGTAGTGAGGTCCCCTATGTTTGCAAGGCGATTACGTTAACGGGAAGCAGAATTGACTATATGTTTATTAACATTTTTCCCTTCGCATATTACGAACTCTCCTTTCTTTAAGCGGCGATCATCTTTTTATAAACAGCATGTACTGTGTTTATCAGTTTATGAAGCTCATTCACGCATTGTATAGTCAAGCGGTTTTTTCAGACCTGCGATATTATTTTCAGGGGCGGATTTTTTATTCTGTGCTTCTTGCTTGCCAAATTTAAGAATAACGTTCAATATACGAATGCGTAAGATTTCAAAACTGAAGTATTGTAAATTAATAATTGTCCGTTTGGTATCCGGGCACCATGTTAAAAATATCAAGCACTGATGGCTCTGAAAACACAATAAATCTCTTTCTGTTTGTTGCATTAAAACAATATATGCTTAATGTCGTAAAACATAACATAAGACTTCACTCAGCAAACACAGATTGTCGTATCGTTTCCAGCGAATTCAGAAAAGTAATACTAAAATATTTTTTTTATTAAAATTCGAAAAGATTACGTCCGAGTTGGTTTCCAGCTACGTTATTTTAAAAATGTTGTTAGTCCTTGAAAAAATAAACTCGTACCGGCAGATATAAATATTCATTGTTATGTTAGGACTTTGATGGACATCGGTATCCACGAATTTATGCAAGTTTGTTATTCCTCTTGAAATATTTACTGAACATACCTACAACCTTACGTTCATTTGTACATTGTTTAGTACTTAAATTATATATATTATAAAACATTAACAACTGTGCATTCCCTCATNCTTACGTTCATTTGTACATTGTTTAGTACTTAAATTATATATATTATAAAACATTAACAACTGTGCATTCCCTCATTTGTACATTGTTTAGTACTTAAATTATATATATTATAAAACATTAACAACTGTGCATTCCCTCAAATTCGACNTCATTTGTACATTGTTTAGTACTTAAATTATATATATTATAAAACATTAACAACTGTGCATTCCCTCAAATTCGACATCATTCATTGCTATTCACATTGAATACATTCCAGCAATGAAGTGAAAAACCATATACATTTAACGATTAAGTTTTAATAATTTAAACTATATGTTACACATTCTTTATTGCATTATAACATTCTGCTAAGATTTTCGTAAATAAGAGTTTTTGTCGACTAAATTGTAGAGAATCTTTACTATAGTAGGCGAGTTACCGAAGACTGACTCAAAGACATTCTTCTGGGAATTAATTTGAGTTACCTCTATTGTCGAAGCAGACAAATTTTTATAATAACGTAGCAATACGTAATTAAGGACAAAGTATGGCCTATTTATAAGCGTGGTTAATGTATTTTATTTCGTTTGAAATTATAATTATTCTAACTAGTAGACAAACACAGCATTTTGAAATAAATTCCTACCATATAAANTTATTTCGTTTGAAATTATAATTATTCTAACTAGTAGACAAACACAGCATTTTGAAATAAATTCCTACCATATAAAGTTTACAACTTTTTATCATGACTTGCATTCTACATTAGCTTTACTAAACTTTCACAGGCTTCTGCATATCGCAGTATTAATTTGTCAAAAGACGAATCTCAAACGATTGATAGAAAGCATAAATCTCTGAGGATGAAATACGTAAAAATGCATGGAAATCAATTAACTGGGTGGCTTTCGTAAAAGCGCTGTTTGAACCCAAGCATTCTTTTTTAAGTCTCCACTGTCCAGAAATTAAAGCGAGAATGGGAAAAAAATTTAATTGGTAAACTATAATCTATTTTGAAATGAAATGTAACGTCACAGCCAGCAGTTTCTGAACCACGCCTCGCGGAGGATCGGGAACACTTTGCTGTGGAAACATTCGATTTCGTCGTATTTTGTTTTCGTAGCTGTGTTGGCAACGCAAATGAAATTTGTGCATGGAAAAGCAGTTGGCGTAATGCCATTTTTTATCTGCACCGTCCCGATGAAAGCCATGTCCTGTACTTTGTTCAAACAAGCAATTGTTATTTCTCTGCAAAAACAAACTGGAAAACTGCTTCTCGGAAAAAAAAAATAGAAGTTTGCTGTTCATGAAATATTTGTGATACCGAGTGTATTCAAAAATGTGCACTCTATTTACTTCACGCTTACTTTACTCTTAAACGTAACAGCATAAACGATGGATGTTTGTTAGGGACAGTTTTTGAATGCTGAAATTATTCCTTTGTACATTTTTTACTAAGGTTTTGTCATTTGCAATTACAGTTAACGCCTAAAAGCTAAAATAATACTGATGTTATATTACATTAAATGGAAGTATAAAGTTGCATCGGAAAACTTAACGAAGTGTAGTAATGTCTAAAAGCCAAAAACATCAGTTTAAGTCTTTGGTAAATATTTCATATCCTTTTTCCGTTTTTAAATAACTAAATCTCTGTTTGAAATTAGTCGCATACAGCGAAGGCTCGTTGATTTCTGTACTTTATTTAACAGAACTTCTCCGCCATAATATCGAGAATATATTTGCTCATCTGAATGTGACTGAAGACCTCACGTTGGCAAGTTAAATAAATATAATGGTATTTTAATAAAGCCCAACAGTCCACCCTTAAAGGATGACTTACAAACTTAATTTTCTAAAGGCTGAAGGGCGGGAATAGTGAAATTAGTAATTATGTTGTAATGCAAATTTTGAGAAGCATGTACGGTATTTGAAAAGCCTAGTCAGAAAATATTTCGTATGAACCCGCCAAAAAATGTTCACCTGTTCACTTTCTGAATATATTCTCCTAAAATTCACTCATTGTCTTGGCTATTAACATAATATAAGGTTTTTTAACACGAAACGTTCCCATTGTGAAGAATTTCAGGTGCGGTTGTATCTTCAACTACTGAACTTAGACCTCAGGTAGTACAAATATGCTCCAACTTCACATGACTCATGCATTTACACCTTTAATATAGGAATTGTAAGTGCAAATACGGCATTATATAGAAAAGTGGTTTTTATCGCGAACTTCAAATATGCCGAGCGTGGCATCAGATTCCAACGCAACAAGAGGGGTCTAATTAAAATATCCACGCTCAGAAGAAAACTCAGCGATAAAATATAGACATAAAAAATATAACGATGAAAGTTATACAAACAACATCAATTAGCCAACTCTGCTAGGCAGAAATGGAAAGTGAGGGAGGACCCTGGAACAACAAACTCCATAATGTGGGGTTATAAAACAAGCTTATCAGAGCTACTCGACAGCAGCGAGGCTCAAAAGTTTAAAAAGTTCTTGCGTATGTATCTCCACGCACGCGAGTTTTATACGCATCTCGTCACATTCTACTGCTAACGAACGCTGATAAAAATACGATTATGATGCTCATGGCCTAGCTGGTTTTGAATGATTTATGTTAAAATGTCAATACCTATTAGCTGTACTTACAAACTTTTGTCGGCATGTATTGAGGTGGAAGGAGACTGGCTTACAATGGAGCAAGGTACAACCTATGTTGCGTAAAATATAATGCATAATTTGTAACACTGTCAAATATTTTCCAAGAATTTGCCTATTAAAATGTTAAAAAAACTAAAATAAAAAGATTATATTGTTACTTAACATTTAAGCTTTTTTCCATTCTGAGCACTTCAGAAAACACTTTTTGCAGGAATGAAATCATTAAGAAAGGCAATTATAATAATTGCTGTGGTTATGTGTTAAGTACGCCTAAAATAAGTAGGCCTATTACTGTAAAAAAAATATGTTTAAAAATAAGTTTTTGGCAAGTATGTTCTTTTCAGTTATATAAATAGTAACTTTAGTGACTTAAATGGATATAATATAAATTTTTTAAAATGTATGTAAAAATGTTATTATTTTCAATACATATAACGATAATAATTAAAACGACGCCCTTACTCAACGAAGGAGGGAAACGGGGTGGTTGAAAAATATGCTTCCTGAATCATTCCGAAAATAAATTACTTAAGTTCTATTTTAATAAGACTAGTGGTCTATTTTGTAAAACATTCCAATAAGCAAATTCTAGCAAAATATTTTACAATGGGATTAAATATCTGTATTATTCTTTTCTGTGCAGCATACACCGTACTTTACACAATTTAGGTCGAGTGTGTGTACTTTTTTTGTTAATAGTGCATGTTGTACAGTGTCCAATTAGAATACACGAACCGTATGATAATTTCTTAGACTGTCAGTTTGCAATAAGGCATTGACTGGATAGGTAGTTAGATAGAGCCTAGTTTCTCGTCGACAGTGACGTCATTAGTGGCGGGACGGGGAAGGACTAGGCCATAGCCTGTAGTAAGGACCCATCCCAGCATTCACCTGGTGTAATGTCTGGAAACCGTGGGAAACCGAAATAAGGTCGGCCGAACCGAGATTCGGACCCAGGTTCTACAGAATGCGAGTCCGAAGTTTAACCACTGCTCCATCCCGCTAGGTCTATTGATTCGAAAACAAATGGTTCACTACGTACTTTATAGACCATAACTTCATGACTTCATTGGTGTGTACAGTATTGACAGTATCCATATAATAGTCTCTGAAAGATACAAAAAGAAAGCCAATTTTTGAAGTTTTATCAAATAATAATGGAAACAAAGCTATGTTCGGAATGTCTATTGTCTTAATGGAATAACTTTAACACAAATATTTCATTAATTCAAAATGCCATCTCCTCGATGAAATAAAAAAATTAACTTCGTCTAGATTAAACTTATGAAAACTGAATGTTTTATACTGAGGTGTGTTTGTTTGTACTCAGATTGTAAAATTAATTTCTACCAAATCAATGATTTTTTTCAAAGAAAAAAGTAGATGCACCCAATATTATTTGAGCGACACTGAGCAACGCTACTGGTGTTAAGGTAAGAAACTCCATTTTTGAAAAGTTTAGATTTTCTATATATTTCTTTACTCAAAAGGAATAATTAATTTTTAAGTTAGTTACATTCCCAAAATTATAAAATATACTCGCGTTCTTTAAGTAAATGCCCTTTAAATTTATGTTGTTACCAATAATTATTTTTTTACATAAATTTTTTAATTTGAATTCCTTTGAACAAAATAAGTTATCAATGATTCACAGCAAAGTTTTTTTTTTTTTTTTTTTTTTTGCTGTTGTTTCGAATTTGCATTATTTGCGTGATAATATGTGAGAAGTACTATGACGTGAAAAAAGCCGACACTTTTGCAGAGGTATTTGAAATTGAGCGTGCTTCTCCACTTCAATAAATTCGCTCCCTAAATATGCAAATATTTATGTTAAGGCAGCAACCTGGTCACATACGCTACATTTCCATGTGGTTCACAAGACGTTTGCAGTATTTCCATAGTAATCAATCTCGACTGAATATTGTAGGGGGCCTACCCTTTTCTATGAAAACATTGAACTCGAATTAAAATCTATATCAATACTGTGGCTATTATGTTTGTTTATGTTGGCGAAACGGAATGTTTGTTGGCTACAATAAAATAATACCGATGAAGTAAAATTGAGTTTTCAATATTTCCTTTCCGCCAAATTTTTACACTAATGTTCTATATTATTTTGACGTAACGACGATATAACGCAAGTTCACACATTGAATCAGTAAGAATTTTACTGTTTAAATCAGTTAGCAGCACCTGGCATGTTCAAAAGCCGCTTCAAACAATGCAACAAATGATTTATTATGAAATGACAAATTTTCCTTCACTTATTGGTTCAGTTATAATTTTCACTAATTCATCAACCATTTCATTCGCGGTTTTTCCCAGTGATTTGTTTTTTTGACTGATGGATTTGGTCAGAAACGCGCAACTGTGAAAAAATCAGTTGTAACTAACTAAATGAATTGGTGAAAAATAATAATGAATGCTTTCAGGAGACATTGCTGGTAAATCAGAAGAATATTATCACTGGAGTCTCAGTGATATTTGTTTAATTTATCAGTGGTGGTACTGAAAAATCAGTCATAAGTTATTTTTATTCAATGCAACTATTTAACCGAAATTTTGTTGACGTGTGTTTATTTTTCAGTCATAATACAGGAAATCAGTATACTATACATCTATCCTATGCCTGCACTTGCAGTTTTAATTTGGTTACTGTTTGCGTGTTTTTTAAAGAAGAAATTTTTTACTTTATTGAAGCAATCAGTATTTAGTCACTTATGACACTATTCATAAGCACAATTCTCAGACCGACAACAGTTGAAACCATCCAATCAAGGAAATGGATCTGAACTTTAGTTTGAAATACAGCTAGCTCTGAAGTTTTTTTCAGAAAATCAGAGGGCCCTAAGCATATCCAAATACTTAGTCAGGCTTCAAAGATACATGTATACAACCAATGGCAAACCAAACAGCAAAGTTGAAACAACAAACGTGAAAGTAGCATGGATCACTTTATTCGTTTATTGATCAAGGGATGCTGTGAAATAAATAAAAACATAAATATTTTGCACATGTGTTAATTCTTACACTTATGTGAATTAAAAAAAATATGAAAGCAAAGAAATTATTTCAGCATTCACAAATTTTGTTTAGCACTTTAAAACCAGCTTTAAAATATGGAACTATTTATATGCGTTGTTACCCAATTTACTGGGGGTATGAGAGTCAATGTACCCAATAAAATATGTGCAGGTAGAGGCGTGACATTTTACAAAGGTTGACTTCGAAAGTTAACTGGACAAAAACAACATACAGCAACACTTCCGAGGTGTGGTACTCTAATTTGGCTACTCGTATTAACTGGGGCGACGTCGTGGTGGAGGGGGGCTTCTCTGGGCGGCGACTTGATACTTAACTACTCTGCTGTTGGTGCTGGTATGATGCCAGCTGCGGATGAGCTCCGGCGATGTGGGCGGCCTTGAAAAAGGCCCACCTTTGGTATCGTCTCACGGGACTGCTGTTCTGGGCTCGTTCTCCACGATTCCTTGACGCAACTCTTCCCTCGGCGCGGTGATAATGAACCAACGTCTTCTTCTTCGTAAATTCGCTTATATGCTCTCCAGCCTCCCTCCCTAAGTCTCTGCATGTGTCTCTCTTATTGGGGGAAAGGGGGGGGGGTGGTTGCCTTCAGTACAAAGCCATTCAGCCACATGCCATGGTTCGTGAAGGTTCGGGGGGCGGGAGAAGTGGTGATCTGCCCCTTGAATTTACCATCTCAGCTTATTTTTCCGCGGTTTGGCTACAAGGGTGGTAGGGGTGAGGAGTATTCGTGGCCTCCACTTTCAATTGGTCAGCCGTTTTCTCACGAGTGAAGCTAGTGGTGCTCTTGCTTGGCTCTGCGATTTCTCCCGCTTTCCTATGTATGTACGTAGCACTTTCCGGGTGCTCCGGTGATATGCCAGCTCTTAGTCGGCACAACCTTGACACGTGTAACTGCGATCCGTTCTGGCTGTCCACATGCCTCGTGACACGTGTCAACTAGTAGGCGCTCGCGAAGGGGGTCAGCGAGGCTTCTACTCAAAAGGCGTTACACAACATTTAAATAACATAAAGAAACTTACAAGAAAATTTGTAACTTAACATCGAAGCAACAACATTTTACATCCCAGAGGTGAGAATATTTATTTAATTAGTATTGTCGTCCATTTGCTAGCCGAATCATGCCCCAAAGTGTAATTACTGGGCACCTTGACAACAAAAAAATGAGACAACAAAAAAATCCCTTGTACAGTTCGATAACTTTCTTGTTAGTGCTTCGAGATGGAAGGAGGGAAATAGACCGAACTAGCTAAGTGCCACTCGCAAACCATTCAGATTTTGCATATGCTTTCAATTGCAACAGTTTCTTCATTTAATGTAAGCATTCTAGTGGAAATATGTATGGCAAGCATCAATGCAGTGTGTATATATATATATATTCATGTTTAGTACCGTCTGTAAGTTTGCTGCAGCCTGTATTGGCTCTACAGCAAGTATTTTTCCACTAACAACTTGTGAAGTACCACCATTGCAGTAGGACAATTGAACATTCTGCAGCGTTTGGCAGCTGAATGTGCTCTCTCAAGGTCTTTCTTGTTAATGGCAAGAACCATAGCTACATGAAATGCCTGTTTTTTTTCTGATTAAGGTCTGATCAAAAATCAAGTATATTGGTTAGCGAGATTTCCTGTTTCTCAGTACATGGTTAAGAATAACCAACGTTTTATGGTTCCACTTCTATATTTTTTCCATTCGTATTCGGTCAACCTGAATTAGATCATCTTAGAGGCAGAAAACCATTACTTTCACTTTCATGCAGCAATTCAGAACTCATGGATGGAATAAATTTCCTCACTAATTAAGGCAAGGCAATATTGATAACTAATTATGTAGGCTACAGTAAACCAAACTGACCGTTATTAAATGATCTTGAACGCTTTTTCTGGTATGCCTATGGTTAATATGATAGAAAATAACAACAAAACACAGGTATTAAAACTCAAATATATTTTTTACATTTCTAATTGTAAAGAAAATGTGACGCACCTGGTATTCGCATGTAGAACACATATTACTGGCCAATCCTCCATTTGCTAAGTAATGTTAACATTTCAGAAATCAAATGTTTAAATATGTACAAATAACTATATTAACTCACAATTTCCCCATCAAAATCAAGCAGACATGGGCCCTCGTCTAAAATCCTGTTCTTTTATGACCCATTGTCTGCGATTTCGAAATGCCTTTTTCAAAGAAACATTTATGGCTAACACGTGCATGCCTGATGGTAAAGTTAGTTTCATGCACAGTATCTCCATCAGTATTTAAAAACTGTTATAAACTTTCTTACATAACGCACATACACAGCGATAAACTGCAACTACTGTACTAATAAAAGTACATGCATAGATATTTCTGCAAACTATTCGTGGGGGAAAAAAGTACAAAAAAACTTTTGTCTGTAATAAAACTAATAACACATTTACTATTTAAGTAAATTTACATAACCTTATTAAAACAGCCCCAAAGGACTATACAAATATGGCGACCACAACAAGTAAGCAAGTGCTCCCAGCAAGAAGGCAACTTTGTGCACTTACTCAAGATAGTCCAAGAAGAATTTGGACAGCATTAGTGTGATGAGTGCGGGGCCAACTGTGCACATTCGTTAAAATTTTTATTAAATTACATTTTCCTACCATCGAGGGTTAGTATGAGCTGGAAAATATAGCGATAGTCCAGTCAAATAGGGATTAAATCACGGAATGAAAGTTAGAAAGCTGAAAATTTGCATACATCTTTGTTTTGACATTCTAAAGGTTAGCTCAAACGTTTCATAGAATCTCATGTCCGCGTGTCAAGATATTGAAGGTTAAAGGTCGCGAAAATCGGTTTGTTGTAAATATCTTGTTTCCTATGCTGCATATGATGATTGAAGCTGTTTAAAAACTTGTAGAGCATAAATTTCTCTACCAAATGGGTCTTAAGCGATATGTTATATAATTAACGGTTCTCGAGATCGAGCGCGAAGAGTGGGAAGCGCCTATCCGTGTATAGGATAACGTTATTTCAACTGTGGAATCCAATGCATGGTACAGTTTATAAAATTAATTATTTACTGAAAATATTTTTATTGTGGAGAAACTTAAGTTATTTACATATTTATAACTAATATTTATAAATTTTATTCATAAATGAGACATCCGTTTGATAATATTTAGTTAATTTATATTAAAAATAAGATACTGAAATTAAATAGTTTAAATACATTGTAATTACATATTTATTTATTATAAGTTTATTTTAAATTTATTACAATTTATTTAAGTTAAAATATAAGGCGGATTTGTTTTTAATAATCTGATTATCAATAGCAAACATGCAGCTTAATATTCCTTTTGTTCGTCATCGTCTTCCTCTTCTGGTCACCCAAATTAAATTTCCAGTTCATTATCATCATCCTCGTTGTCTTTTATATTCGGCTCTAAAGCTTCAAGGACTTCAGGTACATTTTCACTTTCTTCGTCAAGATCATTTTGATATGATGAAGCGTTGAGGCATGCTTGTCCGTTACACTGGCCACAAACTCAGGAGCATTGCAACCCTACTTTTCTACATCCACAACTCGCACCACAGCCGTTCTTACAATTGCAGAAGATCGTACTTAGTAGTTCTTCTGGTGCAGGTGGTAATAATGTTGTTGTGGGTTCCAGGATTTCGTTTTGCAATATTCACCCACATTCCTCGGGTTTTAATTCTTTCCCTAACACAGTTTGGATCTGGAAGTAAACACAATACATGTGCTGTCGAGTTGCTGCACCGGTATTAACAATCGAACATCTGCCACAACTTACTATTATTTAAATAGAATTGGTCGTGTTAGGGGCCCCATTTCGGGAAATAATATTGGTAGGTATATCCAAGCATTTACACTGTTTGAAAAAGATATACTTGATCTCTTTCCTACTTTTTATTAATATAAATTAACAAAATCTTTTATCAACGGATGTATTATTTATGAATAATATTTAAAAATTTTATTTATAACTAAGTAAATAATGTAAGTATCTCAATAATTAAAAAATTGAATTATAATTACATTTTTAGTAAATAATTGATTTTATAAACTGTACTAAGCTTTGGATTCCACAGTTGACATAACGTTATCTTATATCTCGAGAACAGTTAATTATATAACGTATCGCCTAATACCAAATTTAAAGATAATTTTATGCTCTACAAGTTTTGTAAGAGCTTTAAACATAATTTGAAGCACAGGAAACAAGATATTTACAAAAAACAGTTTTTCGCAACCTTTGACCTTGAATATCTTGACACGCGGACACGAGATTCTAAGAGACTTTCTAGGTAACCTTTAGAATGTCAAAACAAAGATGAATGCAAATTTTCAGCTTTCTAACTTTCATTCCGAGGTTTATCCCTTTTTTTCACCTTATTTGACTGTACTAGGAACCTCTCGAGCACTTAATCCACCTTCTCTCCTAGGTTAATTTAAAGTGGGAAAATTGTGATTCTTTATGGTAGAAAATTATGGGCCTAAATGTGTGTTTTTTTTAGTGTAAGTAGATTACAGACACATTTTTGTGATGTTTTAGCTCATTTTGTAGTGTGTGGTTGGTACCTGGCAATTTTTAATTTATCAGACAAACAGTTTTCTTCGTCATTATTCAACATAGCTTTCTCAATAGCACCATGTATTGGTAGCTCAATTCTTCTTACTTTTTAAAAACTTAGGCCTTTACTAATTAGAGATGTTAGTAGTATCCTTTTAATAGATTTTTGACATTTCAAGTATTATGTTACTTATTCCTTAAGGCTATCGCCTACCTGGTGCTTGAACTGATTTGCAGTGCCTGAAACACATAAGGGCTGTTGAGTACTTTCAAAATATCACGCACGTTAGAATCAACATTTCAGAGATCTCCACAATGGCTTTTCCGAAGCTCTGTATCCAAAATATACGCATCAAATGCATACAAAACTTCTCAAGGGTCTAGCACTGAACCTTCTTACAGACTTTTCATCAATAAAATGGTAGGGTCACCACTGAAAGTCTCATAGGCACACGCAGTGCGACGAGAACACTGCACGCCATTTCAGAACCTTTCGCTTAGCGGTTACGGGGCACTTGATGCGCGTAGCACTGTCGCCCTTATCACTCCCGCGCTTCTCAGGCTCAAACGCAGAAAAAAGCTCCACGTTAAGCTGATATTACATGATACATGTGTCCTATTTCATAAAACTACAAGTCTATACAAGTTACATGTTACAAGTTACAAGAGAATATTTCACAAGTGTGCAGGAAAGTTGTTTCAGAAAGAAAACTTGTAGACTTGTAAATGTTGGTGCACTTGTAAGAATACATTTACAAGTCAGCTGGTTTTTGTTTTGAAGTGGTGTAGTATTCCATATTTGTTATTATATGTTAGGCGTTAATAAAATGAGCTCAAGGCAATCTCAGTTGCATGGCAAACTCTCGGGTTTGCAAAAAATGAAAATAAAGAGAGACTGTTTGGAGCGTTTTCAGATAAATTAACCAAAGATGATTAGCAAAGGGCATGGAATGAAGTTGCAAATTTCGAAAAATCTCAGGGTATCTTGCAACAACACAAAAACTGGACATATTTCCGGGACGTACTGTGGCAAAATAAATAAATTCTTATTATTGACAATATTGAGGTTATGTGCTCGTCTCACAACCTCAAAATTTTGTTCCTCCACATCTAAATCTTAACCAGTAAAAATAAGGTTCATTGTTTTCACACACACACACTATTATATCAGTTTACAAAGAACGCACTTCGATATAACCTAACTCATAAAATATTTTAAAAACCTACTTGTAGAGTAGTTTTCGTAGGTTATGATACTAATAGGAACTACGCTACAAGTTACAAGTCCTTGTAAGTTACAAGTCTCTTTATGAAACCAAACTTTACAAGTACTTGTNTAGGAACTACGCTACAAGTTACAAGTCCTTGTAAGTTACAAGTCTCTTTATGAAACCAAACTTTACAAGTACTTGTAAAAATCACATGTAACTTGTAAGATTTTACTTGTAGCTACAAGTCTTGTACTTGTAGGTTTATGAAACAGCATTATGTTGTTTTCTTACAACTTACAGGTAAATTCACTTATAACTTGTAGACATGTACATTTATGAAATAGCTCACCTGTACTGTACTTGGCCTTGTACAAGCCTCTATGTGGCCTGTTGCACGAGACGGTATGTCAACTGCTGTGCAGGCCAGCGTGGAAGATTCCCATTACATGACAGTTGTCTGCGTACAGGCTTTATACACACTCTGTGGGTGCCCAGACAAGTGTATGGTCCATAGTAAATATGAGACCCACTCTGATAACTGCTTTTAACAAGTAACTTGTGTAGGCNCCCAGACAAGTGTATGGTCCATAGTAAATATGAGACCCACTCTGATAACTGCTTTTAACAAGTAACTTGTGTAGGCCTATTAAAACTAGCACACAATAATATTGCTTTATAACTGTTTGCTATTAGAATAGTTTAAATGCTTATTGATGTATTTTCATATTTTTTTGGAAATGACTATCTGAAGTCACAAAAGTAAATTTTTTCAAATACTCACATTTATTTTAACATTTTGCCCAATGAAGTTATTTCATAACATAAAGTTGCGAGTCACAATCAATAATTAAAAAAAAAAATTTCTATCTACGGAGTTTTGAACTCACCACCAAAATTCAACACCACTTCTGTTACAGACAGAGTACCATTGCACTAAGAAAGCACATACTCATAGAGTGTTTAAAATATTGTGATAAACGTTCACCTGAAAAATAACTCTTATTGATTTTCGTTGTGGCTAGTATTAAAATTGTTGGTTTCCCAGCCATGATTAAAAGCGACCATGATCAATATTATTTATCTTTGTCGTATTTAAAACCCATTTGAATGAGTTTCAACGTAGCGGATGTACAGTAAAGATCGAGGCAGCATCCCATGTCGGCTCTGCGCCACCTAGTTTCTAGTACTTAGTACGCATAGGAAGCACCCTACAATCTGAAAGTGCAATGTGATTGGCCAGGTACAAAAGCCGGTATGGAACCTGCCATGGGAAATAGGGCATTTCGAATTATTAAATCTGGCACGAAATCTTGCTATGTAAGGTGGCCAGTGCCATGAAAGGTGCCATATTAGCCATTATAATAACCATTATGGCACATCTTGCACAGGCTTTTAAGGAATCTGCTACCATGTAATATGGCCATTGAAACCCATATGGTAAAAATTGAACTACGAAATTTATAATTACATAATTACGAACTTATTTTGTTAGTGACACCAACTAGCCTTTCTGGGCCAATGTGTATTTATCTATGCTTGAATTCCCTGACCTATCACTTATATCCCTGATATTTCTTTACTTTTTCCAGGATTCCCATTTTCCCTCATGCTAGCCACTCTGAACCTACAATTGTAGGTTAATCTTTTTATTANGGATTCCCATTTTCCCTCATGCTAGCCACTCTGAACCTACAATTGTAGGTTAATCTTTTTATTAACCTACCTGTAGTTAAATGAATGCTGTTTCACTACATTATCACTATTTAATTAACGTAATTGGACGTTCTCTGGTATTTTGCAGACCTGCTTATCACAAATAAATTAAATTTCAAGTAACCTTTATATAATTAAAAGCCACTAAGCCTACATTAATTTTAAGCATAAACCCCTGTTAAATGTTTTAGGAAAGCTTAAAAACTTTTTAGTATATAACAAGGATATATTTTAATTAAATTATTATCATTCATGTAAATAATGCATTTATTAATAAGACATGAAGATATTAAAGCTTACATTGCAAAAATATATGGAATTTATTCAATGAGTTTAAGGTACAATTTGCTTATACTACTAAAACCACTAATAAGAATACTTAATCAACTTTTCTGATGAGGTTATCAAGTTACATACATGGTTTATTTTATACACTTGCACGCAGAGATATCAAGTTTATACTTGCTGTTACTGTAATAACATTTCTGATTATACAGATTATAAATTGTTATAGGCTTATCCAATTTCATAGAATCACTACAATTTTAACAGAATGTAAATGCCAACCAATTTATGCACGTCACAATTGAAACAATTACTAAAAGTAACTCAATGTGACTAGAAATATTGTCAAGTTGCAAAACACACTTTTTAAAAAGTATTCACTATACCGCAGCTCTTACCGACGTCCTAAATAAACTTATTTCAATTTTTTCTTAACGACACAATTTATTCAATTAGTACTATGGTGTGGCACCAGATGAACCAACAGCACTTCAGATATGATGATGAAATAGTTTGTTGTAAAGGACTACGTGTTTTCAACACTGCAAGGTTAAACAAATGCCAGCGTATGCCTACAAATTAGCGGAAAATAATCCTACAAACAGCTTTTAAGATAGGCATACTTCGACATCACACCGGGTTTCTTTATTAAATAATTTCGATACATAATAAGAAAACTTTTCATTTTATGCAATTTTCATTTGGTTTAAAACAATGAATGCCACAGCATGTTTTGGTACAAGATTGACTACTCAACAAACATTGAATGCTCTGGCAACCATCATACACAACTGCATCACTCGTGATGTGCAAGTAATATAGTACTCTGTAACAAAAATGGTTTAAAGGACCAAAATAAAGTACAGTATTTTGCAAAACTGCTGTGCTTTTTGCTTATTTTCTTACGTGGTACAAGGCATTGCGGTGAAATGTACGAAATTCATACCACATTTATGGTATATATAACACTTATTTCAATACATGTGGCTAGTACGTGAAAGCGTCTTGCAAAATTTCAAAACAGAATAGGAGAAAAAAAAGAGCTGCTTCAGTTTATCAGTAAAACCTGCAAAATATTAAAAAAATTACGCGATAACCATACGTAAAAGTTAGCAAGTCTAGTGTTCCCCTTAGGCGTTAGATAATTATGTATATTTTTGTAATGTGTAGCTTATTCTAAACCATTCTGCTGTTTTTAGTGCATTGTAAATTGTATTTCCAGACATTTTTACAACAAAAATTCTCTGACCTTCAAAGTCCTTCCCACTATTGAGTTTCTTTGGGTGTACATAATACAAAAGCTTGCCGTCTCAGGAACGAATAAGCTATGTACTAAATAAACCATTCACAATTTTTTCTTCCTTTTTTACGAAATGTTGCTGTACTGAAACATTACCATTAGACTATAACTTATGCTAGCATGACCTGTATAGCCTCACCTCACATTTAATTATCCTCATGACAAAAAAAACCTGTTCACCCTTTTGCTTTCTGCTAGTGTACCAAAAAATACTGATCAACTACGAATAATTCTTATCTCCAAACAAAAAACAGAAGCCATGAAAGATAACTGCACAATGGGCGTTAACTAATACTAACCTGATAGAATTAACTGGATAAACTCTGTTGATATCTGGTTACCAGATTATTTACGAACACTGCAAACAAATACGGGATTGCGTGATGACAGTTTTTCAAAAATAAAAACATGAATACGTACAATTATACCTTTAACTGTGATTGCACGCACTACTGGTGACTTTCTGACCTGAAAAATACCTTCCTTTTGACATTCAAAAGATATGCAATATCTTTTATCACAATTTCTCTTATATGCTCCCATGCTGCGGTTTGTTTATTAACTTATTTTCGCACTACTTAACTTTTGTCGTCTCCTGCATTTACGCTAAGGTCTTGCAGGGTTGTTTCAGAGTTGATCGAGTACAATCAAGCGTTTTTGGACGTAGGCAAAATCTGGTAGTTCAAGTTTTCAAATAGACGGAGTAAAATTTTTTACCTGACCAGGTTATAACCTGGTTACTTTTGTAAGCACCCTATGACATTTCGGACAGTTAATAACTCTCAAATACACAACTTACATTTGATATAAATTGATCTACAAATAAGGGTAAAAACATTACGAATAACAATTTTGTTGAAAAATACCTAGAACTGATTTTGATATCAAATATATGTTTTCATCCTCACCTTGAAAATTACAGTTTTTGAAGTAAAGCGCTTTTCTCGCGAGTGTTAAAAATATATAAAATCTTCAATAGCGGTCATATTCAATCCATGTCTTACTCAACGAATCTTACCTCACATATTTAAATATGCCAAAAGTGTTGCAATTCATAAGAAGGGAGATTTAACCTTTATGGCCTGCTATAGACTGCTCTTCTTTCATCCTTTTAAAAATTTTGTAAAAGATTATAGCTTATAAAATTTATATTAATTTTTGTAACTAAAACACTTACCAATACTTCTTGTGATGATAAATTGTTTGCTACATGTATTTTTGCTGCCCTTTCCTAAGCATTTGACTGTGTTAACCATATCTGCTGCTAGATAAGCTTGATCAGTGTGGGATAGGAGGGGTAGCTAATAAATTATCTAAATCTTACCTAATATACTGAAAACCAGTAGCATCGATCTTATATAATGTAAATAATTATACTACAAGTTACCTACGAACTAAATCGAGACCAGTATTGTGGTGTATAAACGTTTTACTGCAAACTTGTAATATTTTCTTCCACTTTCCTTTAAATTAGACTATTAAGTTAATTGAGGGACTTTAAGAAGTTTGAAATCGTAAAATAAATTATTTTAAAACTTTGATTTTTTTTTTGTGAAATGTGACAATGTCGAAGTTGGTCGGTCGAATTTAGATACATTTTGTATATTGAAATACCTTCTTCGTCTGTTTTGATACCATTGGCGATGTGTGATTACTGGATGTTTTTACACATGAAAAACCCGCAATGCGTTGCCTAGACGAGATATTAGCCTCTGAGCTGCCCGGACAGAGAGATCACAAGCATTGAAAGACACCGGCGTGGGATGAANCCAGACAAGTGTATGGTCCATAGTAAATATGAGACCCACTCTGATAACTGCTTTTAACAAGTAACTTGTGTAGGCTTATTAAAAACTAGCACATAATAATATTGCTTTATAACTGTTTGCTATTAGAATATTTTAAATGCTTATTGATGTATTTTCATATTTTTTTGGAAATGACTATGTGAAGTCACAAGAGTAAATTTTTTCAAATACTCACATTAATTTTAACGTTTTGCCCAATGAAGTTATTTCATAAAATAAAGTTGCGAGTCACATTCAATAATTTTAAAAAAAAAATTCTATCTACGGAGTTTTGAACTCACCACCAAAATTCAACACCACTTCTGTCACAGACAGACTACCATTGCACTAAGAAAGCACACACTCATACAGTGTTTAAAATATTGTGATAAATGTTCACCTGAAAAATAACTCTTATTGATTTTCATTGTGGCTAGTATTTAAATTGTTGGTTTCCCAGCCATGATTAAAAGCGACCATGGTCAATATTATTTATCTTTGTCGTATTTAAAACCCATTTGAATGAGTTTCAACGTAGCGGATGTACAGTAAAGATCGAGGCAGCATCCCATGTCGGCTCTTCGCCACCTAGTTTCAAGTACTTAGTACGCACAGGAAGCACCCTACAATCTAAAAGTGCAATGTGATTGGCCAGGTACAAAAGCCGGTATGGAACCTGCCATGGAGAATAGGGCAGTTCGAATTATTAAATCTGGCACGAAATCTTGCTATGTAAGGTGGCCAGTGCCATGAAAGGTGCCATACTAGCCATTATAATAACCATTATGGCACACCTTGCACAAGCTTTTAAGGAATCTGCTACCATGTAATATGGCCATCGAAACCCATATGGTAAAAATTTAACTACATAATTTATAATTACATAATTACGAACTTATTTTGTTAGTGACACCAACTAGCCTTTCTGGGCCAATGTGTATTTATCTATGCCTGAATTCCCTAACCTATCACTTATATCCCTGATATTTCCTTACTTTTTCCAGGATTCCCATTTTCCCTCATGCTAGCCACTCTGAACCTACAATTGTAGGTTAATCTTTTTATTAACCTACCTGTAATTAAATTAATGCTGTTTTGTACGTAATTGGACGTTCTCTGGTATTTTGCAGACCTGCTTATCACAAATAAATTAAATTTCAAGTAACCTATATATAATTAAAAGCCACTAAGCCTACATTAATTTTAAGCATAAACCCCTGTTAAATGTTTTAGGAAAGATTAAAAACTTTTTAGTATATAACAATGATATATTTTAATTAAATTATTATCATTCATGTAAATAATGCATTTATTAATAAGACATGAAGATATTAAAGCTTACATTGCAAAAATATATGGAATTTATTCAATGAGTTTAAGGTACAATTTGCTTATACTACTAAAACCACCAATAAGAATACTTAATCAACTTTTCTGATGAGGTTATCAAGTTACATATATGGTTTTTTTATACGCTTGCACGCAGAGATATCAAGTTTATACTTGCTGTTACTGTAATAACATTTCTGATTATACAGATAATAAATTGTTATAGGCTTATCCCATTTCATAGAATCACTATAATTTTAACTGAATATAAATGCCAACCAATTTATGCACGTCACAATTGAAACAATTACTAAAAGTAACTCAATGTGACTGCAAATATTGTCAAGTTGCAAAACACACTTTTTAAAAAGTATTCACTATACCGCAGCTCTTACCGACGTCCTAAATAAACTTATTTATATTTTTTCTTAACGACATAATTTATTCAATTAGTACTATGGTGTGGCACCAGATGAACCAACAGCACTTCAGATATGATGATGAAATAGTTTGTTGTAAAGGACTACGTGTTTTCAACACTGCAAGGTTAAACAAATGCCAGCGTATGCCTACAAATTAGCGGAAAATAATCCTACAAACAGCTTTCAAGATAGGCATACTTCGACATCACACCGAGTTTCTTTATTAAATAATTTCGATACATAATAAGAAAACTTTTCATTTTATGCAATTTTCATTTGGTTTAAAACAATGAATGCCACAGCATGTTTTGGTACAAGATTGACTACTCAACAAACATTGAATGCTCTGGCAACCATCATACACAACTGCATCACTCGTGATGTGCAAGTAATATAGTACTCTGTAACAAAAATGGTTTAAAGGACCAAAATAAAGTACAGTATTTTGCAAAACTGCTGTGCTTTTTGCTTATTTTCTTACGTGGTACAAGGCATTGCGGTGAAATGTACGAAATTCATACCACATTTATGGTATATATAACACTTATTTCAATACATGTGGCTAGTACGTGAAAGCGTCTTGCAAAATTTCAAAACAGAATAGGAGAAAAAAAAGAGCTGCTTCAGTTTATCAGTAAAACCTGCAAAATATTAAAAAAATTACGCGATAACCATACGTAAAAGTTAGCAAGTCTAGTGTTCCCCTTAGGCGTTAGATAATTATGTATATTTTTGTAATGTGTAGCTTATTCTAAACCATTCTGCTGTTTTTAGTGCATTGTAAATTGTATTTCCAGACATTTTTACAACAAAAATTCTCTGACCTTCAAAGTCCTTCCCACTATTGAGTTTCTTTGGGTGTACATAATACAAAAGCTTGCCGTCTCAGGAACGAATAAGCTATGTACTAAATAAACCATTCACAATTTTTTCTTCCTTTTTTACGAAATGTTGCTGTACTGAAACATTACCATTAGACTATAACTTATGCTAGCATGACCTGTATAGCCTCACCTCACATTTAATTATCCTCATGACAAAAAAAACCTGTTCACCCTTTTGCTTTCTGCTAGTGTACCAAAAAATACTGATCAACTACGAATAATTCTTATCTCCAAACAAAAAACAGAAGCCATGAAAGATAACTGCACAATGGGCGTTAACTAATACTAACCTGATAGAATTAACTGGATAAACTCTGTTGATATCTGGTTACCAGATTATTTACGAACACTGCAAACAAATACGGGATTGCGTGATGACAGTTTTTCAAAAATAAAAACATGAATACGTACAATTATACCTTTAACTGTGATTGCACGCACTACTGGTGACTTTCTGACCTGAAAAATACCTTCCTTTTGACATTCAAAAGATATGCAATATCTTTTATCACAATTTCTCTTATATGCTCCCATGCTGCGGTTTGTTTATTAACTTATTTTCGCACTACTTAACTTTTGTCGTCTCCTGCATTTACGCTAAGGTCTTGCAGGGTTGTTTCAGAGTTGATCGAGTACAATCAAGCGTTTTTGGACGTAGGCAAAATCTGGTAGTTCAAGTTTTCAAATAGACGGAGTAAAATTTTTTACCTGACCAGGTTATAACCTGGTTACTTTTGTAAGCACCCTATGACATTTCGGACAGTTAATAACTCTCAAATACACAACTTACATTTGATATAAATTGATCTACAAATAAGGGTAAAAACATTACGAATAACAATTTTGTTGAAAAATACCTAGAACTGATTTTGATATCAAATATATGTTTTCATCCTCACCTTGAAAATTACAGTTTTTGAAGTAAAGCGCTTTTCTCGCGAGTGTTAAAAATATATAAAATCTTCAATAGCGGTCATATTCAATCCATGTCTTACTCAACGAATCTTACCTCACATATTTAAATATGCCAAAAGTGTTGCAATTCATAAGAAGGGAGATTTAACCTTTATGGCCTGCTATAGACTGCTCTTCTTTCATCCTTTTAAAAATTTTGTAAAAGATTATAGCTTATAAAATTTATATTAATTTTTGTAACTAAAACACTTACCAATACTTCTTGTGATGATAAATTGTTTGCTACATGTATTTTTGCTGCCCTTTCCTAAGCATTTGACTGTGTTAACCATATCTGCTGCTAGATAAGCTTGATCAGTGTGGGATAGGAGGGGTAGCTAATAAATTATCTAAATCTTACCTAATATACTGAAAACCAGTAGCATCGATCTTATATAATGTAAATAATTATACTACAAGTTACCTACGAACTAAATCGAGACCAGTATTGTGGTGTATAAACGTTTTACTGCAAACTTGTAATATTTTCTTCCACTTTCCTTTAAATTAGACTATTAAGTTAATTGAGGGACTTTAAGAAGTTTGAAATCGTAAAATAAATTATTTTAAAACTTTGATTTTTTTTTTGTGAAATGTGACAATGTCGAAGTTGGTCGGTCGAATTTAGATACATTTTGTATATTGAAATACCTTCTTCGTCTGTTTTGATACCATTGGCGATGTGTGATTACTGGATGTTTTTACACATGAAAAACCCGCAATGCGTTGCCTAGACGAGATATTAGCCTCTGAGCTGCCCGGACAGAGAGATCACAAGCATTGAAAGACACCGGCGTGGGATGAANTATATATATATATATATATATATATATAATGAGTCTTTCTCGAATGAAAATGAGGCATGTAGCCTAGTTAAAATCAGTTCTTAAAAGGGACAGCACTAAACAAAAATTTCCAGCAATGTAACATGTACTTATATTCCATTGGGGTAAATAAAAATTATTATATTAAGTCTAAGTTTGAAAATTTTTAAATGATGTGAATAAAAGTGAGCGTGTAGGCTTACCAATAGCTACTCTTGGCTAAACTAAAAAATCCGTGTAACATCTATCCCTTAACATTAGGCCTACAGTCAAAGTTTATTACCAATTTTGTCTAAATAAATTTTGCAGACTATGGGCTATTAAAAAGTGTACTTAAATCATTATGAGGAATTGCATATTGTACCGCTCAAAAAAGGCAGATCCTTTTACAAATTTCAATTTAATTAGTTGTTACAGCTTTTGTGTTGAGTCACAACTCATGCTACTGCTCATATTACAAGAAAATCCATCAAGCATCAGAAGTTTAAAGAGTAAAATTACTATACATCTAACTATTTGCTTCAAAAAATGTTTTCTACAAAATCGGGTTGGTTGTATACACCAAATGTTCAATAAGTAAGTGTTCGGACTATTTTTTATATTATTAAATTTTATTGTACACTTCATCACAGCCCAAGACGGAAAAGTTAGGTTCTTATTAAGATTTTCAACAAAATTGAAATACCGTTTTTTTAGCTTTATTCATTAAGTAAAAACGATGAAATATATAACGTGGTTGTAAACATTTCAGTAACTGTAATGCTACTATCGCACGATGGCACGATTATTACAAAGTATCGACAAATTCTTTGCTTCAAAGCCACGTGTTGTAAGCACAGTTCATCCCAAAAGAAATAAGGTAAACTAAAATAATTTAACCCACCCCTGCCCGAAAACTTTACACAGCGCGTTAACGAAGCAAATAAAACAATAACACAATAATAAATTATTCACTTTAAAAAATTATAAAAAAGCAGTTACATCGTTTCATTTTAACGAATTTTATTTTTAATAATCATAGCGCTGGGTTTGAAGATTAAAACTTCATGAAATGTGGTGAATTGAGTGCATTCACAAGTACTATTTGATTGAACAGCTCTAATGCTATCAACTAAACTAACAAAGGAAAAGGAAGGACGTGGGATCTAACGCTGCAATATTTTCGATATGCAAGTTTAATACACATCGTCCCTTATACAGCCGATGTTTCCTTGGTAGTTCGATTGGCAGCTTGCTGATGCTGGTTCAAATCCTAAAGTCCGGGAAAATATTTTACTTTTTTTTACATTTCGTTAAATTGTACAATATTTTAACAGTGACCTTCGGAAACACGGTTATTTCTCGAAATTATGTGACTAAATTTAATAAAACTGTTTTTTAATTCGCCGCACGCACTTGACTTTCACTTATCCAATCAGTGAAATTGTTTCACAGAAACAACCAGTGGTTTTGCACTGATTCTAAGTGGAGTCATTTTCACTGATTCATGTAGTTCAATGTCACTGCCAATCAGTTTACAGTAATTCGCATTGGCAGTGCGAAATAAAAAAAAACAATGAACAGCAAATGCCTGTATGTAGTAAGGCCTACATAAAGGCTGCTTGAGAATGTAGGAATTTTAGTTTCGATACTATTTCAGTACGATACGCGTTTACAATGTTAACTTACACCCGAGTGAAACCAATCCGATACCACTTTTCTGGTGTAACGCCTTTGAGATTCAGGTTGTTTTGAATAAAGTTTACAAGTACAAATTCAAAAAGGAAAGTGTACTGAGGATAATTTGTAAATACATGAAAACAGCAATAGTCAGTTTAGTATTGTACTTACATGGCGGATTCGGACACGCTTACGATCCTAGCATATTGTGGTATGAAACGCATGTTTTGGTATAAAATAACTTCAAAAGTATAACAATTAATCAAAAAGAGTACATGAATTTTAAATGTTTATATTTTTCATTCAACGCTCAAAATTTAACAAAATCAACTCTCTTAAACAACAGTTCAAAATAATTGTCTACGTCATCAAAATTTTATGAGTAAGTTGTATTGAAAAATTTAAATTCGGTTAGCCCGTATTTGAAAACAAATTTTTTTATGTAAAATGTATAAAGTCTAAAGAGGTTAAATTGAAAGTTTACGGAAAGACAACTAAGTACCGATTCAAAATCAATTACTACACGCAATTTCTATGACTTAAAATAACGCTGTAACCAAACTTTGTCTTGAAATAAATTTTCGAAAATTTGGGAATCTATATTGTAAGTTAGAAGTCTGGCATTTACGCTACAACAATATGAATACAGAATTTTTAATAATTTGGTATATTTTTATCAAGTTGTCATTTAAATCATGTCACAAAACCATAAAAAAAATCCTCAAAATAAAAAAAATTGGATCCGGAATGATTTTAAAGTTGATGTCATCCGCCATGTTAAATTTTTCATCAATGAGCCACACCTTCCTGTTCATTAAAAAACTGATTATTTATTATTACAGCACGTTTACATTTTTTAAATTACTTCAGATGTGGTTATGGGGTAATTACGAAACGAAACGGTAAGAATCTACTGATAATCTATTAGTTTCATAATTTATGCTTGTTCTACCGCGTCATATCAACTTCCAGAGACTTCTATAGACCTACCGCCCATAGTTGCAATCATACCTCGGTGTGTTTTTAAAAATAAGCGTACATGAATGACTAAGATATGTAGAAGCAGTAATTACACTGAGGGGCGTGGGGCCGAGCCTTAAGGGGACAAACCCGTTGTTCTGCTTACCTTCATTGCAACACGCAGCTAGCAGAACATATCTGCTCACTTTGTTAGGGATGACTGGCTAGGGTAAGTTCCTTCCGTGGCTGTGAGTCGAAACATATCACTACACACACGTTCATCCTCAGCGCATGCTATAATGAAAATTTTGACTTTACGCTGACACGACGATGAGCGTATATATAAAATCGCATCTGACGGAAAACGTAGTGTGAATAATCTATTGCACATCGAAATCGTTATCTTTATAACACTCGAAAAACATGTTGTTTGTTTTAAACAGTGAACTTAAATAAAAGCCAAATAATTTGCGTTATTGATGCACGGTGCAACGAGCTAACTGTCAAACATTGCGAGAAAATGTAAAGAGTTAGATAAGTGAGGGCAGACGAGTCACGAAGGGTCGTAGAGAGCGTGAGACTGCACCAACACACACACACACACACGTACAATCCGCAACTGACCCTCGCCTTGCCTACAGAGGTGACATGAGCTCGACCCGGCACGGCCTGGCCCGTCGTGACCGGAAGTCGCACGCCAACACCGGAAGTCTGTTGAAGTCGCAGCACTTCTCGCAGTGACCCTTCACGTCGGCGAGTCAAATGTGCCTATCTCTTCGCGCATCGTCCCAGAGCGTCACCAAGGTTTGTTCTACTCAGGTTGGGAACAAGACGACATTTCTTACGGCACAGTTTGGCATAGGAAACTTTTGCGTCACAAGGCGTGTTCGTGTTCCAAACAGTTCACTTTTAAGCCGGTGGTAAATAGAAAAAATTATATTTACTGGTGTGCTAAAGTTCTTGTTTGACTTACTTGTCCCAATCAAAATTTATAGGATTAACATTACTTCGTAACTACTATTCACGCCCTCCCATGTTCTCTACAAGAGCACACAGTAAACATATGGCTGTTTTTTTTTCCACTGGGCGTTCATAAGCAAGATTAATTCAATTGAAAAACGTGACGATTTTAAATGTGTAAATAATACACTTGTCATCAAAAAGAATTTTGTATTTTTTCCCTAATTGCGCAGGGAAGCCCTAGATATAATAAATTTACCAATTTCACTATCATATTTTTCAATTCTGTTCTGATATTTAAATTAATTAATTGCGTATGCCTAATTTTTGTAAAATTCAATTTAAGACCGAATTTTTAACAATATGTGATTACATTTAGTTACATTTCCACTCTAATGCGAGGAATTTTTTTTTTCTTTACGTAGGGTCCGATACAATACAGCTCGGCAGATTTTATACAAATACATTTATTTTATGAAAATTGCAATTATCCCATTTACTTACATGCAAAAAGGGAGAAATCCAGTAGACATGCGACACCAGTGCACAATGGCGGCGAAAATATTTAGTTGCCAAACTAAAAGTATTGAGCTTCCAAACCTGAGTATAATAAACCTTAATATAGTCCATTAAAGGTTACTTCCAACTTTTCTGAAACACTACTTAAGTCCGACTTTCAGTCTATTCCTCTGCCTGATGCTAACGAAGATTAACCAAGTAACGGAACGAAAATTTGCAAACACACCAACACGTGTGATGGTCACCAAATTATATCATGATAATAATGACGGTTCTTACCCGTATTTCTACTTAAATTTCCTTGACGCGGCAGCATACTCGGGATTTAAAAGACGGATTATCCGACTGTCACAATTAAAGTTACCAATTATCCAGGCACTCTGTGTTTCCATATTACAGTAATTATTTTATCCAGTATTTGCAACAAACCAGTGTTTCCAGTCTAACTTCAAAGATGTTTACCTCCCTTAGGATTCAATTTAGACAATAGGTAGATACGTGCAAAATTCGCGTTATTATTTCAGGATATTTTAAACATAAAACAATTTTACCTTTGCAATACATTTGTCATTGGACCATTCTTTATTTGACACGCCCCAGGTAACTCTGCGTCAATAAATTAATACTTCACATTCGTGTGCCCCAATCACGTGCAGTTCACTCAGAAAGGGAGTGACGTAACATCTAGGCAACAGCCAATAGGTAGACGACGCCAGTTCGAGTTTATACAGTGCGGTGAATTTTAGATCGATGCAGAAAAATAACACAAATTTTTCAGGTACCTAACAATAGGTCAGATATATGTTTTCAGGTACTTTTGTGAGATTAAACTGCAGCCGAAGTTGGTCGGTCGAATTTAGATACATTTTGTATATTGAAATACCTTCTTCGTCTGTTTTGATACCATTGGCGATGTGTGATTACTGGATGTTTTTACACATGAAAAACCCGCAATGCGTTTCCTAGACGAGATATTAGCCTCTGAGCTGCCCGGACAGAGAGATCACAAGCATTGAAAGACACCGGCGTGGGATGAAGCGACCGAGGTAGTTTGTTGTCGGACCAAGTCTCCTTTGAGGATACGCTCTGTGCCCTGCCTTTGTGGGTGCAGGGATATCGTTACTGATACGCGGGACAGAGAGCACTTTCGACTGTTGGCGAAACGCTCGCTGCACCCGCAGAACCTAGTTTGGCCGCTCAAAGGAAGTATGTGTCTACCTTGGCCTTCGGTACATCCATACGTGCGTAAGGTCGATTGCCTCGCTCAGAAACAGGGCAGTCGATTTTTTTGGCGTAACACCTGCGAATTAAAGTATTCTAGCATCACTAGAGTTCAGTTGTGTAAAGTTTTCTTACAAATGTTGAGGTGATTTGATGGATTGGTAAAATTCTATCAATAGTAAATCAATTAAAATACTAATCAAACGGACAAATTAATAATTCTCGTATATTTTTCAAAACGTATTGGAATTTTGTCATAATATATTGTACCAAACAATTTTCTAAAAGTTAATTTTTGAAATGCAAATATTTTATGTAGTCTGTATCGTACGTATAGTCAGAATAATGTAATGAAACAGTTATTAGCGTACTTTCTGAAGTAAAAAAGGCTTTTGAGACCACATTCCTGTCTGTTTGCGTTTTGGTGTGTGTGTATGTGTCCTCCCTAAAAAACGTTTGAAGACTTAACCGAATTTCATCAAACTCGGTACTTCTATTGTTATGAGTGAGGACATCTGACTTTTATAATTTTAGAACATATTGGTTGCCTACTTTAAAAATGGTGGCTACGTTTAAGTTTAAGTTTAGATATTTAGGTCATATCGCAAGAACCGACCAGCGGATTTAAAACGAATTTTGTACATTGACAGTGCAATTTGTAAGCATTGGATTTAGATATGTATATTGTTGTTGGCCTTACATTTTGGAAGACAGTACCACATGAAATAATAAAGCTTTTACATTATACTATCTTGAAAACTAATTAACCAATTCTTGCCAAATTTGGAACGTAAGTAACAGTATGATTGGCTATGTATACACAATCAATTAAAATTAATAATGCTCTTATTTAATAAATTACGACCATACAAATATTTTAAGTTTATTTTATATATCTACCACACCTTTCGGCCAATTTCGAACGAATTTTGTATAGTGAAAGAATCTATTACACGTTATATATGCCATTAAACCGCGAATTGTTTTCAGTCATTTGCAAGATAGCGCAACATGGAGCAATAATGTTTCTACGTCATATCTCGGGAAACAATCGACCTATTCTTACCAAATTTGACAAACAAGTAGTTGTACGGTAAGTCATACAAATATACATGTTTTATGTGGGTCAGAGACGATAAACTGAGCACTTTTGAAAGTCCTGCTTTAGCTCTACTTGTATACACATTGTGTATTCATCCACCATACGTAGAATTAACATCGTCATGCACCTAATCACTTTATTAATGCGTCGGCCAAGAAAAACTGAAAAATTATTTGTTACATACATATTTTTTAACATATGCTGATTTCTATATTTATATGCATTAAATATACATAATGGAAACGAAACAATTTCAATATAAAAAAATTTTTCTGAGCAATTTTAATTCAAAGTTAAGATATGGAACTGCTTTCCTTCCGTCATTACCAACTTTACAGGGCGATTACCAATCACTAAGCCCATTAAAATCTACGCAGGTAGGGGCAGTGACAATTCTCAAAGGTTGATTTAAAAAGTGCTGATATAACTGCGAACAGACTATACAAGGGGTAGTTAATTGAAACGCACGTGTGTGTACGACTCCTTGTGTCTCTCCTTCCCTCCATCAATCTTTCTCTTTCTCGCATACACATATACATAGCTGGTGTNAATTGAAACACACGTGTGTGTACGACTCCTTGTGTCTCTCCTTCCCTCCATCAATCTTTCTCTTTCTCGAATACACATATACACAGCTGGTTTAAGGCAAGAAGCTCTTAATAACCAGGCCTGCGTTCTCGAGAATGTGACGTAATAGGTCCAGATAAAAATGCAATCTCGTAGAGCGGCCAGGGATCCGGGCCGAAGCACCAATTTCACGGAACTCCCAGACGGACACTCCAGCTCACTGCTACCACCTGCGGCCTCGCCAATAAACAGCAGAGGCTGTAGCCGGGCTGTGACTCAAGCAAGCCAGGAGGAAGCTCATGTTTACTGGACGTGCCACTGCATCTCCCGTATTACTCCGCGGTGCGAACAAGAATACTACGTATTAGGAAAACAGCGTCGCAGATACTGATGAGATATTTAAAAACTAATGTATTGAACAGAAATTGTATAAGATTCTTCAAAGAAATATGTTTACTTTAATGTAGTCAACGTGAATTGGCCAACGTAAAATATCAGCACTAAGAAACAATAAGCGCTAAATACGTAATATGTTTCTATGTGTTTGGGGTTGGTATGAGAAATTGTAAATTGTGTCGTAATATAAAACATTTTAACATATGTGCATTAGCTCAATGCATTTGTACAATAAAAATCATACTAGAAATAACTCGTAACTTAACTGAACAACAAAAATTAATATTATTATGTTCTTATTCCATTAACGTTTTTTCACCCAGTTGTTCAAATTAATACAACTTTCGTGAAACCGAATATTTCGTTTATCGAAGTAAGTAAAGGGTAGTAGCGCATTCACATGTATACAGAATGTTGCAAAAATACATGTAAATACTTCGGGGAAACAATCGTCACGTCTAGAGGAAGAAATTACGGTGTAAGAACATGGGTAAGGAAACGTTTCGTTTCTTTACTGCAGCTCTCATTACATAACGTACATTGTATCGCATGTGAGCTGGATCATGTCCTCGCAGCTATCGTGTGCATGATATACTGCGCCGCATGCTACGACACTACACGCCAGAGCATTAGGAACTGCACAGAAATCAATTACACACGTGCGAAAGCAACCACGACACTCTTGCCTTCCAGCTCGATGCTACATCGAACAATGCGCTACGTCCGATTCTGTTTATGGAGAAACATTATCATACTTACGTTTTCGTACGATCGTAGCAAAACGCAATTACAAGAAAAAAAAAACAAAATTAACCGGAAATCATATGAACGCATGTTCAACTTAGTCGGGGGAAAAAAGTGATTGTGTTAGCATTTTTACTCACCATTCGTGAACAGCGTATAAATTACTGTGACTTGCTGTTTAAGTGAATCGGTAATGTGTATGGTACATGCGAATAATCACTGTATAGTCAGACTACAGAATCACCAATATTTTCACCGACGTTGAAATTAGTTTTAAGTTTCTTTAATGACGTGTCCAGTGAGAGATTTTCACCTAACTGGATTAGGGCAGTTTCACAGAAGTTTCCCTAATATTACATGTGTTTCTAAGTTGCCAAAAACAGCCATAAAAAGAGTAGCCATGTTTATAATGTGAACATCAAAATGATAAATTGTAAATTGTGTTGTCAATGTGTTTTGTNCATAAAAAGAGTAGCCATGTTTATAATGTGAACATCAAAATGATAAATTGTAAATTGTGTTGTCAATGTGTTTTGTAGGATATCCGTGAAAGACAAGATGAAAATTAAATGATTTTTAGATTGCGCATTTTGTTTGTCTTCCACCAGGATAAAATTTTCCGTCATTTTTTAGCACTATGTGCTAGTGTAAACACAAGTAGCGGCAGCCATCACTTCTAAATATTAGTTTTTTATTTTGGTTACTCTTCCGGGTGGATATTCACAGAATTTGAGCATAGGTATAATATAACTGGAACACTATGTATAATTAATAGAATACGATTATAATCATACCATCTTTACGGAAAAACACTATGTATGTATGCTTTTCTATTTGCATAAAGAATAACTGTTTTGCGGGTTTAAGAGCCCAATCACAGTTCGGTGTTACCTCAAATAAATTTTTTTTCAAACTATTAGTGTAATATCAGTAAAGAGTACTTCGCGCTTTGTTCTTCATTGCCATGGGTTAATCAATATTTACTATAGTTCTGCACGCTTCATTGGACTAACATTTTAGCGTTTGTCACATATATCTCCCTTTGCTGAAGTCGCGGAGCTACGCTATGCATTCCCGGGCAGCTGAATTTCTCGCAAATTAGATATGTAACAGTAGGATATTATTACACGCGATGTAAGCCAATGGATTAAACTACAGACGCCACTTTGTACGTTTATTCTTTCCCTTAAGAGAACTGAGCAGTAAAGCCATAAAAAAGCAGTTTTTTGTCACCAATTCCAATATTTTTATTAATATGCTTTATCGGATGAAAGTTGAAAATGGCGGCTGTAGAATATAGTGTAATACATTTTCTTGTAAAAATGTCGTATGACCCGGACTATTTATTTGCCTAAATATTCTTATACGCGCAAACGTTGATTTTACAGGAAATACTTAATTTGGGAGCCTCCTTAAAGACCTAACGGGGAGTGCGATCTTATCAGGATTCTCCCGAGTCCTCCTCGATTTTCATTCCACTACTGGTATAGGTAAGTTCAAATGAGTAATAATATTCGCGCAGATTTAGAGGGAGGGAAGGCAGGGGAAGGATTGTAGGGGAGGGCTCTCCTGATCACTCACCGCTGGAGAGAGGGAAACCACGTGACACTGCTGGCGCTATACAAACCAAACTTATAACATCGCTCTCTACAACCACGCTGTTAAATGCCGCGCTGCGCGACTTACGTTTTTCCGACAGGTAATATGCACACGCGGAGCAGCTCTCTCTCAACAGCTCTCGGCCGCTGTCACTATTGAACTGAACAATCCCACCCCTTCGTGCAGTGGCAATGGGCTCTCCCGACTCAACCAACGCGTTCTCAACTTCTGAGCATTATTTTCTCATTTGTATTTCACTATACACCCTAATATCGTCTCGCGAGTGTACCCTTATTATAAGACAGCCGGTCTTTAGTGCCAGTGTGATCCGATCTACGGTGAACGCGCTTGAAGATTTCTTAGGCTACGGAAAGCATACTTCCCGCAGTTGAACATCATAATACGTATTCTGTTTGTTATCATAAACTGGCAACAGTGAGTATCCTTCTAGCAGTAGAATTGTATGTTGATTTTAAATTAAGTTGCATTACATATCATGTATAATATAAAAAAAATTATTTCATAACATTACGATAAAAAATTGTATAAATTATTTTATTAAAAATTATCACTGTCTTTATTTCCATTCCTGTTCAGCATTCAGACAATTGTCTACACTAGGCATGAAAGGTTTAAACCACATGTTTTGTGTAGCGTTTTACAAATAGTGAGTAGCTGTAAACTGAAATCTTAACCTATTTTGCTTCTTATATGATCAAACCCTTATCCTAGGCAAACAAAAAAACTATATGTCAAGGCCGCTGGTCACGAATAAATTGATATTTTATATTGATACAAAATACTTTTCAACTTATCGTCAATTTATAAGTGCTGTTTCTTTAAAAACACAAAAAAAAATTACACCGCATACTTTTTTGCATAATAACATGTCAGAATCAGGATTCTAATGTTTTTGGACGTACAAGTAGTAAAGACTAACTAACCGGAATTAAATACTAAACATTAAAATAACATACCATGAGTTACTTCAACAAAGATTTGAAATCACGCAAAGAAATAATTTTGCAATTTTTAAAAATTACTTAAAATAGGGTTAAGTTTGCATATTTTCTTTTATTTGTATTTTGTAAAATATATTTTGGTAAAAATGCCTTTAAATTGTTTAAGACACGATATTCTATGCACCCTTGTGACTTTTTCTGTGAATGTTTTCGTTTATTTTATTTATACCTTACAAAAACACTATAATTATGAATTGGTACGCCATGATGCAAAAATGTGGCCTAAATTTTTTTAATTGAAGAAAACGTATTTGCAATTATGGTCTACAGGTTGAATGGTATTTCTTACAAAAATCTAATTATTATTATTTGTTTAACAGCACCTTAGAGAAAAATGTTTGTCTGAATCAACAGCGCTACATATTTGATAGACGGCGTGCGAAGACGTATTTTGTTGAGGCAGGAAAAGCTCTCTTCCTACAAGAATGTGGTTACGCGACACTGCAAAACGAGGCTGTATGCTGCATTACAGTTTCCTGTTGTTTTCCCTAAACCCTGACATGAAAAACGACGTCAACGTTTCCCTCTCGTATTTCGGCGACAAAAAGAAAAGTGAATATTTGCTTCAGTGAACTTCTCCCTCCGCGCATTTTACAAATGTAGGGTGGAAAATAACTAAGATATATGGGAAAGGCGGAAATAAAAGGTTTCTTTTCCCGGATATTTAGGCTGTCACCCGTCACAGATCCCCCCTCCCCACCACCAAACCACCCTCCATCGAATGAAGTTCCATTACAGAGGTAGCACACATCTCACCCGAAATGAAAACCGTTGGTTGCCTGGCTTCTATGTAGACTCTGTGGTTCTAGGATACCGGGTTATTTCCTTATAAAGTTTTCCAGACAGATGGCAGTTTCTATGACACAGTTATCGACTTCAAAATGACTTCTGGCCTCTTTCAGAGCATATATATTTTTTAACATGTGCAAACAGCTTTGCCAAAATTTACTATTATTGTTTTTTCGTGCAGGCCACTTAAATCATAAACTTAAGGTTGGATTTAAACAAAGCGGTCACGAATGTCTTCAGAAACTTTAAAATTTCCACATCTGGAACACTTACCGCCTTAAATCAGTTTCTCAATTTTACTGTTACACGGCAAGTCACNACTTTAAAATTTCCACATCTGGAACACTTACCGCCTTAAATCAGTTTCTCAATTTTACTGTTACACGGCAAGTCACTTGTCCCATAATATAGCTCGAAGTAAGCACCTTGTAATCCTCAGCTGGAAAAATAGTTAAAGAAACAATCCTCACTTACTGCGAGTAGCCAAAAAAAGAATTTATAACCGCTAAAGAATTACACATCAGTTACTTGTAAGAGAATACCTTGTTGGATAANAGTAGCCAAAAAAAGAATTTATAACCGCTAAAGAATTACACATCAGTTACTTGTAAGAGAATACCTTGTTGGATACTTATCGTTGCAAGTGATGTGTAGTCGTCCAACACCTTGGAGGTAGTCAACATCTTCATCACACAAGCCACTCAGTTAGTCTAACTGTGCAAGGTATTAGACAGACGGTCTCGCTTGTTCGTGGGGGTGGTTTTCTCGCATACAGAAGGAGTTAGTGTATTACCAGGTAAATATTTTTGCACNGGTCTCGCTTGTTCGTGGGGGTGGTTTTCTCGCATACAGAAGGAGTTAGTGTATTACCAGGTAAATATTTTTGCACATTTGGACATTGTGATTAACTAACCGTCTTGTAATTTTATCAGGTACTTAGAGCTACAACATTTCCTGTGATGTTAGAGAAGCATCCAGAATTTGGTTTTTGGCTGAGCACTTTTTGCACAAACACTTTTAGAAGCTGCACTGAGAGAAGGGCCAGCAACATATTTGTTTGTACAGGGANCTGAGCACTTTTTGCACAAACACTTTTAGAAGCTGCACTGAGAGAAGGGCCAGCAACATATTTGTTTGTACAGGGAAAAAAAAAATATAAGTACCCCCAACGAAACATTTTTTGAGGAAACAAAACTTCAAAACCAACGTACATTTTTTTTCATCTAGAAAAATATATGTTTGAATAAACGAAACCTCTCTATTAGGACAAAATAAATTAGACTGTCGACAAAATATTTTTTGACGCAACTGTATATATTTGTTTGGCCACTCATTTGATTNGGACAAAATAAATTAGACTGTCGACAAAATATTTTTTGACGCAACTGTATATATTTGTTTGGCCACTCATTTGATTGTCATTAACCGAAAATATAGCTAGAGTGTTTGTTTACTTTTTTGTGACAATTAGGATTGTAAAAATGTTTGTTAGTGTATTTATTGGCGCCCAGTAATGGGATAAACATACCAATAAGAGAAGTTCAACAGGAAACTAAAAGGTAAAGCTGTAAAACGTAATATATATTTATTTACGCACGTTGTCCAGTGTTTTAATTGTATGTATACAAAAACATTGTTACTTAATTAGTAAGCAGTTAACCCGAGGCTGCTAAAGCGTAGCGCTCGGGTGCTGATGATGTAGCTTCTAATTTTGGTCGGTCTTCTCATAAGTTTTATATGAATCGAAACTGTTGAATGTATGTGGAGCGAAATAAATTTTTTGCACCAACCAAATCTTTGTTTAGGGCACCCAAATAAGAACAAATTGTTTTTTTTTTTCAGAACAAAAAATATATTTTACTGTCCCTATACAAACAATTACTTTGGTAACGCCGAACTAACTTTTTTGATTCAACTTAACCTTTACCTCTGTGTGATGATCTTCGTTTTATTGTAGATTACGCGAATTTGTTTTCTTTCATCTCTAATATTTTTCGATATTTTTAAGTAACTGCTTGCTATTTTCCAATTTTTGAGAATGATTCACTCCCTTGATAATAACATTACGCTTTGATGTAATTTTTCATATGGAACAACATCCCATATTTTTTAATACACAAGGATACGCTGTAGGAATGGACCAAGGTTAGAACGTACGTTACAAAAATACTACAATACAAATTATTCTAGTGAAAGTATCGTATTTATAGAATGCTGCAGGTTGAGCAATTTTTAAATCCCGTCTTTGGATGTTCTTTTCATGTCGTCTTGTATCCTTCTACCATTTCCATAACTATAACTTCTCCATGGACTCTATGGACTCAGTGAGTGGTACAAGGGTATCTTCGAAACGCTAACAAAGTGTATGTTATTTATGAGAATAAAATATGAACAATTCAGTGTCTACAAATTTAAACTGACTGCTTTTAATACAAAATTAAGATACGGTTTACCTATAACGGAGTTGACTTCACTGTGAGCATGGCAGTCAANCTGACTGCTTTTAATACAAAATTAAGATACGGTTTACCTATAACGGAGTTGACTTCACTGTGAGCATGGCAGTCAGTACGTCTATTAAACTATGGGAAGGTGTGTACTTCTTTCAAATGTTGATTTCAAAACCAATTAAGTAAACGTGAACCTGACGAAGTTATTGACATAGAAAAACTTATTTTGTCGTGTTCACTCTCAAAGTAATTCAGTGTCATAAAAATTGAGAACACTTGTCATCTGAAGTCAGTAGACATGCAATGCTATTGTCGGATGTCCTATCGCATAAATGACTTGAGAAGCAATGCTTTCTAGCCTTGGCTGTAAATCTGCGGGAACTTCATTTAATTCAGTAAAATTATGCAACCGTTGAAATCAGTAATGTGACACTGATTTACACTAATTAATTTTTACGGGTTTCACCGACGTCAAGTTATTCCGTCAGTTTCAGGTTTATAGTGTTCAATGCTAAATTATTATTTCACATAACTGACATGCGCGCGTATAAATATGAGCTCTTATATGGTAACCGTAAACCAAGTTCCCAATATAATGTCCAGTAAAGTTTCCGACGTTTCTTTAAGAAAACATGTCTGCACCTCGAATATACTACAGGGACCAAATGTGTCTCTCTTTACAAGGCTTTTCAGTCCAAAGTGTGAATTGTGGAAACCAAAATAACCGTTTCAACTGCATCTAGAATAGGCCTACATATAGTGAGAAAAGAAGAAAGATTTGTTAAAAAACAGCAAATATCCGTGTATATTTTACGTATGAGTATTAACGTCTCATCGGCATGCCACACATTAAAACTTTTGACCCCAAAAATCATTCTACTTATTATTTGCAGACGAAATGTACAACATTAAATTTTTACATCAAACGATGGTGGGTTAAAAAATAATGAATATGTTAGAAAACTTGCCACATACTCAAACTTTTAATTTAACGAATATAGTGTGAGTTTAATTTAAACATGATTTTCAAAGCTCAGTAAATGAATAAAAGTTAAGAATATTGAGTTTTATTTTTAGTTTCGAACCAAATTTTAATTTTATCTGCCAGACGAATTTGCTACGCTATGAAATTTATTGCCTCTGCTTTGTTGCTATTAATGTGCAATATGCACTTACAGCAGCATTCCAGTCCAGAGAGACTGCATGTTTATTTTTTCCATGAGCGTATTTCATTTCCAGTTAATGGACGCAATTTTAGAAATTCTTGGGGCTCGGAATCGACGTTTCTTGCTGGCAATCATTCTGACTGATTGAGTTATTCAAACATCAAATACATTTTGGAATTGGCCCGATACACAAAATGTTAGTTGGACACAGAGTCCATGCAAGTTCTACAGACGAATAGCAGGGCGCTGATGACGTTTCCATGACGTCGTAACCTTCCAACTTTCTTCGAACACATTCGTTTGAAAGAGTATGATGAGGCTTTCAGAGACGAAACCAATTGGTGAAGTCTATGCATGGCCCTTGTGAAGGAACCATCCCGGGCTTCGCCTGCAGTGAAACGGAGAAGATGGTTTTCGGTGGCTGGTAACACGTTCGGTCACACGTCAATTTCTGATTTGAAGTGTTAAAAATAAAGTATTTTACTATGCGCTGTACCTGTGTTTAGCACTTTTCTGCGTATTTCAATTTTTTTTTCTGTGAACAGCGTGCTGCGTGCTCGATGATATTGGCATTAACCACTCGTGTCAGAGAGTTGTAGGAAAATCCACAAATCACATTAACCACATGGAAGGATCTTCGCTGATGCCTTGCTGTGTACATTAACGGTCATAAACATCATTCATATGCAGCGTGTCCACGGTCGTGAACACGCTGACCGAACGGGTTAAAATCGGGGTCTTGATAGTCCACGAGATTGAAGCAAGGTGGGTATGACGCAGCGTCGGAATGCATGGGTGGGGGAAAAGGGAGATCACCGAGAAAACCCACCGACCAACGGCATAGTTCGGCACGATTCCCACGTGCAAAAATCTGGGATCGAGCGGCCTAACCACTTCCCCATCACGGTCCCTTCGCCTGGAATGGATTCAGTACAAACCATGTTACGAGGGGGGGGGGAAGATTGTCAGAATGATAGCAGCAGTAATCGAGTTCGCGTTCTTGTGAATGGGAGAGTCAGTTCGTTCCCGCTGATTGCTTCGCTGGGTACAGTTATTTATAAAATATACCTCCCAAGAAAACCCTACGGGTTATAACGCAGTCTATTACTGCTGGTGTACTTACACAGTGTTATGTTTTCAGTACATTTGACCTGTAATCAAAGTCCATTTGGAACTACAATTGTTGAGTTAGCCACCACAAATAATTTTCCTTTATGTATAGAAATATGGTGTTACCAGATAAAATATACGTTTAAAATTTCTAAAATCATAACAACGTCACTGGACCGACGCGTCGGAAGTACGTGCTAGATCCAGGAAGTGTAAATCGGAAATACTTGGCTNTCATAACAACGTCACTGGACCGACGCGTCGGAAGTACGTGCTAGATCCAGGAAGTGTAAATCGGAAATACTTGGCTACAGGATACACGAGCGGCATAAATGTTTACAAAATGCTCGACTGACTCGATAACCGGCCAAGATAATTCCTATCGGCTGTTCGCGGTAAAGTGAGAAATTCTGAAAGCTCTTCTAAAGATATACTTTTCTCCTCATTTGGTATCCTTCCGCCATACGTACAATTTACACTGTCGTGTGCTTAATGACTTTGTATATGCTTTCTTCATTGGCAAATGTGAAATTCTTAGGAATTTAAATGTGTTACTAACATGTTGATTCGTCCTCTAATTTGCATAATGCATATACATGTCAAATATTTATGGAGTACATTTAAACATTACACTCTTAACNTCATAACAACGTCACTGGACCGACGCGTCGGAAGTACGTGCTAGATCCAGGAAGTGTAAATCGGAAATACTTGGCAACAGGATACACGAGCGGCATAAATGTTTACAAAATGCTCGACTGACTCGATAACCGGCCAAGATAATTGCTATCGGCTGTTCGCGGTAAAGTGAGCAATTCTGAAAGCTCTTCTTAAGATATACTTTTCTCTTCATTTGGTATCCTTCCGCCATACGTACAATTTACACTGTCGTGTGCTTAATGACTTTGTATATGCTTTCTTCATTGGCAAATGTGAAATTCTTAGGAATTTAAATGTGTTACTAACATGTCGATTCGTCCTCTAATTTGCATAATGCATATACATGTCAAATATTTATGGAGTACATTTAAACATTACACTCTTAACACAACGTCAAGCCTTGGAACTACATATTTTACATAACTCGCTGCCAACTTAACTTGGAAGCCTGTATGTCAGCGTGTATGGCGGCATATGTGTTGTATCTGTAGTATAGGCTATTCACGGTAAAGCGATAACTTTTGAAAGCCCTTACATTTGGAATAATAGTTAATAAATATATTTATTTTTAGGCCTACACGTTAACTTCTGAGTGCAATGAAATTTACACACTGTGTTTATTACTTGCACGGTAATATTTATTTAAAAAGGTGGTTAGATGATAAAAAAACGACTGAAAGTAAAATGTAACTAGGGCCTCAAAAGTGCTCACTTAACAGTGAACAGCTTGTAATTGAGGTATCAGCTGTGGAACCTTTCCAAAGAGCATGACGAGGAGGTGGAGGATGTGGCGTGGAGAGTCTTGTGATCTCGAAGCGAGGCGGAGGAGAGCGGCCAGGAACTGGGTCAAGAGGCGGCGACATTTAATTTGCAATCCAAACAAGGCCTCGTTATGAGGGCCTGGTTCATCCACGAGCGTACTCGTCATCTCGTCTCAGCATCGCGCCACTCCACCGAGCAACTTCAGTCCCTGGAAATTGATACGACCGCGGGCGGGATGCCTCATGACTCTCTCTTCTGTGTTTCCCGGAGATATTTTCTATTTAAATGTATTCGAAGTAGCTTCTCACTTTTTATAATCAAACCTTTAAAAATCACCCCATGCTTGAACATGTTGGTTGATTCCTAAATATCTCATCTATCGCAATCGTTTTATACTTCTGTTAACATAAAAATATCTTATTTTATGTTAAATTCAATTTAAATAATATTTTATTTATAAGTAATGGTATATAATTTATAATTGATTTGAATAACAACAGAGAGAAAATAGGTGTGTTGGCAACGCCTAGTAAGAAATAGTTCCCATGCAAAATATTACCAAATAGGCTACGCACAAACGCAGTGCACTTTGGTGTAATTTTCTAGACTTAGTTAAGATTTCTTTGTTTACATGAAGCGGAAGAATAGTCTGAATGTAGGGCTCTAGCAGTGCTTCAGAAAAGTTGGAAGTAACCGATAATATACCATACTGCCTGTGAAACAAGTGGGAGGGGCTGAGAGGTCTAAGGACTCTACCTTGGACGAACTTTTACAATAGATTAAGATAATTAAAGGCTATTCACGGTAAGCGGATCACTTTTGAAAGTTCTGCTTACGATTTACTTGTCCGCATATTTTGTATCCTTCCACGGCAAGTAAAATTAACATTGCCATGGGCCTGATCCCTTTATTCATGCGTTGGTCAAGTCAAACTGTGAAATTATTAGGAACGCAAATATTTTACGAACGTGCTAATTCTCACACATATGTGCATTGGAAAAGGAAAGAAAAATAAATTATTTCGGTATTTACATATTTTCAACTAACTCTTACTTCAACGTTAATATATAGAACTACTTTCCTTCCGTCATTACCAATGTTACTGGATGCATGCCAGTTAGTGTGCCAGTTAAGATATACATATGCAGAAAGCGGCACCGACATTTTTCAAAGGTAGTTTCAGAAGTGGACAATTAGCAGTGAGTAACATAAAATTCTTAAAACCAAGTATTTTTTATTAATGTATAGTATTATCTCATACAGTAAGGTCCGATTCCACCGTGTTTAAAATATTGCTTATCTGAGCACATGATAATTCAAGCAGAAGTTTTAATCATTGGTTAGTCACATACTGTTTCTCAGCAGACATTTCCCGATGAAGAAACGACTGGTTTGTTGAATGCAGGTTAAGATAAATCTGACAACCTTGCGATAACGTTTCGGTTCGTTATTGGCTGCTGCTAGGTCGCCATCTGCTGTTTACGTTGTGCTGGTTAAACAAAGTTTGTTGTCAAAACACGAAAGGAAGCGCCTATAATAAACGGTTTTCAGTAAGAAATCTTGCTAATTCAGATAACGTTTTTTTAATTTCTACGGCTTAAAAGTATTTTATGTGTTAGTGAAAAGAAGGCCGTAGCAGAAATATAAATTCATGTATATTTTTGGGTAGTTTATGTGATTTGTAATTCACACACATGAAAATGTCTCGGAAGCGTTTTCCTTGTGATTATGCATTACGTGTACTTTCAATGTAGAGTATCAAGATTAATTAAAAAAGTATTTATTTATACTACTCACTAAGTATATACGCAGCATTAAAACTTAATGATTATTCGTACACTTTTGGTCGAGTGTAATTCACAATGCTGCACACTCCAAGCGGCCACCGCCTTAATTAATCTCTACATTCGCCAATACATGACCAATACATGAAACTCCAGTTACCAAGTAACATCAAACAATGGCATTGATTCCGTATGGCATGTATAATACTATAAATACGCCGGCTGCAATTTTACGATGGAAAGTACACACCGCAATATAAATTTTGTAATCATCTCAAAATACGTACTTTAAACACACATCCTGCAATTTTTTTTGTGTTGAAGAAGATGTTTTTAATTAGACAAAAACTATTTCTGAAGTAATTACAAAACGATTACACTTAATGAAAATTAATTTTCTATCCTCCACAAGAGTGTGAAAACGTGTCTTAATGAAAAATACTTTTACCAACTTCATTTCACATTCCCTATGTTACTCTGTTGTAACAATTTGCTATTTCACTGCAACGATTGGTGGACGTGAAAAGGGACGTAGGTCTTGTGAAGTAGCACAGTGGCCGGGATTGGCTGTCAAGTTAACGACCATATATTTTACTGCTGTAAAAACTCAATTTACAAAAACAAAAGAATGTTGCAATACATCTTAATTTATAAAATCATCACCTTGAGCAATAAATGATGCAATGCATAGTTTTATAATAAAAATGTTTGACTGCTTTACTTAAAATAACACAAACTCAGGACATATTAAAATAATTATTTTAATAAGTTCACATTATTTATGTATATCTCTATAAAACCAATTTTAAAAATATCTACCTTAATAATTTTAACCAAGTCTTATTTCTTAAAAACTCCTTTTTTGGAATTTTTTTAATATATTTTTTTTATTACATGTAAACTCCAACATCATGTACTTTTAAATATTATTATTTTGGTTATTTAAGACAATTATCGTGGCATATTATTTTCATTTTGTGTTGTTGTATAGCTCTATTTTTTTTTTGTAGTAAGTTGGTAATTTTTAAATCTAAGACTATGGGCTCCATAAAATATTTATTGCTGAATATGACAGTTATCAGCATTCAAATAACTTGTAAATAAACCTAACTCCATAAAAATATATATATTGGGTGGTTTAAATTCTGTTCTTGAATTTTTGTTTAAGGAATTTGTGCATTGCGAGATCTTCCATAGCCCTGAAGGTCATGGAAGATCACATCCGCCATTTTGAGTCATCCATTTACCTGCCATAATATTATTTTCAACGAAATAACTGAATATTCATTATTATTGCACGTTCATATTTTACAAATGGATTCAAATGTGGTCGTCAAATTTCATGCACGCATTATCTAGCAATTGTGAAAAGGTAAGAATGTACTGATAATTTAAAAATGATGCAGCACTAACTTATAACGTTATAATTACTTGACAAGAGCTCAGAGTTTGTTTTTTCTCTATAGTGTAATGTACGNTGCAGCACTAACTTATAACGTTATAATTACTTGACAAGAGCTCAGAGTTTGTTTTTTCTCTATAGTGTAATGTACGCAGTTCCGTTCAGCCACACCATCGCAATTACAATCATAGGTAATGACTGTACTTCTCGTTGCAATACGCCGAGGGCGGTAACTGCAATTCACACAACACTCAAATTACTGAGGATGGTGTTTCAAAAAAGTTTTTATTACAAAGGAAAAATAATTGGACCAAGTACTAGCAATCAGAGGATCAGACAAAACGAACAGATGGCGGGTCTGGAAATCTGAACCAAAAATGCGTCAAATTAAAAAAAGAAGGAAAAAAAGCTATGTAGAATATAAAAAAATACNAATAAATTATTTCGGTATTTACATATTTTCAACTAACTCTTACTTCAACGTTAATATATAGAACTACTTTCCTTCTGTCATTACCAATGTTACTGGATGCATGACAGTTAGTGTGCCAGTTAAGTTATACATATGCAGAAAGCGGCATTGACATTTTTCAAAGGTATTTTCAAAAGTGGACAATTAGCAGTGAGCAACATATAATTCTTAAAACCAAGTCATTTTTATTAATGTATAGTATTATCTCATACACTAAGGTCCGATTCCACCGTGTTTAAAATATTGCTTATCTGAGCGCATGATAGTTCAAAGAGAAGTTTTAATCATTGGCTAGTCACTTACTGTTTCTCAGCAGACATTTCCCGATCAAGAAACGGCTGGTTTGTTGAATGCAGTTTCAGATAAATCTGACAACCATGCTATGACGTTTTGGTTCGTCATTGGCTGCTGCTAGGTCGCCATCTGCTGTTTACGTTGTGCTGGTTAAACAAAGTTTCTTGTAAAAACACGGAAGGAAGCGCCTATAATAAACAGTTTTCAGTAAGAAATCTAGCTAATTCATATAACGTTTTTTTAATTTCTACGGCTTAAAAGTATTTTATACGTTAGTGAAAAGAAGGCCGTAGCACTAATATAAGTTCATGTATATTTTTGGGTGGTTTATGTGATTTGTAATTCAAACACATGAAAACGTCTCGGAAGCGTTTTCCTTGCGATTACGCGTTACGTGTACTTTCAATGTAGAGTATCAAGATTAATTAAAAAAGTATTTATTTAGACTACTCACTAAGTATGGACACGTATACGCAGCATTAAAACTTAATGATCATTCGTACACTTTTGGTCGAGTGTAATTCACAATGCTGCACACTCCAAGCGGCCACCGTCTTAATTAATCTCTACATTCGCCAATACATGAAACTTCAGTTACCAAGTAACAACAAACAATAGCATTGATTCCGTATGGCGTTTATAATAATATAAATACGCCGGCTGCAATTTTACGATGGAAAGTACACACCGCAATATAAATTTTGTAATCATCTCAAAATACGNGCCGGCTGCAATTTTACGATGGAAAGTACACACCGCAATATAAATTTTGTAATCATCTCAAAATACGTACTTTAATCACACATCCTGCAATTTTTTTGTGTTGAAGAAGATGTTTTTAATTGGACAAAAACTATTTCTGAAGTAATTACAAAACGATTACACTTAATGAAAATTTATTTTCTATCCACCACAAGAGTGTGACAACGTGTCTTAATGAAAAATACTTTTACCAACTTCATGTCNGTCTTAATGAAAAATACTTTTACCAACTTCATGTCACATTCCCTATGTTACCCTGTTGTAACAATTTGCTATTTCACTGCAACGATTGGTGGACGTGAAAAGGGACGTATGTCTTGTGAAGTAGCACAGCGGCCGGGATTGGCTGTCGAGTTAACGACCATATATTTTACTGCTGTAAAAGCTCAATTTACAAAAACAAAAAATGTTGCAATACATTTTAATTTATAAAATCATCACCTTGAGCAATAAATGATGCAATGCATAGTTTTATAATAAAAATGTTTGACTGTTTTACTAACAATAACACAAACTCAGGACATATTCCAATAATTATTTTAATAAGTTCACATTATTTATGTATATCTCTATAAAAACCAATTTTAAAAATACCTACCTTAATAATTTTAACCAAGTCTTATTTCTTAAAAACTCCTTTTTTGGAATTGTTTTAATATTTTTTATTTATTACATGTAAACTCCAACATTATGCACTTTTAAATATTATTATTTTGATATTTAAGACAATTATCGTGGCATATTATTTTCATTTTGTGTTGTCGTATAGCCGTATTATTTTTTGCAGAAAGTTGCTAATTTTTTAATCTAAGACTATGGGCTCCATAAAATATTTATTGCTGCATATGACAGTTATCAGCATTCAAATAACTCGTAAATAAACCTAACTCCATAAAAAGATATATATATATTGGGTGATATTTGTGCATTGCGAGATCTTCCATAGCCCTGAAGGTCATGAAAGATCACATCCGCCATTTTGAGTCATCCATTTACCTGCCATAATATTATTTTCAACGAAATAACTGAATATTCATTATTATTGCACGTTCATATTTTACAAATGCATTCAAATGTGGTCGTCAAATTTCATCCACGCATTATCTAGCAATTGTGAAAAGGTGAGAATGTACTGATAATTTAAAAATGCTGCAGCACTAACTTATAACGTTATAATTACTTGACAAGAGCTCAGAGTTTGTTTTTTCTCTATAGTGTAATGTACGCAGTTCCGTTCAGCCACACAATCGCAATTACAATCATAGGTAATGACTGTACTTCTCGTTGCAATACGCCGAGGGCGGTAACTGCAATTCACACAACACTCAAATTACTGAGGATGGTGTTTCAAAAAAGTTTTTATTACAAAGGAAAAATAATTGGACCAAGTACTAGCAATCAGAGGATCAGACAAAACGAACAGATGGCGGGTCTGGAAATATGAACCAAAAATGCGTCAAATTAAAAAAAGAAGGAAAAAAAGCTATGTAGAATATAAAAAAATATATGCGTACAACCAGGTGAAAACCAAAACGGGAATCCACCGAACAATTTCCAGCGCTCCACCAGTGTTCCACATTGGTTTGGCACGTGGTACAGATGTCTGGAAATAAACGTGTGCGTATTCTTTTCACTGAGGCAGCAGGATCGGCAAGGATGCACAGGTCCCAACACTTTATCTGGTGATGGATGCCGTAACTGTCAATGGCAAACGTCATAAGAGCTCCTTCACGGTGAATTAAGTAATTTTTTAGTGTACATCTAAGGTTATGATTTCTTCTCAATACGCCGGGAGAGATCTANGGTTTGGCACGTGGTACAGATGTCTGGAAATAAACGTGTGCGTATTCTTTTCACTGAGGCAGCAGGATCGGCAAGGATGCACAGGTCCCAACACTTTATCTGGTGATGGATGCCGTAACTGTCAATGGCAAACGTCATAAGAGCTCCTTCACGGTGAATTAAGTAATTTTTTAGTGTACATCTAAGGTTATGATTTCTTCTCAATACGCCGGGAGAGATCTAACGTTGTGCCTACTGTAACAATGTTTTACATTTTGGAATTATATAAAGTTTGTATAACCTGTTACTAATGAAAATCTGACGAAAGTAACAAATGATATAAAAAAAAAACATTTAAAAACATACACGCGCATTAGTTTATATATAAATAACTTTACTATAAATATTTCAGCTGTAGATAGCAATCCATAATGTTAATATGATTGTTTATATCCTGCGTACGCAAATATTACAACCTGATTCGGTGATTAGAGCTTAAAGCAAAGTTAAACCTTAACGAGATGAATTAGGTTTGGCAACGATTCATTACGTCGTTGGAATGTCAAGAAGAAATTCTTCGATATAGTGCACCTGACTCACCTGTAATTAGGACGTTACTTCTGGCTAATCAAAAAATTTAATTTAATTGTAAAATAAAGAAAACAAAACTCAAATAAAATCACATATTACTATTACACTATCCTTAAATGTGTTTAGCACGAAGAAAACATTTCGCATGCCTCTGCATGTCTCAAGTTCAGTTTAAAATACATTATGTTTTTTGAGCACGTCTGTCGGACTACTTTCTACATAAAAAATTGAAACAATCCAAAAATTATATTAAAATGTGGACAATTTAACAGTCTTGGGAACACACCACCCCAATGAAGACTGAAAAAACACCACTGCACTGCTGGTACCTTCTTGCTGGACTAAGTGTGTGTAAGCTAGACGTGTACTGCGCTGATTGTGCTTAACTCACTCCCTTGTCCACGGGAACTGGACCGGGTTGATCTAATATTGGTAACGTTTACCTGGCACGCGCGTTGATTTCATGGGTCAGTGATGGTACCATAACTGCCCGTTAATCATCCAGCTATCCACCACATGTAGAAATCAACGCATCTTTACAAATAATATATTACTCAAACAAACCTCTAAACAAAAAAACACAAACTTAAACTGTAAAAATGTTTATGAATTTGTACATGGAAGTCTTTAGAAACTAGTTTCTAACGATATTTTTTTAATACTACAAATAAATAACGGTAAATTTCACAAAATATCAGAATTAAATGTGTAAAACTAATGTTCAATTTTAACAAGCATTTGTTGTAGACTTCACATTTATCATAATCATTGAGATATATAAACAATTTTGTATGTTTACCAAATTAATGGGTTGTAATCAAAGTTGCCGCAATTTTTCTCAATTAACACAAGCAATGATGATCTAGTTTCAAAATGACAGTTTTTTTAGCGCAATAAAATGCAACTGGGAAAAAACAGAAATGAATATTTGTTATAGAAGCCAGGAATATTTATGTAGATTCACATCAAACAGTTGTAGATTTTTATTTTCCACTACTTTTTAATGTATTTACCAGTCAACCCAACAGAATGTGTAAAATTACCTTTTCCATATTTGTGTGTTTTTACGCTTTGTTCTAATATAACTTCGTGAAATTAATCAACATGTATTAAATCTAATTTTACAAAGACGTTAGGGTAAATAATATAAACATGACGAAATAGTTTATATATGCAAACTTTCCACGTATTGAAACCGTCAATAACGAGTTAAAATAACGCAGCTCGTATAATATAACTACATCATATCTAGGAGATTTCGTGGAGACATTAGTGGAGTTATTTTGAAGCATCTGTTTGCATCTGTACATAACCTTTGTGGGGTGATATATTAATATATGTGTAAATGTACCCTTATGTGTTTATCTATATTTACACTAACAACTGTGCGATAATTTCAACAAACCTCCGGTGTTCTAACACAATAACATGACGTTATGAATAAACACCTCAATTTGTAATTTAGCACACACTATTTTACGTAATTTTACAGATACGTATTTGGTGTTTTAGATTACAGAGACATGTTGTATCGAGCATTTTACAAAACTTCTTGTGTAAAATTACATTGTCCATTCAAATGTGTATTTTCAAAAACTTTTTTTTTTTGGCAACCAGTTCCCAAAGTAATTATTATTTGCAACAAGTGCATAAACATTATACTGCGCAAACACGTGTAACAAAATAAAATAAGCTGAATTAGTCATAGCTGCTACGTTCTTTGAAGAATACTTCCAATGGCGGTAAGTAATTAAATTATTAGTAAAAAGCCAAAACAGATGTTAGTTCCTGAAACGTCGCTAGTGGTTCGCCAAGAAAACGGTGTATGTTCTTCTGTGATGTCTTCTTTTTACCATCAGGTTTTCAGCTTACCTATTTGTATATACACAGTACATTTTTTGTACGTTGTAGAAGCAACTCCTTGGGAACTAGTTGCCAAAGAATTTTCTGCAACTCTAAAAATTATGTTTTAATGTCAAATGATATACATATATATATGTACAGAGTGGTCATCCTAAACCCCCGAGATTTCCGGAACGGTTGCAGATCACGAAATGCGGTTTTCCCTAAATGAAATTACTTACGGGGACACGTAATTTGCCGCAAAGTGACTATTCGTAACACGTAGATGGACATAAATAATCATACCACATATGATTTTTCCCCTGGAAACATACTTTTATGTCAACGGCATCTAAAAGTACGTGCAAAGTATAGCACATGCAATGGAAAGTAACCCATAAATGCCAAGAAATAATGTGCAAATATGATTAAGTCAAGTGGGCCGTTAGCATGGCGCACTGGACCTGTACTCACAGCTGTATAGTTCAGTCAACCGGTGGTTTTACCAAAAAAAAATTCCGGAAGTTTTTTCTCACCGATTCTATATGTTTTTTGGGGTGCTGAATCCGAATTTCATGTTTGCGCCCTAGAGGGTGTTGAGCTCACAAGAAAAACGCAAAAAAACGTAAAAAAAACGTAAAAATTTAGTTTTTTTTTTTCAGTTTTTGGCTTATATCTCCAAAATTATGCGTTTAATCGAAAAGACCACCCCATACAAAATTAAGGTAGACAAAACTTCCTACAAAATGCATTTATCAAGTTTAGTTTTCTGATGAAGTATCCAGGTGCTAGAGCGCGCTGAATAAGGACAACTTTTTGGCAGTTTGGCAAAAACTAGAGAAACGCTCCCTTTCACCCGCGATAACTCGAAAACTATGAGTTTAATCGAAAATGCCACTTCATTCAAAATTAAAGTAGACCAAATTTCCTATAAAATACATTTATGAAATTTAAATTTCTCATAACGGGGGTTGCGCGATGAGGAGTGGCGAGTTTTTGCTCCCCCTGGCCAAAGCTGAGGAGCACCCTCCCCCACCTTTCTAACTCTCATCGGCGCTCTACTTTCGCTATATCATGCTTGAAAACAACTGTTTTGAATGAATTGTTTGTAAAGATGAATGTTAATGTAATCATCTTACGTATTACATGAGATTTCTTGAAGTTAGTTATTTTACTTAGAAATAACCTCGGGCTTCATAGAGGAGTAGTGGCGAAGTAAAATAAGTTTGGAACATACTTTTATTTTATTTTACAAGAGGGTGTGGTTATTGAAGTCGTATTCGTTTGCGTACAGACGTTGATGGTCCAGGCAGGGGGATGTCGTCTCGGGCAGTAGAAGGTCCAGGCTGCTCAAGTTGGAGGGGGATGAATGGCGGTTCTACAAGAGCAAACATTATAATAGAGTTGGATAATTTATATGATAGAGAAAACGTGAATAGTAAAGGAATAATTCTGTAGAAATGCTGTAAAAATTGTAAGAATTACTACCTTCTGTCACTCCAGCTGCTTCAAACAGTGGTATTGCAACAGTGGGGTCGTCCTGGTTGTCTTCATCTTCCTCATCGAAACTGCTGCCAATGTTGGAGCATGCCCCTTCACAATGTAGACAAAGCCTTGTGCAGAAGAGACCTGCACGTCTACATCCACAACTTCCTCGGCAGTCCTTCTTGCATTTGCAGGAAATAAGCTGAAGAAGTCTCTCTGGAGCTGGGGACCTCAGGGTGGTAACTGGGACCAAGCCGTTTTTGGTCGACTTCCACCCCCACTTCTCAGGTTCTAAATCATTGCCGATCCACTGCTGCACTTGGTGGAAAACTCTGAGGCTGTGTTGACGGGCTGCACCTTCAGTGGGAGGGATCGAAGCAATATTTCCTGTGATCCTGTATGCTGATGTCACATAGTGCTTGTATCTCAGCTTGTTGAGATTACTTGATTGGTGGTTACCGCCATACAGGGAAACAAGAAATTTTTCCCCAGCAGCAGCAATTTCCTTCGGATGGGCTGAAGGATCAGTAAATTTATTAATGTAGGCTTTAAGATCCGGATTTTTAGTCAGAGTCTTCAGGAATTTAGCCTTGCCTTGGTTAAACAAAGCGGATGTGGAGTCGCAACCACTCATCGCATGGAGGAACAGCATATGGTTGGCGAGACTCTTCTCCACTGCACTTCCAGATTGGTACAGGAATTGAGGTGCTCTCCCTTTGCCTGGTTTGAGGAAAAATACATTAGGAGAGGTTTGGAGACCCATCATTATGACCAGAAGGTCTATATCTTCCCCCACAACTGCAATACTTTCATGAGCTGAAGCCAGGGATTCAGCCTTTCGCACTATGAGCGTATCTGCATCCTCAGTTGCTTGCTCGCAGGCAATTCCAGCCTCATTGCACTTTGCCATCAGCATGGTGATTATTCGACTTTTGTTTTTTGCATTTGACAGAAAGTTTTCTTGAGAAATCGTCGGTATCATTGTGTGGGTGAACTGTATTTCCACTGAGTGCTTCTTGCTTGATCTCCTCAAGCGCTCCATGAATTTAGTGCCTTTGTGCCTATCAGGGTATCCATCAAAAACAATCACTGCACTTGACTTGTAGTGGTTTCGAACATAATTGATGTAAGTGTCGCAAATATGTTCGAATGTATGCCCACTCGACCATACAACTCTGTGCAACAAAAAACCTCCATCAATCACATATACTGTACTGCTGTCCAACGGTGAAGTGTCTGGAAGTGGTTGAAAAGCTTTGTACAAAGTCGATTTCGTTCCTTTTCGCATGCCACCCCCATCAAACAAAGCAAGGGGATATGGAGACAGTTCATAGGTTAAGAAATTCTCTAGTTCTTCTTCTGATTGTTTGGCAACAACCATCCTTTGAAACAGAGTGGTTGGCTTAATGATCACAAGTTCATCATTAATCAGGACGGCTGAGTTGATGGTTGCAAGGGGCACCACCCGGTCACTCCGCTTGAACTTGACCGATTTAAAATCACCGCCAATAATTCCATTGATACATTGGGTCCCCACCTCCATGGACAAGTGACAATTGATTTTAACACCCCCCACTATCCCACTGCTGATTGAAATGAGTTCTGGGATATCGGAGAAAGGTGGGTGTTGATGAAACCACTCCAACATTTTTTTAGTATCATTGTTGTCCCGATGTACCCTTGCATCACGACTATCCACATGCTGTTCGGATGTTGCAAAATTCACGCCGCAGAAATCCTCGATTGTGTTAGCAACATGCAGGAGTGAGGCCATGCCCAGCGACCACCTCGCCAAAATGCCCTCGCTAAATCCACGACCTCTACTCAGCCCACCTTGAACCTTCATATTCTTCATGAGCTCCTGCTCAATGCACATATCACTCCATGTCCCGCACCAGTATTTTTCACTACGTCGAATAGTGAAACCCCCTTTCGAAGTAAATGCCCTGAATTCATCTGGTGGCAAAGAATGCTACAATGTAAGCATATCTTGCAAATACATATTGGTGCACTTGCCATATAAATGCTGGCCACTGGCGTGGAAGTATGGTAGCATCTTGTGTATGACTTAAAGTTGTAGTTTCCAGTTGCCCATTCGCTCAGATTCAANGAAGTATGGTAGCATCTTGTGTATGACTTAAAGTTGTAGTTTCCAGTTGCCCATTCGCTCAGATTCAACAAATCTCACCACTCAAATTATCATTTCAAAATACTGAATCCACAACTTTGCAGTGGGCGCTAGATCAGCGAAATGTTGAAGCTGGCCATTTATTTTTAGTTCGATTTCCTTCCCACAATCCTATTTCATATGCGTCCAGTAGATCCGATCGATCCATACTTTACAAAAGTTGCTCAACTTCGAAGTGAAATGTGGGGGAGAAATTGAGGGACTCCATTATCACCTTACCTAGAGCTGTAAGAGCCAATATGTGTGTTATAACAGCCCTAGCGTAAGCATGTCCAGTCATAATCTTCTCAGTACTGTTGACTGCGTACACTGTATTGAAAAGTTCGGTCAGACCACTCCCTTCCATTATGAAACCCACCGCCCCCATGAATGACATTAACAAATGAAACCCTCCCAGCCTTATGATGACATTAGGCAGTTCAGGGTCTCCCACACGACTCGCAATAACATCTCGTGTCTTGAGGTAAAGAGGTTGATCAAATGTGACAAAAGTGATTTTCTGCCTCAATGATTGTGTTTTTTCTACAGCACTCAACTATGCTGTGTATATTGTAGCATTATCACTCGGAGGAGCGTTGATGAACTGCTGGCAATCAATGAACGTCGTTTGGAACGGTACTTCTCTTTTCACCTCTTCCAAGAACCTATTCCCCCCAGAAATGCCTGGAAGGTCTTTATATTTGCTGTACAGTCACAGCAGGAGAGGCACTGATGGAACAACTGTGTCAGTGTGAAGGAACGATGTACTTAGGTCATTGATGATCTGAATTGCGGATAAGCCAACATCCTTTTTCCTCTGAAAATGTTTAAGTTGAACAGCTCCTACAGTTCCAACCATTTGTGCTGATGGTATACCCTTCAATCGTGCAATTTTTTGACCTGGGACTATTGCACTTTTTGCGGTGACATATTGGATGCCCCCCATTGCGTGAAAAGTGTTATGTTCGTCAATAGTTTGAATGTTGAAGTCGGCATTATCATACACCATTTCGGAAAGTGCTTGTTTGTCAACAGCCAGAGGAGGGCGCACTATTGACGATATTTAAAATCGTGTTACTTTGTTGTAAGATGAACAAAATCAATTTTCAAGAACCATATTTATTGTATGAAAATGCTGCCAAGCCGATTTGAAGAGGAGAGAGGAATGACAGAGGCCGCACAGCGCAAATTAAGCTATGTGCAATCGCTACTGATATTTTCCTCCACTTCTCAAGATTCGCTCGCTTCTTGCTCACCACCACGGTGTCTGTAAAAGCTCGAACAGTCTCAGGAATGAGATCCTCATTCCCTTCTAGAAACCTATCTGATGGGGGGTATTCAGTCACGTTATATACTTGGGATCTTATATCCTCAACAACAATGGCAGCGGCCATTTTAACTATTCGAAGCCTTTCTTCTTTTTGTGGTAGTTTCTCAACCTCTCGAAACCAGGAACCACTACTAATTTTGTGTCCAGTGGCCTTAAAACACACATCGTCGCCATACTTTTCAAGGAGGTGTGTTGTAACTGTCTTTGGATGAGGACGAAAATCACCTTTAATCTCATTCATCAATTCGTCCATTGTGAATTGATATTCCTCATCCTTTTTTATAGAAAACAGTAAATTGATTGCATAGCAGCATCTATCTCATCTGTAAGGGGTCTGCTTACAGTGTGTGTCCTTGTCTGTTGTGGGGACTGGTGCAGAGTTTTCATGCATAGAAAATGATACTGTGTATCAGCTGCTACCTAGTCATTAACTGTCTCTTCACGGCGTACTATAAAAAGGCCGAAGTCATCATTACGATTTTTCGCGAGTCTAAGAACATTTTCTCTGACAGATAATTTCCTCACAGGGTACATCAGATTGCGTCTTGAGCGAGACTTTCTTATTTGTTTCTCCGCATAGTCTGGTGGCACCTCCTCTCCGCACAAAAAACAATGCGTTTTGAAAACAAACTCGGGGATAGATGAACGCAGTTGGTGTGATGCAAGTTTCTCTTGAGCCCTCCTCATCAAATAAGCAGCAATCGACTTTTCTTTCACGTAACTCTTCCTACAGTTGTCATGGACTTCAGTTTGTGTATTCCTCTTAAATACAACATCCTTACCATCCTGTCTCTTCTTATTGGCTTCAATGAAAGATTTCAACCCCTTTTCTTTCACAACACTCGTCTGTGCCCCATCTTCTAACAGCTTATCACAAAGGACACATTCCGGGCGAGACAATATGCACGCACATAACACTGAAAACACAAGACCACATAAGATTTTACCACGACGCGTTGGTGATTCTAAGCAAACTAACTGAATACAAGAGCAGGTGGGCTAAGAAGGGCTCCCCCCTCCTCCAAAAAAGGGGCTGGGGGAAGCGGCTCTGAAGGACGGATTGTGACGAACAATACATTACGTGACCGAACGGAAACGGGATTACCCCTCATGGGTAATGGCCGCACCATTAGGGGTAACTGACTAGAGCTGGCTGTTCTGAAACTGTTCATACACATTCATACTCAGTCACGTAAAATGTAATTTCTCCTGAATTATTTTACTTTTTATTTATCTTATTCATTCTTCATCTAAGCATTCATAAAAGAAGGGAACATCGCGCCGTCGGGTTTTAAGAGAGCATTCCTCACGTTTTGGCTGAGGGCCAAAAATACGCCATCCTACATCGAGCTTTACTGCATGACCACCGTTATGTAAAAGTTAAATTTAAAAAATGAATTTTATAGGAAATTTGGTCTACTTTAATTTTGAATGAAGTGGCATTTTCGATTAAACTCACAGTTTTCGTATTATCGCGGGTGAAAGAGAACGTTTCTCAAGTTTTTGCCAAACGGCCAAAACATCGCCCTTTATCAGCGCGCTCTAGAGCCTGGATACTTTATCAGAAAATTAAACTTGATAAATGCAGTTTGTAGGAAGTTTTGTCTACTTTAATTTTGTATAAAATAGTATTTTCGATTAAACACATAATTTTGAAGATATATGACAAAAACTAAAAACATTACGACATTGTTACGGTTTTTTTGCGTTTTTCTTGTGAAACTCACCACCCTCGAGGGCCCAAAAATGAAATTCGGATTCAGCACCCCAGAAAACATATAGAACTGGTGAGAAAAAAAACCTCAGGGCTTTTTTTCCTGAAAACACCTCTTTTGAGCACCTGTTGACTGGACTATGTAGGCAAACAACACGCGCCGTGACTCATCCTGGCGGGACCGCTTTCTTATATCAGTGTAGCGCTTACCGTGATAGGGCAAGGGGCACGGAATGCGATATTGGATAAAGGCGAGAACAGCAGTGGAGGGTAGACGGGCAATGTGAGTGCAAGTCTGATATCAATACATTACATTTTAATCAGATACCGATGTAATCCAGGAGATTTGTTTCCTAGTCATTAACTGTACTGAGTACGAGTGTGTACAGATGCACAGTAAAAATAGAATAAACCAACCTAAGGAAAAATGCAATCTCATCCGCATGCGTATTACAAAACAGCACAGTTAGGTTTGAAACGCTTCACATTGGGTATTTTCACGGTATGTGCCGCATGCGTTTACCATCTACAGAAATACACATCTGTAAACGCACATGTAGTGAACGACGAGCGGCCTGAAGTGTTTTTGGCGTAATGTCTCTGCAAACTGCCGCAATGCGTTCCTGCGTGTCTTCTGGCGTCGTAATAACCGGCACCCTATCTTTCAGTTTTTCCCACAAGAATAAATCGAGAAGTGTGAGGTTAGGGAAGCGAGCTGGCCATCTTACAACACCACCACCCCCTAACCAACGGTTTGGAAACATTTCATTTACCACTTGCCTCACTACCAAAGCAAAATGCGCAGGACAACCATCATGCTGAAGCCACATATCACGAAGTTTATCGAGCGCATGTCTTCCAGAAGTGCCGGTAACGTTTATGTGAGGAAATGGGCGTACACACAGCCGTGCGTTGTCCCTTGAATGATGCATGTCCCTATGACGTAGTCGCCAACGATTCCACACCACACGTTTACTTTCCACTGTCGCTGGTGCTCCACATGCTGGACCAAACGGGGATTCTCTGTCGTCTAGTAGTGCTTATTTCGTAAATTTACGCGGCCATGGTTTGTGAAGGTCGCATCATTGGTAAATGGTATGTTCTTCTCACTATTGCTGTTATCCCTTACATACATCAGAACAAACATACAAAACTGAACACGATGCTGGAAATCACCTTCACGTAATGCCCGATGAAGAACCACATGGTATAATGGAATTTCCATTGGCGCAGTATCAATAACAAACTGGTTTTACTTATTCCTACGAACCTGGGAAGTTCTCGCTCACCCATTTGGGGGTTTGCACCGACACGTGCAAACACATCGTGCTGATGCGTCTCTCCCGTAGCAGTCTTTCGCCGCACTCGTGTTGTGGAATTCCAATCACCTCATGACAAGAGACGTGCAATTTCTTCGTATCGTTTGCCGTGAGATGGGCGTCCGATTAGGATACCTTTCACCATACATTTGGACGGCTTGCCAGTTTTTCCTCATTCGTGATCTCCATTGCGTTCGTACAGCCACATTGCAATACCACTTACCCAAACAGATTACGAGGTCTGGTGCTACGCTGCTATTAGGGAGAGATCCGGCAAGGATGAGTCACGTCGCGTGTTGCTTGCTAACAGCTGTGAGTACAGGACTGTCCCATGCTAACGGCCCTCTTAACGTTGTCATCAGCTATATCCCTTAATTCCTCTTTGCATGTACTTTCAGATGCCGTTGAAAAAATGTACGTTTCCGGGGGAAAAATTATTTATGGTTTAATTATTTATGTCTATATACACATGCTATGAATAGTCACTTTGTGGAAAATTACTTGCTCCCGTACATAATTTAATTTAAAAACCACATTTCGTGATCTGCAACCATTCCGGAAATTTTTGGGGCGTCCATGTTAGGCGGACCATCCTTTTTATATAATCACACCCCTGTGGTTGTGTGTATTAACACACACAGTACATCTGAAAAGTTCAAATACTGAATTCTCACTTGAAAGACAAATCTACCAGCCACCAATGTAAATAGTCACTGTATAGCCTCATATGTGCCTATGTGTGCATGTTAATGTAGTATTGAATAAATACTTGGCGAGCAAAGTTTTCTGCTTTTTGTATAAGTGAAAACGCTTCCAGTATAGAAACAAGCGTGTATTAAATTTTGTTTTAGTAGTCCATAAGACCCTTAGTCACCTAGTTTGGCGCCGTCGGCCTTTTTTCCTTAAAATAAAAATCAGTTAAAAATAACAACTTTAATATAATCCCAGTGATCGATCTGCGTAAACTCGAGTGATCCCTGAACAGAGGCGAGAGAGCATCTCCCAATCATTATACTATCTTTGTATCACGTGTATTGATTGAGGAGGGGTCTAGGAGAAACTTAAATACACAAAACAATAACTGAAATCTTTAATCTATAGTCTGTGATTTTTGAAAATCGCCATAAACACAGTGTATATCTTTTTCCTATATATGTTCATTACTCTCCTTTCCTCTGGGTGTACATGTGGATTGCATTAATATATACTTCTGTATGTATACCTTTCTCCGTATATTTCTCAAACTCTTTAGATATACTTTGATATCATTCTTCTTACCCTCCACTCTGGTTTGTCCTCTTACTAACTTTGAACTATCTCCTGACTTCTTTTCTCTTTTTTGTTTTAAACTGTCTTTATCTATTTTTATTGATTTCATAAATCGCAATATATTTTGCACTCCTCATATCTCTCATTCTACGGACCTACGTTTTTTTTTAAGAATTATGTATATAAATAAGTCTCAGTATGCTCATATCTATAAATATGTATTTTTTTCGTATCTTTCCTCATAGTAACGTATCTCTAGCTTGCCTTAGCTTCCTCCATTACTGTTTCTGCATCCCTAGTCTTTGCTCTCCCTATGATAGTTCAGTGGAGGTGGTGAAATGCTCTCTGATATGTGAGCGAACCTGTGCGAACCACCTTGCGACTACGAGTATAATATATTCGCGGTTTATTCACACTTGTTGAATCAAATATTTGAAAAATCACCCTATGGATTACGTGTTTGGTTGTTTCCTAAATATGTTATGCATCACTAGCGTTTTATACTTGTGTTAACATAAAATTACATTCTATTTGGTTAAATTAAACTTTTGCGTATATTTTTAGTTATAAATTATAATATTTAATTCAGAATGAATATAAATGAAAACACGCGTGTTGGTAACGGGTGGTATGAAATAGTTCTTATACAAAATATTATTAAAGTAACTGCGTACGAATGCGGTGCGTTGTCCCTTTGGTGTAATTTTATACACTTAGTTAAGAATTGTGTGCATGAGGCGGAGGAATATCCTGGAAGTAGAACTTGAGCAGGGCTTCAGAACTGCTAGAAGTAACCGTGCATTCACTATATCCCGCGGCAAGACATCAGGGAAAGTCGCAACAGACCGGGGGGACAGACCAAAAATAGCTTGTTAAAGGAAGGGGTTCGACTGTGTCTGGAGAGCGCGAGGCCACGAGGGGTGGTTGCAGGTGAGGCAGCGACGAATAATACATGAGAGGAGTCCTGCGGGGTCGCAGGACAAGGAGCAGGACTCCCTGCGAGGAGGACAGCCTCTCACCGGCAGTTCCAGGGGGAAATTCCTGCACAAGAAGAAGCAGCTCAAATATTAATGGCATGAAAGATGGAGGAGGGGCCGGAGGTGGAAAAGGCAGCAGCTGGAAATAACTTTTCTTGCCGCCCCCCGTCACAGGTTGAGGGAGACGAGGGACGGGGGAGAGGGTGTCTGCGACCAGGATCGAACCCTGAGGAAGCGAGTGCGTGATCGGTCTTACTTAAACGTTTGATTCGCAGTGCATGCTCCAAACACGTATGATGACGTAACGCCAAGTGCGTGAGGGCGCGCGACCGGTAAGGCTAGGCACAGCGGCGAAATTCACGGGAGGAAAGTGTACAAGAAGGGTAAAGCCGCCATTCTGATGTCATTGGTCATATTTCTTTCCCCTCTCTTTTAGGCTAGTTTTTAGTTATTATTTTTATGCGAATGTATTTCATAATATTTCGTTTTGTCAACTTTGAGTTTTTGTTTAGTTTCCCCATCTTTTTACAGTTGGTGCGCCGCCGGTTTGGGGTGCGGCAGGTTCTGGGTTCGAATCCCAGGTAAAGCATGGGTGTTAGTTTAAGTTAGGCCATAAGTTAGTTTTTAATCCGTTCCCTTTTAATCCTACAAGCATAAAACCGGGGGACGATAATAAGCCCTTTCGAATACAATCTGTGTTACAGTAATTCCTGACGATGTCCTTTTCTTCTCAGCCCAGTCGTTTAAATGACAATAGAATAGCGTGTAATTTTGACTGGTGTGTTGTTTAACTGTGAATTATTGTGTTGTCTTGTTATTCCTGTCATTTTCTGTAATTGTTCACGTTAATAAACAAAATTGTAAATAAAAAAATTAAAATAAAATTCGAATAAATTTGAAGCAGATATTACACGAAACCTCGTGCCATACTTTATCTTGTACAAGCTTCTTCACGGCCCGGTGCATGAGGCGGTATACTACCTGCTATGCGAGCTGGCATGAAAGATTCCTGTTACACGACAGCAGTTCACGTGCTAGCATTTGACGCACTCATTGGGTGCACGGCGTATGGTTCGTAGTAAATATGAACCCACTCCTAGAATTGCCACTAGTCACAAAAATATGTAGGTCTATTAAAATTATCGCTAGCACATCTTAATATTGGCTGATACATCAATCTAGTGCCAGCTGATGTAATATATTTTTTTTGATGTTCATGTAAAGTCACGAGAGTAAGAGAGCACTATTTTTTTTTTATCTTGAAGTCAATTTTTAACACGTCAATGAATTGAATTTTTATTTCTTAAAGCGCCCAGTTGTTATAACCCAATGTCATTTAGAAAAAAGAAGTACCCAACAGAGTTTCTAACTCACGTCCAAAAGTACAGCTTTTATCTGAGATTAGCGACTTTCCCATTGCACTACCAGGCTACACAATATCAAAACACTAGAAAATAGAAGCATATACATTCCTGTAAAATCATTTGTATGAAATTTTCATTAAGTAGATAATGTTTTAAATATTAGCATGGTTTTTTTCAGCAGTAATCAAACGTTGACATCGTCAATATTATGCGTTCTTGACGAATTTTAAATCCATTTCAAAAAGAGTCAGCCTCGCGGACGTATTATCAAGACGGAGGCGTTCTTTTCAACCAGTTTCAAGTTGCGGCCACGGACAGTGCACTGCCTTCTGAAACTGTAGTGGAAGTGGCCAGGTATGGAAGTCAACTTGGGAACTGACACGAAACAAAGGGTATTATCTATTACCAATGATGGAATGAAATCTGGCCGTACAAGGCGACAAATGCCGTGACGGGTACCATACTAACCGGTATAATAGTCGCTATCACAGGCCTTAAGGCCGTTTATAAAAACTTGTGCAAGGTCTGCCATACTCACCGTTATACAGGTTAGTACAGCACCCGCCTCGTTCGGCTATATTTCATACGAGGTTTGGTAACAGGATATGTCCTTTTTTCCGTGGCAGATTCCATACCGGCTTTCGTACCTGGCCAATCACATCGCAGTTTCAGACCGTATGGCGCTCCCCGTGGCTACTATTTGAAACCAGTTGATGAAAAAACTAAACATCCAAACAGGATGCCTCCATATTGATTATAAATCCGTGCGGTTAAAACCTGTTAAATTGGGCTTCAAAATACGATAAACACAAACGTAATCGACGAAGACAAATTTTAATTTTGAAACCGTGCTGGAAATTAAAACATAAACAAAAAAGTAAAAAATTAACACGATCTGTTTTTTTTTTTTATTTACACATATTAATGTTATTTTTACGCCTTCGTCGTATGGAGGTTCGTAGCGCATAGGTAGAGTATCAGCATAAAAAGCAGAATTTGACTTGCGGGCTTGAGCTCAAATCTCAGTCGGTACAGTATATTTATTTTTATAATTATTGAATGCATATCACAACTTAACGTAAAGTAATAACTAGATTATTCGTAATGTTTAAATTAACGCGAATACTTGAAAAGAATTTACTCTCGTGATTTCACATTGTCTTTTTCAAGTACGGAAAATACATTCAATAACCATTAAACTGATCAAACTGTAAAACAGCAAAAAAGCAATGTTAATATAAGCCAGTTTTTTAAACAGGCCTACGCAATGAAATAACTACTGAACAGTTCCATGAGTGGAGTTCACATTTACTACGAACCATACGCTTATCCGCGCACCTGCCGAGTGTGTCAGATGCTAGTACGCCAACCACTATCTTTTAATAGGAATCTTCCATTCCGGCTCGCATAGCAACTGATATACCGACTCGTGCACCAGACCTTGTACAACCTTGTACAAGACCAAGTATGGCACCAGGTATCGTGTAAAATCTGCTTAAAGGGATCGTCCCCTCCACGAAATAACTATCTCTATAATATTTGCTTATTTTCAGGCTATCAACAACTTTTCTTCAAAACGTATGTTTTGTCTTCGCCAGTGCTGACTCTGTTAATGAGTCTCCTCCACTTGGGGTCGCGGCGGCTGAGCGGTTATCCTGCTCGCCTCCCATCAAGGTGAACCGGGTTCAATCCCTGCCGGGCCACTCAAGGGTTTTCGCATGTGGGAATCGTGCCGGGCAATGCCGCTGGTCGGCGGGTTTTCTAGGGAATCTCTGGTTTCCCCCGCCGCTTCATTCCAGTGCAGCTCATACTCACCTGAATCACCCTTCTCGGCTCTCTAGACCTTGCTGTTAATAGACGCCCAAATATATTCACTCGCTCTCCTCCTCTTTTTCATCTTTAATGCAAACGAATAATTCTGGCAATAACACTAGTGTCGATAATCATATACAAAATCGGCCCCCTGTAAAAAAAAAATCGAGTTCCCTGGCTTTCACCTACATAGATAAAAAAAATATCGGCAAATTTACACAAAGTATTTTATAAAATGTACGTCTGATAAAAGGATACGCACGGCTCGTGATGGTCGAAAGCAAAAGCGGGAACCTTTATCGTTAGAGGAAACTGTAAGTCCTATATTTTGATTGTTATATACTAATGAAGAAATATGACACTGCATTAACCACCAGGTAGCGATTTGCTTCGGATTCATTTTCGTATTTCGATTTCTGCCCTTTTGCTGCGCATACTTTTATCGAATGGAGTAATTAATAGGTATGTACTTATCAAGGATCAGAATTAGCATTTGAGCATGCTCATAAAAAATCTTCATTTTATACATTTCTGCTTATATTTTTCCTTGAAATGAACTTAAATTACGGGTGTCGACCGCAAATCGTCTTGATATCCAGTCTGCTCACAATTGGAATTCTGACTGAAAATTCTGTAGATGAAATGTATGTAAAAGGAGTACATATTTGATCTCACGTGTAGGAGTCGTGACTGGATGAATAACAAAACAACGTATCTCTAAAGTTTGATTATACTCAGTTCAGGTCGCACCTTCATCTGTATGTGTTACCCAGTGTAATGAGGCGCGGGAGCGATAAGAACTACAATGCCACGTGTATAAAGTAATCCATTTACTTTCACAGCAAAGAATCTGACCGCTGTGCTGTAAAGATGTGGGCCTGTAATTTTGTTGGTTGAAAGTCAGAATCGGAGTTCACTGTATTTCCTCGTACAAGCTTTGCTGATATTCATGCGCTATAATATTACATAGAGAAGTCTAAAAAATTCCCTCATCCGACTATTGTGAAGGGCTTCAAAAAATGTTTGCAGTTAGTTCGGTACAACAAAAGTAGCATTACTGACTATCCTGAAGGACGAGTACTCTTTCATTGCAAAAAGACTGCAAATAAGAGCAATAGTTCGTGCTTCAAACGAGCTGTCATACATTATGCAAAGCCTTTCACGTGGAACAAGAAATAATTGTTTAAAGTTCTACTTGTGTAGACATGACACCAAACACCTGCGTTCTCATCAGGTGGTATTTACGTGTTTTTTTCAGTACGAATGTTACGTTCGTTTAATAACAACGTTTGTTTTCCCCCTTTATAAAATTGACAAATACACACAGGTGTACAGTCTGTTTGTTAGAGTATGTAACTAATAAACAATATAGTCAGTATGACTCTGGTACCAAATAACTTGTTCTCATATAGTTTATTATCAAATGAATAACATAACGGAGTTTGTTTTAATTACACTGATCACTTGTCTTGGCGGTGCTTTGAAAGTTTGTCTTGATATATTCACGAAATGCAAAGCGTTATTGAAGAATGCTTGCGATAACGCAATTTATCCTGCTGGAATAAACCTAGGTGTTATCTATATCTCTGTGTTTATAAACATTTGCATAATTAGCGCAAATAAGAAGCTTCTAGAATAAAATTACCGAAGATATTTGTGGTAAGTTATGTGGCATTATATTTTAATGCGGGGTACAGTAGTATAGACTCGAGTAAACTCGTAATTCTCTGTTGTTGTTCGTGTACAAAGTAATCGTGTAAATCGATGGTAATAAAATTTAACAAGTTAACTAAAAACAATCTGCTCAGCTAATACACGTCTAGGGATAGGTGTAAAATATAATCAGATAAATCAGACTTACCTTGTGTGCGTGCTACATTGTGAGTTTTGTGGACGAGTTTGCATCGCGAAAAGTGCGTTCATATTTCATTCAGACTTTGCACTGTACACCTAGCTGTTACAAAATTTACACGAAACACTAGTGCAGTAAGAAGCATATACTGGAGGAAGAACAGTCGCGGCAGATATACGTACTACTCATATGACTTCCAGCTATGTTTCAAAAAGATCTAGAAAACATCATCAATAAGTGCACTTTATGTAACGAAGTGACTGACTGCCACATCGAACTACTTCTGTGACTCTCTACAAGTCATTAGAGTATCAACGCACAATTCACAAGTATTCAGCAATAAACAAACCCATTTCCCATAACATAAGGGCAATTGTGAATCGGCATGATGTCAGAGCGATAACACCACCAAGAAAGACGTTGCTAACTCTACCGCTCACACGCAACATTTCCTGTCGTAAAATCACGAGTACTCACCATTGACTAACTGGTCCCAGCTGTCACACCGACCGTGTCATCTGCGTGATCTGTAACACACAAGAACACACCCTCGTGTTAGCCACTTCCGATAAGAATAATCAGAACAGAAATGTTACTTGACAATTATGTAGTATATTTTCATATTAGTGGCAGCCAAACTTCCATCTCATATGTTACAATGTTCCATTTTGTTATGAATGTTCTCTTTCTAACAGGAAAAATCCAAATATGGGTGAGGTAACTCTTATGAAGAGATTATTTTCTGTATGCGATGAACAGCGAAGTCTGCTGCACGGACTATGGTTATTCATAGGGAAACAATTACAAACAAAACTACAACCGATATTTCTGTAGGTACTAAAAACTATAGGCTGTTCATGGTAAAGTAAGCACTTTTTAAGACTCTGCTAAATTTTTATTTTTTCTAAATTTTTATCTTTCCGCCACTTGTTAATATAAACACTGTCATGTGACTAATAATCATAGTGTATACTTTGCACCTTTATCAAAATTTAATGTCTAAGGCTGCAGTAAAATACAGTTATTAGTAGTTTTATCAGTCATTTACTGTACTTAGAAAAAGATTTACGAAGAGCGTAGTGATAACAATGCAGGAGTGCATTTTAGTACTTAACGACTAGCCCTCATTCTAAGATTGGTGTTGGTGTAACTATCCATCTCAATGAAAAATATATACCTGCAGTAAATAAACACTAACAAATGTGTACATATAAAATTAAAATAGTTAAGTTATATTGGATATTCAAGATGCCATTGAGGGGCCCGGTGGCGTAGCAGCAAGAGCAGCCGCCTCCCACCAAGGCAAACCGGGTGAGATTCCTGGCGTGACAATTGTCCCCGACGATGCCGCTGGTTGTCAAGTTTTCCCACGCCATTGCATTCCGACACTATAACATACCTCGCTTCGCCTTCATCAGCTCTCAAGACGTCGTTGTTAAGATCCGTCTAAACTACCCATTCTCCTTGAGACACCACTGCGACGTGATAAGGCTAAATAAAAACACAGTACATTACACAACAAATTCTTCTGTTCCGGCTCTCAAGACAAACCAACAAGACATCAGTATGGCTGGCGGTAGGACCACTCAAGGGACACTCCCTTTGGTCTTCGGAGTCGAAAGAAAAGGTAAGGCATTATATTTATGTATTTCTTGATATCATGTTTATCATAAAACTAACTTAAGTTCGTCCCTGAGAGGTAATGACCACAATAATTTGTGACATTTATTTATATTCATATCAGATTTATTTCATATTTGGAATTATAAAATTTCCTACCTTAACAGGTTTAATTTAAGATGTAACTCATGTATCCATTTAAGATAATAATATAACGAATCTAATTAATTTAATATATTGTCATATGGGAAAATAATATTTTGAAAAATGTGTCAAATAGTACGTAATGTTAATGACAGAACTGAACCAAAATGTTATTATCAGATTCTCACCTGGGGCATTGCAGCACCTCTCTGACGGTCGATTATCGATCCACCTGTGGAAGACGTCGGGCTTAAGACATGTCGTTCGAATGACGGCATCGTTAAGACGCCATGCGGAAGAATGTATTACCTTTAAGAGTGACTTAACTGCCGCCCGCCTAAGACGTCGTAACTATGGCGTGTGCGCGCTCATGACATTTCCGTAAGTTGTTGCCACTTATGCTTCGGATCTTTGCATATTGGTTGTTAACGAGAAAACGGTATTATATCGACTTTAAAATGCTGCATTATTTCACAGAAAAATACTCATATTTCTGCATAAAAAGATTTCAAAACGAAAATTTTTTTAAATCTTTGCTGTATAATTTATTGCCTAACTCAATTCCCCTATAAAATACAAACTTACTACAGTGTTACGTGACAAAATTAGCATGCATCTCTGAAGATTACTTCTTATTAACTTATGCAAAGAAGTGTTAAGATGTTTGCGAGCGAATGCTCCTAATTACCTTAACAACTATCTTAATTAACAGTAAAAAATTGTCTCTAATTGTTACAAATAATTCTTCGGAAACTAGTTGCCAAATAATTTCTTGTATCTCAAGAACTGAAGTAACGCATTGTTTTGTAACACATACGAAATTGTTTATCAAGCTCAATGTTTACAATAAACTTGATGTCTACAACACTGGATTGTTATAATTCAGCATTAGTTTTACACAGTTGTATTGTTACAAAAATATTTTTGTCAACCAGTTTCCAAGGATTTTCTTGTACAAATACAAAACAATTTTGCAGTGTACAAATCTAGCTGCACATCTCGTATGCCGGATGATTCTAAAATTTTGGGACAAACATTGAGAGGTGGTAAGGCTCACTAAAACAAACAATTATTGTATAGGAATATATGGGCGGGAGTGACACGTTGAGGCAAAAACAAAAAAATAACACATGAAATGCAACACATTGTTTTTTTTACAGCAATATTTATAATAATTGCTCAAAATTTCTACCACCGACAGTAATGCAAGCTTGGTAGCATCAGTGGAGTGATCGGCGAACAGATTCAAATACGCCGTGTATTTCACGCACGCCACCATTGTCAGCCAATCACGCCATATGTAGAGGTCGCCAAGCATGCGTGACTGTTGGTGGATGCATTTCCAGCAACTGTTTTAACATTTTCTGTACGGAATCACTCGTTAAGTATGCTGCTAATGAACATTTTATGTTTCCGTTAATGTGATATGTTTTTGTGTTTGTGCCTCAACTCGTCACTTCCGCCCATATATTCCTTTACAATAATTGTTTGTTTTAGTGAGCTCTACCACACCTCAATGTTTGTCCCGTGATTTTAGAATCAGCCTGTATATCTTAGGACGCGACAACCTACCGAAGGCGGTCACGTGTAGGTTTCATAAACAATACATTGCCGCCATACTCGTGACGCATCGTACTGTCAATGGATTTGTGTTCGCATTTTGTCTTCAAACATGTTATACACGTGACGTCTTTGTTATGACTGGAGGGAGGAGCCGCGTCGGCGCAGCGGCAAGAACGCTCGCCTCACACCAACGTCAACAGCGTTCGATTCCCGGCGGGTTACTCCCCGAATTTTAACACTAGGGAATCGAGCCGGACGATACCACTAGTCGGTGGGTTTTCTCGGGGATCTCCGGTTTTCTGAGGCCTTGCATTCGGGCGCCGCTACTTACTCACCTCGATTCACTCTTATCGGCTTTCAAAACCTCGCTGTTAAGAGCTGGTCAAATCTGTCGACTCTAATAACGGGGCAAAAGCAGATCAGTAATCTACCCGCACGTTACTGCGCAGCCTACGTGTAGTCTCTATACAGGAGTACGTGTCGAGCTCCATAACACACTCTCTCTTACGCGGTTGTTGAGCGGTGAATTGCGAGTTGGCGCAACCTCTGCGTGCTGTCGTGTGGCACGGCAAACCATTCGCCCTCGGCCACGACATAGCCGGGTTTGTCGCGGCATGCATTATAGCCTGTACCTAACCCGCCCTCCCATCCTATTTGCATTTCATTGCAGTCCGCACGCAAACCGAGCGCTCCTATTATCCCATCATGACCTCTTACCCTCCTCCCCTAACCAATCCTCCATCAAACCTTCAGCTAAACGACCGTATGTCAGCGCGTTTGACGTTTCCATCTCAAATAGAGAGTTAGCTTAGCTATTAGTTAGCTCTCGGACAGGTCGTGTTAGCGGTTAACCAAACACTACTGACAGACCTGCTTAGGATCTACTTGTCTGCAAATATTTGTATCTTTCCACTTTATCTAAAATTAACATTATATTTAACGTAAACACTTTATTCATGCGTCAATTAATTATAATCGTGGAATTAGTGACTACGTTAAACGTTGCTAAAACTCTTTATTATTACTCCTGTGTGCGTTAAATAAAACAAAAAATAAATAATTTTTGTGACCGTATACTTTAACGTATTACATTTATTTCGACGTTAAAAGTTGGGCCTATTATTTTATATCGCTGCTAGATTTACTGTGAGCATTTCGGTAAGTAATCTAAGTAAAAATAAATTAAATCATGAGCAGGGATTTCTTATTTCAAAGGTTGATTTAAAAAATGCTGAGTATCCCGCGAGCCATCTGTACGACTATACGTTCCATAACATATGTATGGTACCGCGGCCTTCGTAAAAACAATCGCTGTACCGAAGTCAAGAAGATCAACTGTCACACGCTGGTTGTTCTCTACCTTTCCTCCGTGCGAGAAATTAGCTTTGCAATGGACGGGATAACATATTGTACACTCCCATTAGTTGTAACCATGAAATTGTTGGGATTTAAATACGTTGCGGATATGCTACCTGTTGTTTACATGTGAATAAATCTAGCAGAACATAAATTTAAATTTTAAATTTTATCAGATTTAAAAGTAACTCTTTTAATAAGATGTTCAAACAGGGGACTACTTTATCTACATAGATGAGAACTTTGCTAGGAGTATGAAATATAGTAGTGTTTATAATAAACTATACGCACAAATTTATTGAGATTTTTATATTTTCCAGACGTTGGCTTCAAAAGTTGTCACTTAACCGCGAAACATTCATAAACAAGACTCACGGCAGTGGTTAAGAATCTTAAACTGCATTCTGATGAGTGATTTGGAGGCTGCTGAGCTGAAGACAGAGCAACAGTGGAATGCAACTGGAGGGGAAACGAGAGCACAACCAGGAAACCAGCAAACGAACAGGCAATGTCCACCAAGTTTCCCATATGAGAATCGGGAGTGGCATCGTCGGAAATCCAGCGTGGATCTCCAAGGTGAAAGGTCGGTGTGCTAGCCAGCCTATTACAGCGGCCCCTCCAGACGAAAATTTATTTCTAACATATGATTATTTTACATTGCTACCAAATCATATGAACAGTCCTTATTTTTAAATAATCCCATTACATCAAAAGCAGACTCAGTTTTTTTGTATAGTATTTTACGTTGTAGTAATTACACCAAATTCGAGAAAATTTTTTTTAGTATGGTTACCGATAACGCTGGTTCTAAGATCATGTTTATGATTGATTCATACGTATTTAATTAACTGTAGTAGCTTTCCAAGCCGCTTTTCTGTTCCTCGCGTTAAGTGCAAGGAGGTGATCTTAATGCAAATGTTTTAGGAGATTGGAATGCTGCGTGTACCGTTGTGTTTATTTATGGTTCCGGGACGAAAATCCTAGGAAAAACTTCTACAAGAATTCAGTGGAGTTAAGATAAAAAACTATAGTAACTTATATATTAATGTTACTTAAAAGTATATTCCAATTATCAGCGAAATTGTTTACATGCACTTGAAAATTTCGTCACTAATATTTTGACATCTCAGAACACAAATATTTTTGGCATAAGTTGCACATACAATAAGACCATAACTGGCTTTACTACAAAGGTTACTGTCGAACTATTTTAACCTCAATTGAAGGTTAGCATTGCCATTAATATATACATCGGACAACAGTTTTGTGTATGGCAAATTTACTTTGCAGTGGATCATATTTAGTTATATTATTTCAGCAACAAATCATGTGTTTTGCAAATAAAGTGATTTTTTAGAGTGTGCGTGAAGGTAACATATGACGATTTTAAATAACTAAGTAAATATCGGAACACTAATTTGTCACTGTTCATCAATAACATATATTACAACAATAACGTACTTGAAAAATCAAACCTTCACAGTGGAATACAGTTGCAAGAGATTCCGTAAAGTAAATTAAGTCAAAATGAAAATGCAACGAAAGTCGTATTCAAGTTTCGAAGTTATACGTGTCTGTAACAGTGGCCAGTTATATTAAGTAATTGGCTTGAATCTCGTTGCATTCGCTTCGGTACCCAATTTTAATACTGTAGTGTGGTTAAAATCGGGCCTCAAGCTTTTCTCTTGCGCAAATTTAGTGCTGTCCTTACGGCCCTTTGTCGCGCTAAGCTCTGGAAGAAAAATTAAGTAAGGTTTTTAAAAGCCAGTAGCAGAGTGCAATGAAATTCATCTCTATACCTATCTTGTCCCGCATCAAAGAGAATGGCCGGACAATTCCTTGTGATTATTCGAATGTTTCGTTAATCATTGAAGTTCGTAGACCGTACTACTTGGGAGAACATTACTCGTTATAACTTTGTTCGACTCTCATAACCGCCTCTCCTCAGCTTCGTTGAGCCTAGACGGCAGTAAGTCCAAAATCGCACAGCCTGGAACCTTTCAGCGAAAAACTGTTTAGATAAAGATCGCACAAATAAAAACAGTTCCGATCTTAAATCTATTATTATATATACGTGCAACCTAAAATATATCAAAGACATATCGTGCAGAGTAAAATCTACCAATCTCAAATCATTCAGTCAAAGACCAGCCGAACCAGCACTCAGTCTAAACGGCCCTGAACTCAAAATCATTTTGCAAAAAAAAAATTCGTTGAATACATTTGTAGCCTATAAGTTTTTAGGCTGAATGTGGTGTACTGTAGTATTTCTCCAAGATGGCAGAATAGCTAACGTAAGAAATATAGCTACAGATGATTCGTCAATGCTATTTTGCTAGCGTTTTGAAGCTGATAGTGGTTAAAAAAACAATATCTTGGTTTGTGAAAGCAGGTCGTGGATGCAGTCTGTTTATATGGAAGTCCTGCGGCTCAAATGAATATCATTAGTTTGGTGTGAAGCCGCACGTGACGTTATCTGCTCCCGTCCCTGCACGCGTCATACTATCTACACAGTTCACACACAAAAGATATAGGAAAACAATTAAAAACTCGCCTAGATAATCTTCTGCCTAAAATTCTTACGTCGGTGCATATTCAATCGCCCCATACCGCAAATTAAATACACAGTTAAAACATTTTTCTACATTTTACAAACAATTATGGGCTAAATAGTTGCCACAGTTTTTCTTGTTACACTATAACTGTAGAGTTGTATTTTTACAACGTCATATATTTATGAAACTTTGTAAAATTTGCTCTAATTTACTTGCATTACAAAAATAATCTTGGCAGCTAGTTTCCAAACAATTATCTGCAAAATAGAGAAATTATTTACAGTTTACGTCGCATCACACGGAATTCTTACAAAAAGATGCATACATAAACATTCGTAATCTTTAGTACCTTTCATTACTTCGGAATTTGATTTACGAGTACTTTCGGATTACGGCGATAGATAAAAATCATAATATTAATTAAAGTACGTTTGCATTTATATGAGAACAATTAGATAGGAAAAGCTCTTCCGTTTCAGGATTTTTATTTATACAGAACAATGTACTTTTTTTAAAAAGAGAGTTAAAACAATACACCCATGGGACGTGAATTCTTATACCTTTGTGCCTGAGATTAATTAAACGGCCATATTATGAACGTCCATAGACAAATTAAAAGTAAAGTTTAAAATTAATACACAAAAACAGTGAGTGAATGAGGTGAGTGAAGAGATTTGGCCGGTTCTTAACAGCGAGGTCTTGAGAGTCGATGAAGGTGATTAAGGTGAGTATGGAGCAGCGCCGGAATGAAAGGGAGGGGGAAATGGGAGACCCCGAGATAAACCGCCGACCAGTGGCACCATCCGGCACGATTCCCACATGCGAAAATTTGTGAGTAACCTTAATTAATTACATCAAATAATTTGATGACAGCGACAGATATTGTGGTGTTTGAAGATCTTTATTCAGTTAGCCGTGATACAGAAAATCAGTGTTCCATTTTAAATATTATATCCAATATTTGCAGTAAACAGGTATTTCAGGTCCAACTTGAAATATTTGTACCACCCTTAGTATTCATTTTAGAACATAGGTCGTATATAATATGTTTTCAACTTCTTTTTCTGTTATTAACCGGCAGTCGACATTTGTCAGTCGAATATGTATACACATACAAAAAATACCATCGCCTGCATGAGATCCTTCATTCAATGTGCGCCACCTCTCGTNTCCAACTTGAAATATTTGTACCACCCTTAGTATTCACTTTAGAACATAGGTCGTATATAATATGTTTTCAACTTATTTTTCTGTTATTAACCGGCAGTCGACATTTGCCAGTCGAATATGTATACACATACAAAAAATACCATCGCCTGCATGAGATCCTTCATTCAATGTGCGCCACCTCTCGTCGAAATGCTATGACAAAATGCTATGGTAAGAGAAATATTCACAGACAAGAAATATCAGTTTGAATTCACTTTTCAAATGTTGTAATTTCACAACAATTTCATGCACAAAAAATTATGCCTGTTATTATTGTTGTTATAATTGTGAAGTTCCACTCACCACGGGTGACACATGGGAGATTGAACAAGCTGCGACTGCAGTGGCGAAATATTAAACTCGCTAAAACATAGAAATTATTTACGTAGCAGCACGATATAAAAAATGCATTAATTAATAAGCTTCCCTTCATCACGTTACTAAAACTGCGTCGTTTCACATTACACAGCATTTTAGATAATAATATCCTGCCGTAAATGTGTTACCCAGGGAAATGTTATATAACTAATTTAATATAGAGTTATTATCGTTGTGACCTAATTGTCTTAATGATGGCGCCAAACTGAATAAACACAACGAGTCGCAGTGGTGTATTGGTGTAACAAATGTACTTCCATAATGGCCAATCGGGTTCGGTCAACCACGGATTTAATCATGCAAGGAAACGGGGCGTGCGCTGACGCTCGCCAGCGGGTTTTCGCGGGATGATACCATTTGCTGCACCAATACATTCTCAAGTTACTTCACTACCACTAGTGATTATTACCTTTGCTGCTAACCGCTATCCTAATCGTTACAGCCTAAGCGTACATTACGCTGTAGGAATCCGCGTTGGCAATACAAGCACAGTATAAGTTGTCCCTATATCGCGGGAATTTTCACGGAAATGTACAGTTAGTATACGTAATATCAATCCGCAATTATGAAAAAACTGTATTAACCCGTTTGGTCCCGAATTAATTTACAAGCTGAGGCGTTGCAATCGTAAAATATTTTGGAGTGCTCTGTACTTGTATCGAGAGTGGGGTGGAGAGATTCGGGCGAATCTTAACATCGAGGTCTTGAGAGCCGATGAGGGTGAAGTGAGGTGAGTATGGAGCAACACCAGAGTTCAGGGGTGGGGTAAACGTGAGATCCCCGAAAAAAAACCCACCAACCAGCGGCATCGTCCGGCACGATTCCCACGTGCTAAAATCCGGGCGCGAACCCGCCGGGAATCTAATCATGTTCGCCTAGGTGGGAGGAAAGTAGTCTATCCACTACGCCAACGTGACCCCAGTTTGCTTAGAGTGTGCCGGAATGTGCAAGAGTGAAAATGGAAAGTGAAAGCGAGCTTAATTTTAGGTTAAGAGTCGGGTAAGGCAGGAATAGATGGGCAGAGTTTTAGAAACTAGTAATTTTTCGAAAACCACTGAAGTAGATAAATTTAATTTCATTTGTGATTTCTCAAAGTGCATTTCTTTATGAGTGAAAACTGATAAAATTTTCTCTTAGGGATAGATAATTAGTTACGAAAATCTTGGCGGAGAAATTTTTAGCAATATACTTGGAGCGTGAGTTTATCAACCACAATAAACTGATAATAGGCCCATGGTTTGATGCTAGATGACTGCAAATCTGCACGCCAGTTTAGTGTGCATTGTGCGTAAAGACCTTTGATGGGCGTGAAAGCGTCGCTCTAAGTACTCCTGGTTTTATGCCCATGAACGTGCATAACAGCAGCAGGTAAGCGGACCCTAAAACTGCCTGGACGTACCGGTTTCAGTGTAGTTACATCCCCCGTCCTGCCTGCAATAAAAATGCATAGCTGAAGGGGCGTTTATGATCACTTGTTAAATGGAAAGCGCGCTGGATGCCAACTTCACTGTACACTGTACACTGTACACTGTACAGTATCGTCATTTAATAGTGAAGCATGTATTACCCGCTAAAGTATTTGACGTTTCTGATCGATGGTCGAAGGAAAAAATAAACTTTACTAGAGGCACATTTTACATAATTATAGTTGTTTTCTGAATACATATATATATTTCTTAATGTGCAGTATATTTATTCGTACTAAGACTGTTCCAGGTTAAATTTTCATCAACATACGTTTTACAATTTTCTTAGTGGTGCTATTTTATATTATACATATTTTCAAACTGAAATTTGTAATTTTTTGTATTTAATGTAAATCTTTCAAGTTCTTCCCTTTTTAAATTTTTGCGTACCTTTGTGGATACCTTGGATTTGTCACTTTTATACCAGCTCTCAGATATTTTTTACACCTCGATTTCTATTTCTCTTCTCGTATTCCACTATCTCAAAACGAGGAAGTGGTTTTAAAGTGACGTAATCCGAAGATGTGTTGTAAAATTTTTATCATAAAACACTTTTTTATGGTATTGGTCCTATCTCTGCACCTAGTCGAAACGTTATTAAATTTACTTTTAATTACCTTTTCACAACATTACTAAACTATATTTTATAATTTACCAATCTACACAAACCAAAATTAATATTTAAAACAGGTTTAGCCGTTAATTATATTATTTAATAAGTCAATTCGTTAAATTTACTTAACTAAAAAATTATATACATAACGTTGGCAATGTTATTGTTTACTTTTGACGCTATTGTAACTTCTGCCTCTTCAACTAATTAAGAAGTATCTCCTGTTAAAATTTTTTTTAAGAGCATCGGTTTCTTACAAACTTATTTTCTTCTATATTTCGTAACAACTTTAACTTTTGTGTCCATTCCAGGGGTCTTATTTAGATATTACTTATGCTTTGCAGTTCATACATATATTTTTTTTCTGTATTGCTTGTTGTTTCGTTTTTATTTACGTTGTATGCCGATAGTAAGTTATAAGAACGCTATGGTCTTATTTGTTATCATATATGGTAATATGTATATCGGTAATTAAGGTATTAAAAAATGTAAACTTCTTATTTCCAGTTTTTTTAATATTTTTGGTTCTCTCTTCCTTATATTTTTTTTCTTCTTCGAAAACGAATCTATTCTANATATATATATATATATATATATATAATTTTCTTTTCGTCGTTCTTGGAGGCACTCTTCAACCACAACACTTGCGGTATTTGCTTCCAGTTTAGACTTTTGTATCAATCTTTCAATTGTTCAGTGCATAACCATGCGTCTCTCATTTAAACAGGGTATTTGTTTCTTGCTTTTTTTCGCATGTCTCAGTTATAATATTATGCATTGTTATTTTCCGAATTTATAATATCATTTTCTTTCCGTAGTATTGGTATATCATTTTCTTTCCGTAGTATTGGTATATCATTTTCTTTCCGTAGTATTGGTATATCATTTTCTTTCCGTAGTATTGGTATATCATTTTCTTTCCGTAGTATTGGTATATCATTTTCTTTCCGTAGTATTGGTATATCATTTTCTTTCCGTAGTATTGGTATATCATTTTCTTTCCGTAGTATTGGTATATCATTTTCTTTCCGTAGTATTGGTATATCATTTTCTTTCCGTAGTATTGGTATATCATTTTCTTTCCGTAGTGTTGGTATATCATTTTCTTTCCGTAGTGTTGGTATATCATTTTCTTTCCGTAGTGTTGGTATATCATTTTGTTTTATATAAGTTTGTGTTCATGAGTGTAGTCTCCTTTCATTCTATTATTTCTTCTTGCAATTCATTAGTTTCAAAGTACAATGTATTTATGAGTTTGGTCTCGTAATTGATTATTGATCTCTAATGTTGCTATCTCATAAGTAGGGGAGGGGGAGTGATATGTCGCGAAAAGATTTCCAGACAAGATACAGTCCAAAGCATTGTAGGGGCGTCCAGCTTCTTTGATTGGCTAAAAAAATGTTCTGACCCGTGTTAAACGTTTGTGCACGAATCACGAAGGTTCAGNTTGGTATATCATTTTCTTTCCGTAGTGTTGGTATATCATTTTCTTTCCGTAGTGTTGGTATATCATTTTGTTTTATATAAGTTTGTGTTCATGAGTGTAGTCTCCTTTCATTCTATTATTTCTTCTTGCAATTCATTAGTTTCAAAGTACAATGTATTTATGAGCTTGGTCTCGTAATTGATTATTGATCTCTAATGTTGCTATCNAGCTTGGTCTCGTAATTGATTATTGATCTCTAATGTTGCTATCTCATAAGTAGGGGAGGGGGAGTGATATGTCGCGAAAAGATTTCCAGACAAGATACAGTCCAAAGCATTGTAGGGTCGTCCAGCTTCTTTGATTGGCTAAAAAAATGTTCTGACCCGTGTTAAACGTTTGTGCACGAATCACGAAGGTTCAGTGTCATAGTTATTTATCACTGAGTGGCTTGGTCAAAGACGGACACGGCATCAGCAGCCAATGGAGGTATAACAACAGCTGAAGTGTGTATATATTATTGAAGTCTGTTGTGTGCTCTGATTTTTACGCGAAAGTCACTGGCCCTACTTATAAGTAAACGGTGTTGCTACTCTTGTGAAATCAGCCTTTTCTTTGTCACGTTATTTATAAGTTGTGTAATTAATTCATTATAAATAGGGCCAGTGACTTTTCGCGTAAAAATTGGAGCCACCTATATTAAATATATTCAATACTATATACACACCTCAGCTGTTGTTATACATCGTTGGCTGCTGGTGTCGTGTCCATCTTTGACCAAGCCACTCAGGACTAAGTAACTCCGACACTGAACCTTCGTAATTCGCGCGCAAACAGTCAACACGGGCCAGAATATTTTTTGGCGAATCAAAGAAGCTGGACGACCCTACAGTGCTTTGGACTGTATCTTGTCTGGAAATCTTTTCGCGACATATCACTGCCCCTACTTATAAATAACTCTGCTTTCGCACGGAGATACAGGAAAGCGATTTAATATGCATTTATTTTGACACGACAGTAAGGCCGTAAACATGAATGTGACACAACCTGCAACTCTGTCTTTTCCCAGGAATGTAGGCACAGAATAGGTACATGTACAAAAGTGAAGTGTGCGGCAGTTCCTTTGATGTTCGTGTACCCATTCGCTGATTGGCTACGCGAGGGTCTTAAGCAGGTCTTATGTCTGATTGGTCACTGCGTGCTGCAAATGATGCCCTATTGGCTGGGCTGACGGCTGGTAGGTATGTTACCAAGCGCACTGATTGTCGAACGGCGTTCCATCATTTCGCCGGCGAGTGACGCCATTTTTAGGCGAGTTACGCCATTTTGTTAGCCGGTAGTGGAATTTTTCTGGTTTGTGCTGTTGGATATTATGGCTGTTTCACTTGTTTATTATTAACTCTTTGAGGACGACATATATTTACTGACATTTAGGACAAGAGAGAAACCAGTCTACTATATCCACCGCTTAGGTAATACTAAATTCTGATTTTATCTTTATACCTAAATACCATTGCTTTATTGGTCCAGAATACACCGGACACTACACTTTATTGTATAACTTTTATTACTGGCCGTCCACAAACCAATGGGAGGTCGAGTTGACTGGCTCTCAATAATCGTGGCCTTAGTTATATAACATAATTTACAAGCCATTTTGTTAACTTTAACAAATTTACAGTAATTAATATTTTTTATTAAGAAATTTACCTTTAAATAGGTTGCACTGATATTGCAAGATGCTAACAAACGCGAATGAAACAGTATACATTTAACCATGCGTGTTTTATCTTTAAAAACTGGAAAACTTGTTTATATCAGCATATCTCGAGCTGGGGCCGCGGTGGCTGACCGGTTAGCACGTTCGCCTCCCACCAAGGCTTACCGGTTACAATCCCCGGCCGGGTCGCTCCCGGGTTTTCGCAAGTGGGAATCGTGCCAGGCGATGCCGCTGGTCGGCGGGTTTCCTCGCGAATCTCCCGTTTCCCACGCCCTTGCATTCCGGCCCTGTTCCATCCTCACCTCATTTCACCCTCATTGGTTTTCAAGACCTAGTTGTTAAGAGCCACCAAACTCCCTCAACTTAACACATCTCGAGCTGCACTCTGGTTTAATCCTTAAGGTGTTAATTGTATTACGACATGCATGCCACTCGAGTACGCAATTTTTTGGCGAGTGAGACAGACCGGAAGCACCGTACTCGCTCGTAACCTATAGATTCCTGGTCACGGCGGTACTGAGTATAAGAGAGCTTCTGCGAACTCCAGTAGAGATGCGTATCAAGCCGGAAGGGAAACTAAGTGAAGCCAAACGAGATGAATATCCCGAGGTTTAGATGCTACCTGAGTCCAACTTCCTTCCACTGGACACGGAGAAGTCAGCAGCGACTGGAGAAACCTCTCCAGGTTGTCATACACTCTCGGTTGCTTCGTTTACTCAGGTCCCCCTATCTACGTGTCGCATCACTCGCTTTGCAACGTAGTCTAAGTTCACACTTCCACTCCCTGTCTCTAATACAGTGGATATGTTTCCCAGGAAAGAAATATATAACCAGAGCTGTACACAGCTAGGATCATTGCCCAATGCAGTTAGTGTCACCCCTGTGGGTAATGTGATTTTGTTGCTATCTCTACAACTCTAGTTTGTGGATGGTTTTCCCAGCGTTACTCAAGCACTAAGCACATACTTCGTTGGTTGCATAAATGAAGCATTTGTTGAATCAGGGTAACTACAGCACGTACCAAAATTGAAAGCAACACTTGAAACCATTAATTAATGTGGGACTTAAAGCGTAGACATTCTTAACACTTTCGACTCTCGCGCGGAATTACGTAGCGAAGTTATCGCTTGCAAGAAACTATATGTGAAATATCTATATGTTTCTGTGGAGAGCTGAGCATTACATTGGCTGTTGCTGGTCGCTTCCGCCATGCCCTTTGTCTACTTGTCCATGTGGAGCGTATCGTATGTACTAGTTAATGGTTGTTATTGGTCCGCTATGTTTAATGGGTGTGGCCATATTCACGTCCATCTACAGCAACAGATAACGAATAAATAGTGTTTATAGCTTTGTAAGCTCGTTCACGTATCTTATCGTCAAGCGTTATTTTTAAACCATGTAAAATTTTTTTAATTAATTTTTTTTTTTTTTTGCTTATTTCCCTTGCTAATCAGACTTCAGAATAAAATTAACAATATGATTATGTAATGTTCTGAAAGCTATAAAATATACATAAACGAGTGTCTATTTCATTTGAACACAGTTTTGAAAGCTATATAAAAACACTTCAAGAAAACCTGAGTTAAAGCATTTTCCCTTCAGTTAAGCACTTAGAAAGTATTTTAGCCGTAGAAAAATCTATGCCCTTCACAACACACATTATAAGTGATTACTGACTGTATCACCGTCAGTAATGTCAGTAGCGAATCAGTAGATGTAGTTTCATGTATTCATTTAAACTGATGTTCAGCAAAATTCGGTTACGTTTCTTTTACAGACATGCTAAGATTTCATTACAATAGTAACATAGTACGTGTGTTATACTGAGAGGATAAAGAACAAGTTACTACATAAAGGATGAATGTGTTCCCACGCCTAATGGTTATGGTGCAGATTTAGTAATATATGAACACTTTTTTAGCCAAACCTTTGTACAATCGCCTTATGTAGTGACGTGTTTCGTTGTTTTATTACTACGCAATGCATCACAAACGTTTTATATTTCTGTTAACATAAAATAATAAAAATTTTGTTTAGACTGGAAATTGACTTATGCTTCAAATATAAATAATATGACTAAACACACAGAGAAAATAAATGTGTTGGTAATGCCCAGTGAGCAATAGTTGTCATGAAAAATATAATTACACTGAGTGCGCAAAAATGTGGTGCGAGGTCTGGTTGGTGTATCTTTCTATATTTAGTAAGGCTTTGTTTGCATCAGACTAAAAGTAGAACTTTAGCAGGTCCTCAAGAAAATTTGGAAGTAACCGCGAATGATAATTGGTTGTATTATGTTATGGTCTATAGATTATAGATCATTGGTTGTATTATTTTTATACGTAATCTTCTTTAACGAATCATCTCACCCGGTTCGAACCTGTAGTTCTCGATAACTCTGTGCTCGTATGAAACAACCGAACTCTCATTATGAAAAAAAAACTGGCACGTGAAAAATCGTTAAATGACAGTTAGACTAAATATCAACCTGACACATGGTGTTGTGAAAAAAAAAAGGAACTTATGTCGTCAAATCGATTTACTTGGTGAATAAAAATAACTTCAGACCGTTTATAGTTAATGTTGCAGTTCCTGCGTTCAGTCTCTTTTTAAATTCTCATATTGTCCTTTTCATTAGATGACCCTGAAATCTAAGTCTGACTTGTCTGACTATGGATATTTTTTTTCTAACCCGTTCGCTCACACATTAATTTTCTCGTTCAAACGTTTTAATCACGTAATTTGTTTTGGTATATGCTGTACTGGTGTTGAACACTTGTCTTGCAACCGTGGACAACGTACTGCGTGCTCCATGATACTGGCATTAACCATTCATGTCAGTGAGGCGTAGAAAACTTCACTTATCAGATTGGCCACGAGGAAGTCTGGGTACTGATGCAATGATGTGTACAGGACTGGTCATAAACAGCATTCATTTGCAACATGTCCACTAACGTGGACACAGTAACTTAACGAGTAAATATTAACAATTAAATGTTGTAAATGGAACCAATGTAATAGGTACTTCTGATAACACTGCTTAAAATTTTTCATCCACCCGTCATGTAGTATTCCTTCACGCATGAGAGTTAACGATATTCAAGACCTAATGAATGCAAATCATGCTCATGTTATATTGTGTATTATATAGATGCATTGTTATGATGTTATTAGCGAATTATGACCATAATATGGTTAAAAAATATTTAAAAAATCCAAAATTTTATAGCCACTAATATAAAAGTAATATTTATTTTCTGCCAAAATTTCTGTAGATATTACACTAATTGTTCAAGTATAAAATATACTCACATGGGCCAGAGATAATTTTTTTCGAGTACTTATGTTAGAACTTCTCACTCATGAACGAGATATATGAATACACGTTGAAGTTCACAAAAAACCAAACCAAAACAGTCTGTTCCAGCCAACTTACTTACGCTGGAAAACTGCCGTTGTGTATTGAAAGTATCGGCGGCCAGACAGTAAAGCGATCAGGGAATAAACCAAGTACAGCCTCGTAATGCTTGTAGCCGGGACCGTTCTAGTTTTGCAAACTTTATTTCCCCGATGCGGTGTAGCGTGCGAAGGGTTGGGAAGTGGAGCGGGGGCAAGTTGGCAGCGCGATAGAACAGCGGTGGCGCGATGCCTGCTCGGTTCGCCGACCAAGCGCGAAGCAGCCGCTTGACCGTGGAAACAATGGTCCCTGGGCGGCCATTGGTCCTCTCCAGCCCTCCTCGACAGGCGGTCCAATCCCCGCCCCCCTTCTGCAACTGAAACATATGACCGCGGTGGATATAGAGTCCTGAGAAATAAACTTTGCAGACCGACTCCGTCGTGTCGTGGGTATAGCGTTCCCACATACCTCTCTATTCTCGGAACATACCCTTGCCACTTCTCAGTTGACTAGTGTGTCAAGCTCATCTCTACAGGCTAACGATAAACTGAGCACTTTTGATACGCCCTACTTAATATCTGCTTGTGTAAACACTTTGTATTCTTCCTACAAATATAAAATTAACACTACAATGAGCCTCATCTCTTTAATCATGCGTTGGCCAAGTGAAACTGTGAAATTATTAGAAAAGTAAATACTGAAAAAATCTGCTAATATTTTCATTAGTATGCATTTAAAACAGAAAGCTAAATAAATAATATGAGTTATCACAAGGTTGCCCGACACTTTTAATTCGACGCTAATGCACGGAACTACTTTCCCTCCATTGTTACCAACTTAACTGGGCGCATTTCACTCACTGCACCCTTAGGTAGGAGCAGTAACGTTTTTCTAAGGTTGATTTAAAAAGTTCTCACTTTATCGTGAACAGCCTTTATCCACTGAATAGGTAGATATACACGTGTTAAATGACGCGGCGATTCTTTTTACACGAGCGTATCCACTTGCGAAGCTCTGACAACGCCTGGTATCTGATTGGCTACTGCTTGCTGCGAAAAGGACTCTGATCTGATAAGTAAGTCACCAGGCACTGATTGGCGAATAACGTTCCGACATGTTGCTAGCCAGCGACGCCATTTTGCTGGCGTGTGCAGCGGAAATTCGTGGCATAAGCTGGTGTTTCGCCTCTGTATTATGTGGCAAAATCGTTATACTTAGACGCTGTCTCCAAACGCGCTTAAGCTTGCGACTTCTACCAACATTCCGACTGTTATTGTCTTCATCAATTTTCTAACCGGCTTGAATTAATGTTCTGCCATTCTCTAATCAGCACCACATTTACAATTACCAATGCAAAAAAATCAGCACACAAATGACTGTGGAAATGTTCTGTTATCATTTATCAAAGTATTGGAAACCAATATTGTATACTAAAGTTTCTGGAATATTATTTTCACAGTTAGCTAGCCGTTTGGAGAATTTACATGATGGTAAAGTGATTTTATAGTAATATGTGATTGCTCTTTTGTATGAACTATATGTATGGAGGCAAGTAATATTAAAAATTAAATCACGACATTTGTGCTAGTATCACATAACCCTTTCATTCTTACATGAATTTACCTTTTCAGGTGAGGCAAATAAGTAAATTTTGATGCGTGTTGTACTTAATAAGACAAAGCATTTGTTTCGTTATCACAACCAGTAGCATGTAAGCGTTTTACGTTCGGTGGATAATGTGAACCAGCCGTAACGTAGAGCGGTTGCACGGTTTACGAGTCAGTTAGCGCCAAGGAAATACATTGGACACCGAGCCTCACCGTGTACAGCACCGGTCAACTGTAACCTTCCTGTGCAACTTTTAGACAACTGCCTACACTGAGTATGAAAGTGTGAGTGAAGAGATTTGGGCGGCTCTTAACAGCGAGGTCTTGACAGCCGATAAGCGTGATTGAAGTGAATATGGAGCAGCGCCGGAATGAAATGGCGGGGGAAACGGGAAATCACCGAGAAAACACGCCGATGAGTGGCATCGTCCAGCACGATTTCCACATGCAAAAATTTGAGAGGTACCCGGCCAGAGATTGAACCCGGTTCGCCTTGGTGGGAGGCGAGCGGGCTAACCGCTCAGCCACCGTGGCCCCTTGGGTATGGAAGAATTAACTTGGTTTATAATAATCAGAATATGCCAACAACCCATCTAATTAATCTCTCATTAGCAATTAAATTGGTTTCCTACATGTTAATAGGAGCAAAATGCGCATATTTGTGTGCAAACAAGTTTGACTCTGCCTCCTGCGTATCCTCCAGTCGACGTCATGTGTTCATCGGCTGCTTGGACGTTCATTTCCTGATGGAGCACACATAATTCGATCACGCCATTGCTAAAAGTCGTTATAGACGAAACTAGTAGCTCGTCCAATCGGGACTCGGAAAAGACTCGACCATGGCCTGTGTTACAAGTGCGTTGAAGCGTCGGGAATAATTTTCTACAGTTTCAGCACATTACGTATGTTTTCGTAATTACATGAAATATCAGTATGGGAAAAGTATTAAAATTGTGAAAACTGATATGAAGCCTTACCGTATGTGAACTAAGATTTGGATTTCAATTAAATTGCAACACCATACTCCTATATAACTTCTAGTAACAGTGTAGAAAAAATGTATTAAAATAACTTTCTGTAATATGTACGTATACAGATTCAAAATATAAAGTCTCATATTTATGGTAAAAATCGATATTAATTATATTTTTTGAGTTACGTATATATTATTTAACTTATTATTCATGCCATGTAACGAAATAACAAAAGACTGTATTCTTAATTTCTAGACAAAAACATTTTTTTACAGTTTTACGGGACCCACCCGGCCTTCGCCAAGAGTGATTTCAGATAACTGTGGAAAAATTTAATTCAGTATTTCCGGACTAAAAGCTGCACCATTGTCCACCAGAATGGAACATCACTGCGCTGCCCGTTTGGCCAAAATACCACTTATTCTTGCGTAAACATTGGTGTATTAGCTTATCAGTTCTAGCCCCAAATCAAGAATATTCCGTCCGAGCACTAAATTCTGTACGTGAATTTTGCGGCTTGTGAGCAACACAACGGTGATACATTATTTTTTTCAATTTTCTCAGAAATGGTTTGTAGTTTTGAAAGGTTACGTGAGCACAAAGTAACTTACGTCTCACAACTCAAATGGGACTCCTGTCAAAATAATTTCACTTGCTTGCCGAGATGTGGAATTGAAACAGCTATCTCAGCTAGTAACTAGTCAACTGACGATTCCGGCCATCATAATGATAAATCGTTAACTATAAATTAAAATGTACCAGTAAAACATTCTCACAAAATCATTACACAATAAATATTTTAATTAGTAACCTTGGTTAAGGGTTTGAAAATATATGTTGGAACAATCTGCGTTCAGGAAAGAACAACCACTAACAAATTCCTGCAAAGCACGTCGCAGTTGTTTGGTTAATTTCACAACTACTCAAAAAATAATAATTAGTTGGTTTTTCAATTACGTAGCTGTAATTTCATCCCGTAATGAGTTGCAAAACTGACTTAGTTTTTTTCCTCTCCCGGATAATTAATTATATGCTTTTTTTTCTATTATGCAGTGCTGGTAATAAGTGCAGGACTTTAATTTGTAGAGCCAGCGGGTAACTAGAGCGCGCCTTGTCGACTGCGGTTATGCAACACGCCGAGCTCTGTTTGCAAAATGGTTCTGCTGCTACTTGCCCCTGAACGCGGCAACACCTCAGCGGTGCGTTCTAGCAGCCAACACCAACCTACCCATTGGCTACAGAATACTGAAGAATACAAAAGTGGAACAGCTGCTCGTAACTCGAACTCCATCTGGACATGGGGCCGCGGTGGTGTAGTGGTTAGACTACTTGCCTCCGAAATAGGCGAATCTGGTTCGATTCCCGGCGGAGTCGCCCCCGGATTTTCGCATGTGGGAATCGTGCCAGACGATGCCGCTTTTCTCGGTGATTTCCCGTCTACCCCGCCCATGCATTCCAGTGCTGCTCCATACTCACCTCACTTCACCCTCATCAGCACCAAGACCTCGATGGTAAGGGCCGCCCAAATCTCTTCTCTAACTCCAGCCGCACAAGCCAGTAAAATAGCGTCACTGGTCAGCAACATGTCAGGAAGCCGTTCGCCAATCAGCGCCTGGTAACTTCCTTACCAGCCGTCAGCCCAGCCAATAAGGAATCTTTCGCAGCACGAGGTAACTAGTTAAGACACAAAGGGACGTTCCCAGAGTCTCGCGCAGCCAATCAGCGGATGGTTACACCCACATCAGAGGAACCGCCACACCATGAAACTCCTGTATGCTTCACTATTCTGTTGCTAGATATCACCGCGCATGGTCAACCACTGACGTAAAGGGCCTGAAAATTGTACTGATCATCACGTTTACAGAAAGGAAAACATGGCGACGAAAATTTACAGAAGTATGGTGTAATCTTTTTCACGGTAGCAAATACCAAGCATTATTACAAAGTGCACGGACATGCCGAAAGCTGGTAATAAACGCGTTTGTTACTTACACTTGCCATAGCAACTTTTTATCAACGCTTGGAGAGCTTACGGGAGGCTGCGTAGACACCTGGAAACACAGCATTTTGTAATTAACTTTCTGCAACGGTGGACGTCTTCTTCAAGTGAGAGTAAACTGTTTTGATGTTAAAACGTCTTTAAAATCAAGCTAACACGTGGGGTACGATGCACAACGACGGCTATGTAACGTTCGCAGAGTGATCAATTCCGACTATATCTTCGTTACTAGCAACACGATTGAAGTAAATGTGATCATATTCGATTGGCTATATACGATGCGAGCATACCCCTTGAGTTGGCACAGCAGATGCGCGAGGCTCGGGTGGGGGCCTGCAGCGACTGGCGGAAATGTTTTACGTGGACGAAAATTTCCTGGCATTTTAACTCGCGACTCCTGTGTGCTAGCGCGTTGATTTCGGTTCCAAAAGAAAGCTCACGTCTATAGGCTATCCACGGTAAAGTGAGAATTTTTGGGTCCCTAGTTACTTTTTCCTTTCAGCCATTATTTATCCTTTAACTGCATTTTAAAATAAACACAGTGTGCGTTTGTATTCCACCGCACTCGGAAATTAACGTCAAATGCTAAAATAAAATATATTTATTGACTGTATTCCAAATGAGAAGGCATTCAAAAGTACTCACATTACCGTGAATAGCCTATAGATCTGTCGACTTAGGACACAAAAGCCAAATTACCACTTAGTTACTTTTATCTTACTCCCACATCCCAAAGAAAACTTTACCTGACAACGCAGATGCATTCACAAAAAACCTACCACAACGCTCTTTTTTTGTTGGAAATAAATAATAAAACGGTCTTACAATAGAGTAGAAAGTACTTGAAATAAATCGTCAACACAAATAATAGGAAGATCGTAACCATTTTCCACAGTTAAAAGTTGAAAAGTGGATATTTCACCGGAACTTAATTACATCCGGAACAAGACAAAAGATCCTTTCAAATGAAATTGAACAAATAGACAACAGCAATCGGGTAGTAAATCAAACTGATTTACGTAAGCTACTGTTAGAATTAAGGTATTGTAATAACAGTAGAGTGATATATAAGTAACGCAATCACCAACTTAATGTTTAGGGGCATAAAATAATAGAGTTGAAGGATCTACAAGCCTCCTTAGCGTCTTAGATAAATCTTTGCATCAATCTCATTAGTTTGTGCACCACCGACAAGTTCGGACATGCTTGCGCTGTGCAGGGCAACACCTGTAAGAATGTTGGAGTTCAGTACTTGTTGTGTGTCAGTGCCCAATCACCACTGCAGGAATTCAGTTTTGCGTGCGTTTCCTAACCATAGCGTCAGAATGTACCTTTAATTTGATTGCAATTCTAGGCTTTGCAGGATCAAATCCAAATACAGCTGAATGATATGAGTTCTCGTAACTATTTTCTACGTGCCAGAATAGAGTTCTCTGCTTAAGTTATATATATATATATATATATATATATATGTATTTATATGTATATATAATCACAGATAGTGAGTGAAGAGATTTGGGTAGCGCATAATAGCGAGGTCTTGAGAGTCTATGAGGGTGCTTGAGGTGACCATGGAGCAGCACCGGAATGCAGGGGCGAGGAAAACGGAAGATCCCTGAGAAAACCTGCCAACCAGCGGCATCGTCCGGCACTATTCCCACTCACGAAAATCTGGGAGTGATCCAACCGGGGATTGATCCCACTTCGTCTTTGTGGGAGGCTAGCAGGCTAACCGCTCAACCATCGCGGCCCCTAATCAAAGACAGGATCATAAAAGAGAGTTATGAACGTATTACTATTTACGTATAAGTATATCGACAGTATCAGCATCCCGCTTGAGTAGAAAATTATGATTCGTAAATTATTATTTTATTCCTGTAGTTGGATATGCCCTTTGAATTAAGTAATTATTTAAAAAATTACTTAACCAAATTAGTTGTTGCCAGCAGACATGTACAACATAACATTTTCGGTTTGTCTATAGACGGGAACATATGCCAGTTGCCGAGACGTCGCTAATGATTTGCCAAGAAAACTGTGTGTGTTCTTCTGTGACGTCTTCGTAGGCTCGTGAGGTTTTGATCTTACATATTTGCCTTCGTCTCAGTGTTCGTCTATATTGTCTTCATTGTGCTAGTATTTTCATATTTTTTTTGTTTCTCCTTCGTTTATTAGTTGTTTATTACTCAATTGTTACGCGTTTTATTTCGTTAACTTTAGCAAAAAATTTAATTTAATTCCTTTTGGAACAATTATTAATTTTTATGTATATATTTACAACAGTTGGTCTTGACTTGCTCTTATTCATATATGTTTTCAATATCATCATCTGTGCTTTCTTTGGCTACATAACTCCGCAATTGTGTGTGAATAAAGTAAAGGTTTCATTTAACTACTAACAGTTTACTGAATTACTTCTATGTCCTTCGTACCGTTTAAAGTAAAGAACCTAATTATTTGTGCCTTTGCCAAGCTAATATTACAGACATTTTAATATAGCATGATTTTGCAGTCAACGCAGATTTTCAGAATTGTTTTACAGATTTGCTTTTATCTTCTGCTGTATAATCTAAGCTCAAGTGGAAATAAAGAGAGATTTGGGAGGCAATTAACATCGAGATCTTAAGAGTCAAAGCACAAGACTACATTTTATCTTTATCGGACAATTTCCTCTATTTTAAGGCCTGCTCATATCTACGTTACAAACAGTTTCGATTGAAAATGTTTATATGTATCATTGCCATTACTGCACATAATTTAATATAAAACTACTGGTATCTGTACAGTTTTAGAAGTAAGCCAACGAAAATGAAAAGCAGTTTAAAGTTTTAGGATTTCGGACGAAAATCGGTTGCTTATAATAATCGTGGTTTGGCGTAATCCAGTTGCAGCGTGCGCTGGTCGGATTCCATTACAAATACAGTGGTGGACTGGCCAATCAAAGTAGAACCGTTTCACAAGTCACCTGCAGAATGATGTATCCTGGCCCGGACAGGTCGAGTGAGAAATATGATGCAAGATGCTGTCCTTCAGTAATAGTAAGCAGATACCGCGAAGAAACAAAGTTTCTGGGTTCTCATTATGTCATAACTAGCTCGTCAGACATACTAATCTCACGATACCTTGCTCGCATGATGTCCGCGTGGTCGCGTACATGCTTCAATTAGACACAGAATTGTATCTCTTTTTTTGTACGATTTTTCTTTTAGCTTGTTTTTGGTTTTCCATTTGAGATTATTTACAAAATAACCTTAAAAAGGCTTTGTATTCTACCCTGCAGTGCTCACAAAACACTTGAATGTTTATGTTTTATGAAGACATAAAGAAACATTCGACTGTTTATGTGTAATTAGAACCCGTAATGAAACACTTAAGTAGTTTTGAAAGTATGTAATCATAATTTTACAATTAGGAAATAAACATAAAAATAAATATCACACTTGGAGTTTGGTTTGCACAATTGATCACGTGTTCAGTCTATGAGTAAATTATCTGCAGATAAGAAATAATTCTGACAAGAAGAAATTAAATATTCGTCATGGTCTTAGAGAGCGCTTATATAATACTTTAGTTGCTGGTTACAAGATGCTGAAAATCCATATTCATACCAAAATAGGAACTAATGTTGTAATTATTAGCATATTTAGTCTGAATATAAAGTCTAACTGATCAGGGTATATATACTCAATCTCCCTGCATCCTTCGATAAAAATATCTAAAAAGTAATACACCATAAAACCAACGTTATTATAATGGTGCAAGCTGATAAGATGGATAAGTTGGGTTGGTCGTTAAGTGAACTTTTTGAAGTCCCGCTGGTATTATTCCTTTCTGTACAGCATGTTTATATAATATACATACACCGGGCAGCTGACACTGTGGAATTTTTACAGACACAAATTTAATATTGCTTAGCGAATTATAATTGAATGTTCTAAAAAGAAAAGAAAACGAAGTGGCCAATTTCATCCGACACCAGTTTCATATTACGCTTTGCTAGCCATTAGTGTTACAAATTCAATTGATTTTGTTAATTAAAAAATGTATTAATTCGTCAGCGTAACACACGACGAATTTTAAAAGACCCCATTTTCATTCAACCTCTTTTCAACATCACTTGCATGCTCGCCGGCCCTATCTCCATTGCTGAAGAGTAGACGGCTGTGGTATTACACTGAAAAAAAACTACGTTCAAAGCTTTCTGTACAGCAAAGAAAACGATTTCTTTGAAGCTGTTCTGTTTACACCAACAATATCTTGCTTCAGTTCAAAGGGAAAGCTACAAAAACCTACGTGTGAGGNTTTTAAACATCACTTGCATGCTCGCCGGCCCTATCTCCATTGCTGAAGAGTAGACGGCTGTGGTATTACACTGAACAAAAACTACGTTCAAAGCTTTCTGTACAGCAAAGAAAACGATTTATTTGAAGCTGTTCTGTTTACACCAACAATATCTTGCTTCAGTTCAAAGGGAAAGCTACAAAAACCTACGTGTGAGGNTTTGAAGCTGTTCTGTTTACACCAACAATATCTTGCTTCAGTTCAAAGGGAAAGCTACAAAAACCTACGTGTGAGGTAATTTAATTATTTCTTCATACGTTTTTGTTTTATGGCAATATTACTTTTGTCTGTAGCAAAGAAAAATATTTATGTAGGCGTGTTTTGTTTATAGTAAAGAAATCTTGCTGTAGATCAAAGGGAAATTTGATTGATATTAAAACTCGAATTTCGTATTTTACGGGGTTAATACATAACGAAACTTAGTAAATGCTAAGTTGCCGAAATAAAAAATTCCCTTTGATCATCGACATAGTGGCCTAACCTTCAAACTACAGTAACTGACTTTATAACAAAGAATATTGTTCAACCATTGTAACGACTATGCAAGGTTATTATTATCATTAATATAAATATAAAAAAAATAATGTTCTGTGGCGAACCTACTTTGCAGTGGTTCATATTTAACCGACAATTTCTTTTCTGCAACAAATATTTTGCAGCAAAAACATTTATAGTTGTCTTTAACGTTTGATTCCGTAAATTTGTGGTGAAATTGATAGTTACATATTAATTTTCACAAATATCGCAATGTGTAACCGTACGTATTTTAATTGCGATTTTGTTAATTTGTTGTAACCATTGCGTGTCTTCCAGAAAATTTTAAAGCCATTCGCCATTTCCTTAATAGTTTGTTGTGATTTAGAACAGCAACTGTTAAAATATCTTGTATTCTTCTTGGTAAGAATTAAATGAATTAAAAATACAGACATAGTAAGTCACAGAAAAAGTTACATTTTAGATGTATTCAGGGAATATTACACGCTCACGTTTTCTCTGAGAACTTCGAGGCTCGCCGTTTAGCACTGTACGTAGCCTACATTTATTTGCATCAATCAATTTTATGTAACCAATNAATCAATTTTCTGTAACCAATGTAATAAACTGAACTCACTACAGGAGTAACCGACATCAGAAAGTGTCTCCCAAATGTAGCGAAACACACAACCTCTGGTCAAGATGATATTTATTGTGGAAATGCGCTCAAACGTATTAACTCTGAGCATATTTGTGTCATATTGTGATTATTCTGAACCGTAAAGCATTGTTCTGTTATTTGAAATTCACATACTGAAAGAAAAATTTATGTAAAAGAGCAACCTTTGTTAGTTTTATTTACGAGAATTTTTTAATTCATTTTTAAATATCTACGAGATTAACGTGGGTTTTAATGTTATAAGAGTTACAGATTTGACCAATTAGCTGGCTCTCTTCACAAACTTTTAATGAAACTCTGTAATTAATACAGCCCTGCTTCAGTTATTTTACAATATAGCACTGCGGATCTTGTGTAATTTTTAGCGCTACTTTCATGTTTGTATAATACTATTTGTGTGCTAGATTTTTGTGAGTTTCTAACACTTCATAATATTTCAATTTACAAGTGCCCCCATAAAAAAGACTCAACAGTCGTTGTGAGATAATGTTAATTAAAGTATTGATAGTAGCAACATCCGTAGCCAAATTCAGGAAGACGTTACCTCTGGAATCGCGAAGTTACAGTGAGAGTTGAGGGGAATGTACAATGCGTTGTTTTTATATTTACTATTAGATTTATTAAAATTTTAAGCTGCACCTCTTCCCCATAATAAACCATGCGACGTGAAAGGACGTCGCCACACGTCCATAACCACAATGCAATTTAAAAAAAAAAATATTGGCAACATTTTACGATATTTTAGTAGCTTTCCTATGAAACGAGCACTCAGCGAACAGTTTTATAGAAATAAAAAGGTTTGTAGGGAAAGTTATGGGGGAGAGAAAATTCCTTATTTTTATTCGTTGTGTGATTAACGGGTTTTGTAAATGGTTTTCTTTTAATTGGTTATAAATAACCCATATAACATAACCCTAACTTTATAATTTATAATAAACTTATAAAACAATTTTTTTTATTTGTACATTTTAATGGTATATCAATTCTTTTTATTTTTAGAATATATCCATATACTGTGCTTTATAATATGTAAATTTTACCTATACAATATACTTTTAATGTNAAAAGGTTTGTAGGGAAAGTTATGGGGGAGAGAAAATTCCTTATTTTTATTCGTTGTGTGATTAACGGGTTTTGTTAATGGTTTTCTTTTAATTGGTTATAAATAACCCATATAACATAACCCTAACTTTATAATTTATAATAAACTTATAAAACAATTTTTTTTATTTGTACATTTTAATGGTATATCAATTCTTTTTTATTTTTAGAATATATCCATATACTGTGCTTTATAATATGTAAATTTTACCTATACAATATACTTTTAATGTTAGTTATAAAATGTTTTTCTCATAGGCAAAAGTTAGTGTACATTACTATTAAACAAAATTATACCAACATGCCGACACTATTACGATGCAGGAAATTTTAGGTTATTATATATTTACGTACATTCCACATAAATTGTTAGAATTTCTTGAGTACGTTCATATTAATTACTACAGCTTTCGTTAAAAACATCGTTCAAATCTTAATTACAAAGTTTCACTACAATCTCTTCTGCGACAGCCGAGTGATATGAGATAACAAAGACTCCCCCACACACTATACCAACCCCCGCACACACAGAAGCAGTTAAGATGATAATGCAGGCATTTTCCCTAGAGAAAAGCGAGACTAAAATGAAACAAGTTAATATTTTATCACGCATAGTTGGTTCAATCGTTATACTGCATGCNTAGAGAAAAGCGAGACTAAAATGAAACAAGTTAATATTTTATCACGCATAGTTGGTTCAATCGTTATACTGCATGCATGTTCATAATAATTCTAAGACCTATCACTTACACTATTACATTCAGGTGTATTAACCTTCTTAGTACCAAAGTAATTTACAAGCCAAACTATTAAAATCATTAAATTTTTTTATCTGTGCTGCACTTGTATTGAGAGTTTCTCTCGCAACTACCGAACAAAGTACTTCACATTCTAAGATATCAGCATTAACCAAGCACAAATGTGAGTTTCATAAACTCAGGCGTATCAGAAGAGACTGAAAACACCAGCCACTGATTTCTTGCGTACAGTACCAGCCAATAATATATTTTTCATGTGCAACATGTCCTCGATCAAAGACATGTGAAGTTAACGTGTAAAATACTGCAAATTTTTGCGAATGAGTGCTTTTCGTTATCTTCTTTCTCATTCCCCTTAAACAAATGTAACATCAAGTCTTGGGCAAAATTCCACTTATTTGTCACGTGATTTGAATCTTGTATACATTTTATCGTGTCACGTCCGCTGACGTAACTAAGGTATAAATTATTATTTATGGATTTACTTTTTTATGTAATGTGTTACTTCCTTTTTGATACATTGCTCTTTGGTTGCTATGGTGCAAAAAAANTATGGATTTACTTTTTTATGTAATGTGTTACTTCCTTTTTGATACATTGCTCTTTGGTTGCTATGGTGCAAAAAAACAAACAGTTCTGGAAGTTAAAATATATGGCTGAAATATAAAGTTTTAATATACGATTTCTTTCTTATAAANAAAAAACAAACAGTTCTGGAAGTTAAAATATATGGCTGAAATATAAAGTTTTAATATACGATTTCTTTCTTATAAAACTCAACTATGTTAAGTCCAGACGAAATAGTGACTCATTTTTTACTACAGCTCTTAATAACGAAATTTGACATGTGAATAACAGCATACTATTAGATAAAGAACTGTAAGTGATAAAATATNTACAGCTCTTAATAACGAAATTTGACATGTGAATAACAGCATACTATTAGATAAAGAACTGTAAGTGATAAAATATTTTTCTCTTTTAACCATTATTCGGCAAACTTTCTCATTTACTTATCTCAGAGGTCCTGTATAATACTGAGCTACTGGGAAATGACTTTTTTTTACAATGTAGGAGANTTCTCATTTACTTATCTCAGAGGTCCTGTATAATACTGAGCTACTGGGAAATGACTTTTTTTTACAATGTAGGAGATCAATAGTAATTGAGAAAAGGAGTGCTGTATCAATGAAGGAGAAGTGTAATGTAGCTTCAAGTTTACAATTATAAACTTAATATAATTGAATAACAGTACTGTAGCTCCCTTANAGGAGAAGTGTAATGTAGCTTCAAGTTTACAATTATAAACTTAATATAATTGAATAACAGTACTGTAGCTCCCTTGATAAATTTTTTTATGGAAAGATGCTCAAAAAATGTTCATAATTATATTGATCATCTCTCTCAGAGAATAAAACTCTTCTTCCAGACACTCTTGCATTGCCCAACTATTCTAATTGCAAAAGGAAAGAAAACCTTGCAGGCAATGAATTGTCCACAAGGTAACATTTCAATTTGTCCATAATTTAAGTATTTTGCATCATTAACAAAATGTTTTTTCTTTTCTGAAAGTTATAACATAATTGCTCCTCATAAAGTTGGAACTTTGTTGCATTCAGCTGTTGGCAATTTACTGAGGAACATCATCAACAGTCTTCGAGGNCTCCTCATAAAGTTGGAACTTTGTTGCATTCAGCTGTTGGCAATTTACTGAGGAACATCATCAACAGTCTTCGAGGTCAGGACATCATTTTCATGTGTCACTGTTGTTTCTTTAACATTCTCCTGTATCCTCTTTGAAGCGTGTGGAAGTGGAGGTCGTGCTAACACTAGTACCCTACTTGCGCCAGAGATACTGCTGTTGAATGACTGAAATGAAGTGAACCCCAGACTACCGTTGTGATTGGCAAACAAGTAGTTGAATCACGGCGTGCCAAGGCTCATCAGACGGACTGAACAACTGCGACGAGATTGTGTTCTGAAGGCGAGAGTGGCGATTCCCGTGCCGTCGGTGCAAATCACCATAGAGATCCTGAAATGGCGACACGCCAAAGAACTCGCGGAACTCCTCTCCTCCTCTTGGTCACGGAATGTGAATAAGATGCCAGAGCCCACCTCTAGATCATCGTGCCCAGACACTCCNGTGAATAAGATGCCAGAGCCCACCTCTAGATCATCGTGCCCAGACACTCCTTACCATGGTGGTCATAAATGCGACGCTTTTTATCAGCAGAGAGTACCTGATAAGCTTCTGAAATCTCTTGCAAATTTTATTTGCCTCTTCAGAATTATCTCGGTTTTTTTTCTGGGTGCCATTTCATTTCCCAGTTTTCGATACGCCTTCTTTATTTCCGCGGTGGAGGAGGTACTTTATAGTAGCTCACCTTGTTAACTAATCCCCTTGAGGGGGGGGGGGTCCCGATCTGAAGCGCAGCCAGAGACGTGCAGCGACTGTACGTCGCAGCTGACCCTTATAGAGAGTGTTAGCAAGTGGCGCTACGTATTTAGCTTCATTACTCAGTAACGTCACATGCATTTCAAACACATATTTTGCAACCCCACGAAAAAATCATTTCAAAGGAACTGCAGTACGATTAATAAATTTTATTAAGTTTATAATTGTAAACTTGAAGCTACATTACACTTCTCCGTCGTTGATACAGCACTCCAATTATCAATTATTATTGAGCTCCTACATTGTAAAAAAAAGTCATTTCCCAGTAGCTCAGTATTATACAGGACCTCTGAGATAAGTAAATGAGAAAGTTTGCCGAATAATGGTTAAAAGAGAAAAATATTTTATCACTTACAGTTCTTTATCTAATAGTATGCTGTTATTCACATGTCAAATTTCGTTATTAAGAGCTGTATTAAAAAATGAGTCACTATTTCGTCTGGAATTAACATAGTTGAGTTTTATAAGAAAGAAATCGTACAGTAAAACTTTATATTTCAGCCATATATTTTAACTTCCGGAACTGTTTGTTTTTTGCACCATAGCAAACAAAGAGTCTTGTATCCATAAGGAAGTAACACATTACATAAAAAAGAAAATCTATAAATAATAATTTTGGTTTTAGTTAAGTCAGTGGACGTGACACGATAAAATATATACAGGGTTCAAATCACGTGACAAATAAGTGGAATCTTGCCCAAGACGAGATGTTACACAAATTTTAGGAACTGATGAGTTAACATAATTTTTGCCCTTTCAGACTTTGTTTCTTTTATAGTTCGCGATGTTTCAAATAAGAAAAAAATTATTACACCTACAGTACTNTTGCCCTTTCAGACTTTGTTTCTTTTATAGTTCGCGATGTTTCAAATAAGAAAAAAATTATTACACCTACAGTACTTTTAACCGTCACAGATCTTAGTATGTTATCACAAGCAATGTGCTGTGGTCTTTGTGTTCGGCTATGGAAATAAGATCATTAATATCCTAGAACAGTAATACAGTTTACCAGTTAGTTACAATGAACNTTTGTGTTCGGCTATGGAAATAAGATCATTAATATCCTAGAACAGTAATACAGTTTACCAGTTAGTTACAATGAACATAATTGGCCATTGAGCCACGCAGTGTACAGAAACTGCCAATAATAAGCTTCCTGTGTGTTACGTACAGAACTGTACACTGGGCATGAATGTGTTAGGTTAAAGTGGTTTATTTTGCTGCTTCTTTTCGAAATCTATTTAAGTTACGAAAAAAATAAAAGAAATTATAAAAATTAACACAGGTTTCAGGCACGCTATGTCAAGCACAAATCTCATTACCGTAAACACAATGGTTCATTTCGGAATAATAAAACCAAAACAGAGCACTGTAAGGAAAAAGAAGGGAACTGGTCGTGAATGAGCTGCTGAAAATTAGCGGTATCCGTTTTTTTTTTTTTGGGAAAATATTCCATAGCTAGTTATGCTCCAAAACACTTTACTTCTGACCCACATTCGTGATTGGATGACTTTAATTGGCATGGCGTGATAGTTGTCTGCTTACCAATCACAGAGGCTCCCTGTCGGAGTAAGATAATACTATTGGCCGAGTTAAGTAATAAACTGCCTTCTTAAAAAGACTCATGGACAAAGGAAAGTTGTAATCGTATTCGAAGAATATTTAAGTTTAGCTTGTGATGTAAAAATTGTGTCGCCAGAAACGGGTGAGCTTAGTTATAATACTTCGGAACTAACTGTTGCGATAACTATCAAGATGCTGGAACAGTGANGCCAGAAACGGGTGAGCTTAGTTATAATACTTCGGAACTAACTGTTGCGATAACTATCAAGATGCTGGAACAGTGAGCGAATATCTTGAGTTAACATCACGAGCCCATGCAATGTCTGAGAAAGCTGATAATCCAGAACGAAGCATCAAACAACCTTTTACTACAGTATCGGTAACAGTGTTATTGGCGCCATACGAATATAGCGGAAATTCAGTTAATCTAATTAGGTGGCATGTATTGGACGAACTAGCAACTCCTAATGAGAATAACGGTTTGGTAAAACTGAAGCACGTTGTTCTCTAAGTTTGATATGGAATTATCAGAGCTGATAATCTTCACACCTGCCCCAACAAGAGTTATGTGATTACAGATCATGTAAGTGAATGTAGACATGACACACGAGCCTGCTGTTGGAGACGACTATGTCCCGCGCACAACGAAAATTTTACTTTCTAATCATCATTACGTTTGTAAAGAAAGCAATAACGGGGAAATGTTCTGTTCTGAGGTTATAATTATTTTACTGCACCAAATTCTGAAAACTAATTTTCATTGCGAGTTCTCCACTAATTGAAAAAAAAAACTATGCACAGGAACATTAAAATTTAATTACACCTCTTGTTATGAGGTTTTAATTATACATAAACAATGGTGATATTTTGTGATAATTAAACATAAACAATGGCTGGTTTGCGTAAACAATTCGGTGATGCACCTGCATAAAGGCTGCCTTATGTGGAAAATGCATTAACTAGTCGAAAACCAGTTAAGAAGAAAAAGTGCTTTGAAAAATACCCTTACATAAAACCACTGGGTGTTACGCAGGGACACATTAAATCTGAGAAGATTTATTTAATCTTTCATTTAAAATCTTGTTTTAATTTGGTTATTCGCTGCGTGTGTGTATCAGGTAACATTTTCATACTTCGCTATAACAATCAGAATTAAGTTAATCTAAGAGATAAAGCATGTGATTCGCGGAAGACACCTATGATGAGAAACAACTGAAAAAAACTTCTCACGAAAATGGATCGCAACTAAAGCGTTGCGAAATACAAGACATAATTATCTCTATTCAGCGACTGGTATATTAAAATAAGAGTGGGATGTTCTTTAACAACGAATGAAACAACGCGAAGGACCAACACCGACAAGCAACCCTAACCTGGTGAAATGACTTTTGTAATTGTGATTTACCGCTACACGGATAAGGGATGGTAAGTTTTGGTGGTACGGTTTTATAGTTGGTTCGCGAGTACGCTGATATATATATACACAATGGAGAGCCAAAAAAAAAAAAGGAATAACAGAGGTATGGAACCAATCTGAGTAACGCGATGCGGTCGGCGACGCCTATATAAGACAACAAGCATCTGGCAAAGTTGCTAGATCGGTTACTTCTGCTACAATGGCAGGTTATCAAGATTTAAGTGAGTTTGAACGTGGTGTTATAGTCGGCGCACGAGCGATACATCTCCGAGATAACGATGCAATTTTGATTTTCACGTACGACCTTTTCACGAGTGTACCGTGAATATCGGGAATCCGGTAAAACATCAAATCTTCGACATCGCTGCGGCCGGAAAAAGATAATGAATGAANAGGACATTCTCATGAATCCATGGACCCTACATGTCAACAGGGGGCTATTCAAGCTGGCGGAGGCTCTGCCATGGTATGGGGCTTGTGGAGTTGGCGTGAAATGGGACCCCTGTTACGTCTAGATACGACTCTGACAGGTGACAGATACGTTAACATCCTGTCCGATCACCTGCACCCATTCATATCCATTAGCCATTCCGACGACCGTGGACAATTCCAGCAGGACAATGCGACACCCCACACGTCGAGAGTTACTATCGAGTGGCTCCAGGAACACTCTTCTGATTTTAGACACTTCCATTGGCCACCTAAATCACCAGACATGAACATTATTGAGCATATCTGGGATAGCTTGCAACGTGCTGTTCAGAAGAGATCTCCACCGCCTTGCACTCCTATGGATTTGTGGACTGCCCTGCAGGATTCATGGTGTGGATTGCCTCCTGCATACCTTCAGNCTTCTGCGTGCTCGCGGGGGCTCTACATGATATTAGGCAGGTGTACCAGTTTTTTGGCTCTTCAGTATGTATATATACACACACCTATATGTGTGTGTATAAATATGTATATATGTATATATATATATATATATATATAAATATATATATATATCACAGCACCTACAAAGTCTTATTTTGGTATTCACCATGCCTGATTTTTTTTTGGTGGACACATAATTTTTTATTTGTCGCCACCTAACTTTTGTGACCACGAATAATTTATTAATTTTTTTGGCATTGTGAATATAGTCTATTCGTGGTTTTTTCACACTGTTATTTATTAACAAAATATATATAAAAATCACTTAATGTATAACGTGCTTGGCTCTTTCGTAAATATATAATGTATCTTAATCGTTTTATAATTCTGTTAACGTAAAAGTAACTATTTTTATTTGAATGGAACATTTGCGTTTATTTCGCCTATAGAGTATTACATTTATTTTAAATTTAATATGATTAACAACAGAGAGAAAATAGATGTATTGGCAATGCCTAGTAACAAATACGATAATTGCATATTTTTCAACTCGCACGCTGACTGCTATGCGCCCAGTAANTATTGGCAATGCCTAGTAACAAATACGATAATTGCATATTTTTCAACTCGCACGCTGACTGCTATGCGCCCAGTAAAGTTGGTAACGCCGGAGGGTAAGTAGTTCCATGTATTATCATTGAATAAAAAGTGACAGGTAAACAATTTTGAAAACAGAATATTTTTATTTGGCTTCTGTGTTTTTAAATCCTTGTAAGTGTAAAATAAATAAAATAAGTAAAATATATAAATTTCTACAAATGTCATAGTTTCTCTTGACTGACGTATGAATAAAGTGATGATGCCCATCGCAATGTTAATTTTACATATGGTGGAAGAATACACAGTACGCACACAAGTTGATAATAATCAGGGCTTTTAAAAGCACTCAGTTTACCGTGAACAGCCTATAGTAAACAATAAGGGATGTTTAGCATCACTCAGTGACCAACCAGACGTAACACCTTTCCAAGAGCTTCCCTCAGCCTGTTAGTCGTTCCACTTCTGAACATTTACCCGTTCTACGGCATGACGGGGGAGAGGGTATCTCAGTCCCCAGGTCCAGCGGACACGTCGAGCCAATTAAGAGCCGCCGGTCGTGACGGGCGGTTATCAATCAGCGCCGTGGTAATTAATATCGCGCCTTATCGCAGCCGAGGGCCAATCAGACGCGGCAACCTCACCCCCCCCCCTTCTGCGGACAGTAATTAACAGCCCAGACTGGCGAGATGGCAGGAACACAGAGCAGCTCAGAGCACAGAAGCGCAACAACAGGCTGTGTCACGACGCTCTTTCGTGCAGTATGGTAGAACGTCGGTGTTTCCCCAATCCATTCTGACACAGTGTTCACATTTATTGTATGCACAATGCACATGACGACTATTTTCTGCCAGTAGTGTAGGTACACTGCAGCACTGTAAAAAGGATTATGGTAAACTTATGGCACCACGGTGGTGTAGTGGTTAGAATACTGACATCCCACCTAAGCTAACCTGGTTCGGTTCCCTGTGGGGTTGCTCCCGGATTCCGCACGTGGGAATCGTGCTGGATGATGTTGTTGGTCAGCCAGTTTTCTCGGTGATCTCCAGTTTTGTCCCGCCCTTGCAACCCAGCGCTGCTTCATACTAACATCGGCTCTCACGACCACAATGTTTAGAGCCACCCAAATCTCTCCACCCCCCCNACCCAGCGCTGCTTCATACTAACATCGGCTCTCACGACCACAATGTTTAGAGCCACCCAAATCTCTCCACCCCCCCTCTACACTGGTAAACTTCCTCAACTGTAATGGAAGTTTTTAACATTGAAAATGTATAGGTGCATATCAGANCCCCCCTCTACACTGGTAAACTTCCTCAACTGTAATGGAAGTTTTTAACATTGAAAATGTATAGGTGCATATCAGACTGCAAATGTAGGAATATTCAAAGTCACAAAGTCAGGAACATGCCTATACATCTGTGTCTTTCCTGTACAAATGTAGGAATGCTATCGTGGATGTATGGGAAAATAATTTCTCATTCCCCCTTTCTCACTACACGTATATGTTTGCGATGTGGCAAATTTGCGAATAATTTCTTACAGTATATGCTCCATAGAAAATGATATTTCCTGTGGTGAACTGATTCGTAAACCGTGTTACTGGTCTAGGTTACGATTGGCTCATGTCACTATAGCCGAACACAAAGACTATATACCGATCACTAGTTTTGACAACAAAACACATGTATTGTCCACTCAGGTACAGCACATTTCATAACTAGAGACCTGAAGAATTCGCGGATTCATTTCGGGATAAGCTAGAATTAAAAACACGTGCAGTTACGGTGTCCAATCGTCGCCTTCCACTGTGACGGCAGACCACCAATGTAAAGTTTATATCGCCATAATTGTACATAAGATTGTAGAGTCTGGCCCACGAATCATTGAACTCGCGAATTTTTCAGGTCTCTAGTTATAACATTTCTCGCTGGCAATACTTAAACCGTAAATAAAATGGGGAGTTAAAGTGTAAACCTATCACAATAAAACATCCGGAATTTTTTGCGAATTAGTTTTTGAGGAGAAGCTTGGATTGAACCACGTGTACGTGTGAAATACATTTCCAGTCGGGTGACAGTTTATTGTTATTTTTCTTCGCTGCTAAAAGATACAAGAAAAATAAAGAAAAATTATATAAGAAGTAACATTGTGATTTTTGCAGAGTGAGTAATATTTAATTACACCTTATTAGCGTAACCACGCGATGATGAAAGAGATCCGTATAACTTACATAAAACCCGCAGACCTCGGACAGGTGGAGCAGAGCTGGTACAGTCGATTCACGGCTACTTCCAACTTTTCTGAAGCACTGCTAAAGTTCTGCTTCCAGTATATCCCTCCGCCTCATACAAACAAAGCTTAACCGAGTCTAGAATATTGCACCACAGGCTCCCCACACCGCATTCCTGCGCACTCGGTGCAGTAGTATTTTACATAAGAACTATTTATTACTAGGCATTACATACACACCTATTTTCTCACTGTTCTTGTTCATATTAATAACATTTTTAATTTCATTATTTATTTTTATAAAGTATATAAAATATCAGTTAATACAAAAATGCAATAGTTTAATGTGAACACAAGTACGTAACGCTTGCGGTACATGACGTACTCATAAAACAACCAAGCGCGTCATGCATGGAGTGTTTTTTCAAATGTTTGATTCAAAAAGTTTGAGGAATACGGCAATAGACTATAGCCTAGACACAGAATACTTGAGACCGCAACCGACAGTGAAATGGAACANATACAGAAGGTAAACAGTAAGGCCACGAACTCCATCCGCAACCGACAGTGAAATGGAACATGTCGGAACTCCGTTCGCCAATGAGAGTGCCTGGCGACCTACTCACCTGCCGGCAGCCCAGCCAGTAGAATGCCTTTAGTAGCAGGCGGTAACAAATCAGATGCAAGACCGGTTCTAGAGCCTCGCGCAGCCAGCCAGATAATGAGTACGCCTAGACAGAAGGAACCGCCATAAAATTTCGTGTCCCAGGTGAGCGTGGTCGTGATCTGTGGCGCCTGCAACACGCGAGACGAGCTAGGAAGTTGTTATAATGCCACGATCAGCACGTCCCGGCCGTCCGACACGTCGTCTCAAACTGACCATTTCCGCCACCAACATTAGTTCAGTGTTTACAATACCCCGACAGTTTCCATCTGACAAGTGTTGCGTGGCCTTCGGCTAATCCTACAATGCCAGTAATTTGCCATACATTCTCTTAGGAATGTAAAGGAATCACTACTCACTGTACACTATTTTGTTTTGACAACTTCGTAAACAACGTATTTTTGGATTTTAGCGCAGTTGTTTTTCTACAAATATTTATTTTCGTCAATTCCACAGCTTTCTGTAACAATGTAACCATAATGCACACAACATTAAATTACATTTTTAGTGTTAAATTTACCACAGTAGTAAAAACCGCACGAAATTTTGTTTCGTAAAGTTATGTTTATTTACTTTTTCTACTACCAAGCTATTCCAACTGGTCCAACGCCTTACGAAAGTATAAANTTCGTAAAGTTATGTTTATTTACTTTTTCTACTACCAAGCTATTCCAACTGGTCCAACGCCTTACGAAAGTATAACTAGAATAAACTTTTGTCGGGGTGTTGGGGCTGCGATTTTGTTGGGGTGACCTTGCTCCTGTTTGGCCGATGAAAAATTTTCGTCGGTGTCAGTACTGTTTTGTCGGACTGTCGGGTTACGGTACTGTAAATCCAGCAATACCCGTCTAGAAGTGCATTTGTGTACATCATAACGTTAATTAATTAAACAATTATGGACATAAGTCATTGCATCATACTGTTGTAGTCTCAGAAAAACCTGCTAGTTCAAATTAATTAACTTCAATAAAAAACATAAATAAAATAAATATGAATGAACGAAGCCGAAATAGCTGCTGTCNAGTTCAAATTAATTAACTTCAATAAAAAACATAAATAAAATAAATATGAATGAACGAAGCCGAAATAGCTGCTGTCAACAAACATGTAACGCACATATAATTCCAAGAAGGTATCAAGTCAGAGAAGAAATAACAGAACGGCACAATACCACGAAAATGTAACTTACATATAATTCCGATTAGGAATGTAGTCGGATGTCGCCAGGAAAACGACACAACACAACCAGGACTGGTGGCCAAGCAGACAGACAAGTATTTTGTATGAACAATATTACAAAAACTGGACGAACAACGAATACCACAGGAACAAACACAATGGCGAGGGCAGGTGAAAATATGGACGACACAACGACGCCAGTACAGACGAAAATAGCATGCTTCCTCGACGCCAACAGATGCGCTCTTTCAGGAGTTCCCTTCTTTATGCATACAGTTCTAGGAACACCTACAAGACTAACTGTGGACAAATGCTTCATGCACTGAGACACGTTGTTGTGAATTGCTGGCGGGAACATTCCACAAGTTGAGTTAAATAGCTCAAATATCTTCAACGGTGCCATCAACTAGCGTAGGTATGTGAGTACAAGATATATTTGTGTGGTTTTCAGTACAGTTATGTTACGTATACAGTGTAAATTAAAATATTGAAGGCTTGACTTCACCTATTATGCAAAAATTATGCAACTTCGGACTTGCAACCCTCCCGCCATCACATCTAAACAATTTATAATAAGTATTCAAAGATTAAAATCTCTTTTCAGTTGTAAATTACACATTAAAAAATCATTATTTTTGTTGTAATAAATATGAAATATGCTAAAATTGATAACCTGTATAATTTTCCTTCTACTACTAGCGGTGCGAAAC
>NQII01000718.1:312481-377416 GCA_002778355.1 Clitarchus hookeri
GGGGGGGGGGGAGAGTGACAAGCTCCGCTCTGCCGACAGCATATTGAAGTTTCTTCCTCGGTCGAAAGAAAACACCATGACACTAGGGCTTAAGCACCGTATTTTGCGCCGATGTCGTTAACTGTAACAATTTAATGTGTTTTCATCAGGGCTACCTACATATTTAAATATTTCAATAGGCAACGTTTAATTTACACATAGCATACAAAAAACTTGGTTAAAACAATATTTTAACTGTGAACTATTTCTTACTAGCCGTTGCCAAAACATAGCTATTCTCACTGTTTTTAATTCGTATTGAATACGAAATAAATATTACAAATTATAGAAGATACTAAGTTGAAGTTTCATTTATTCAAAAATACAAAACTTTTTAAGTTAACCAGTGTTCTATACTTGTGGTATAGAAGTTCTTTAAAAACAAAACAGGTTAACATATTACTCCTAGGGTGATTTTTCAAAGGTTTGTTTCAAAACATCCGAAGAAACCGTGAATAAACTGTATCTCATTTTCACTGTGAGTTATTTCCTGCTAGCAAAAAAACAAGAACATATTGATGAAATGTAAATATGTTTTTGACTTTTTACAACAAACCGGTAATACAAATTTAAAATTGCGCACAATAAATGAAACAACTCGTAAAATGTAAAGTTTATATAACCATTTGGAGGCTACGGTGACTGAGTGGTTATACTGCTCGCCTCCCACTAAGACGAACCGGTTTTAATCCCCGTCCGAGTCACTCCCAGAATTTCGCAAGTGGGAATCGTTCCGGACGATGCCACTGGTCGGCGGGTTTCCTCTGGGATCTCCCGTTTCCCCCGCCCTTGCATTCCAGCGCTACNGTTCCGGACGATGCCACTGGTCGGCGGGTTTCCTCTGGGATCTCCCGTTTCCCCCGCCCTTGCATTCCAGCGCTAGTCCATTCTCACCTCATTTCAGCCTCATCGGCTCTCAAGACGTCGTTGTTAAGAGCCGCCCAAATCTCTCACCTTCACCTCACCTCTATAATCATGCATTGTCAGTGATTACCATTAATCCGAATTTATGACGGGGAAACGAAGAATTTCTGCAAGCGTTGTAAGTACACACGTCGTGCGAATTTTATTTACAGCCGTGTGCTGTCTCCGTCTTTGTTTCCTACCGATGATGAAATAGGCACGCTGTTTTAGTTATGTTTCTTTGTGCGCTCGAGAATGTATTTAGTAATGACATAACATGGCGAGGGTTTTCTATCAGCTACGTCAGGCCGAGATTACTATGACTCCCCGTTACATCTAACACGCATCACCCTACAATTTGACGCACACGTAAAACGTGATCTTTTTGGGTGGTTTATTGTGATGCTTCATGTAAACATGTAAACTTTTCCTACTGAATAAAAATGTTGTACTAAGTGTTGTAGCTATCCAAATTGAAAAATTTGACAATTCGAGAAATGCAAGTGTATTAGTGTTTTAATATTAATGCAGCTAGAAAAAGTTGCAAAAGAATGGCATTCGTGATTATACAAACTGAAAACAACTAGGAGGTCGCTATAACCTCCAGAATAAAACCTCTCTATGAGACGTGGAAACTTTTTTCGTGTATATGGGAATAAATCGTATGTAATAAACTTTGATTAACTGAGAAAATTAAGCTGTTTNGTTCCGGACGATGCCACTGGTCGGCGGGTTTCCTCTGGGATCTCCCGTTTCCCCCGCCCTTGCATTCCAGCGCTACTCCATTCTCACCTCATTTCAGCCTCATCGGCTCTCAAGACGTCGTTGTTAAGAGCCGCCCAAATCTCTCACCTTCACCTCACCTCTATAATCATGCATTGTCAGTGATTACCATTAATCCGAATTTATGACGCGGAAACGAAGAATTTCTGCAAGCGCTGTAAGTACACACGTCGTGCGAATTTTATTTACAGCCGTGTGCTGTCTCCNGGAAACGAAGAATTTCTGCAAGCGTTGTAAGTACACACGTCGTGCGAATTTTATTTACAGCCGTGTGCTGTCTCCGTCTTTGTTTCCTACCGATGATGAAATAGGCACGCTGTTTTAGTTATGTTTCTTTGTGCGCTCGAGAATGTATTTAGTAATGACATAACATGGCGAGGGTTTTCTATCAGCTACGTCAGGCCGAGATTACTATGACTCCCCGTTACATCTAACACGCATCACCCTACAATTTGACGCACACGTAAAACGTGATCTTTTTGGGTGGTATATTGTGATGCTTCATGTAAACATGTAACATGTTCCTACTGAATAAAAATGTTGTACTAACTGTTGTAGCTATTCAAATTGAAAAATTTGACAATTCGAGAAATGCAAGTGTATTCGTGTTTTAATATTAATGCAGCTAGAAAAAGTTGCAAAAGAATGGCATTCGTGATTATACAAACTGAAAACAACTAGGAGGTCGCTATAACCTCCAGATTAAAACGTCTCTATGAGAAGTGGAAACTTTTTTCGTGTATATGGGAATAAATCGTATGTAATAAACTTTGATTAACTGAGAAAATTAAGCTGTTTNGTGGAAACTTTTTTCGTGTATATGGGAATAAATCGTATGTAATAAACTTTGATTAACTGAGAAAATTAAGCTGTTTTTCATGAAGGCGGCCTACTAAAAACTGCAAAATTACAACGTTAACATTCTGCATTTCATGCAGGTATTTTTACACCTCTGAGGAACATACGGAATGAACAGTGGCAATGTAAATCTTCTTAATTATTCACGAACTAAAAATAATAAAAATATTCCTAGCCTAACTTGCATTACTCTTTCGTCCTCATTTGCGGGAGAAAATTATATATGCGCTACATTATTTTAAAACGCAAGCAACATCGTAAAAATAAAAACAAACTCATGAAAATCAAAGATAAAGCAACATCGACCCTATTATTCGCCAGCGAGATCACGTGGTGCAAATTCAAGTATCATGTATCACGCAAAAGCTTGACATTGACAAACTTTTCCATCACGTGAAATTAACGTGCAACGATTCGCAATAGGTCTCCTTCAAACACGCGATTCAAGGTGTTGCCAACTTTCGTGAACATGTTCTTCATTACGTGTTACGTGAAACGTAAAGTGATGGTAATTCCTGCCTCGGTGCAGGCAACGGAGCACGTGGTTAAGTGAGTGTAGAGGATGTGTGGCCTGCCTGTTTCGGCAGCGAGGATGCAGAATGGCTGGCGAAGAGAGTTTCAGCTGGCTGTGGGTAACAACGGCCTCTCCAGAGACGGCTACGGTTCAAAGGCCCAGCGTCCGTTAAAGACCGTGAGACCCGCACGTTGATGTGTGTTATGGACAACTCTTGAAGGGGACTTATCAGGCAGTTAGAAAAGACTGGCGTCTGGTTGCGCGCCACGGCTCCATCTGACAGTTCCACTCTCGTTGTGGATCTTGTTCGTGCATCTCAGCATGCAGCGCGCGAGACACTAGNGGACAAACAAAATATAAGTATATAAAGGAGGGTTATACTAAGTTAGAGGAACTCATCTGGTTTCGCACTCTGTACTTGCCGCCCACTTCCCTGGACACTCGCCGACTGCCCCCGATAGGTAGGATGTGTGGAAACACACTGCTGATTTCCCAGGGGATGATGCAACCTACTCCGCCACAGATACTGTCAAATGCATACACCTATGAACACCCCGTAACATCTATAAAAAACAAAGGCTCGTCAGATTTTCAAAATAATCACGTCATTGAACTTGCCGCTTAATAACATGTTATGCTATTGGGAGCAATGCGTATATTCCCATTTAAAACACCAAAGTTGATATCGTTATCTCAGTTATTAATTAAACACACACATACGGTGTTTTATGAGCCCCGTAGTGCTATTTGCGAATTCAAAACCGAAATTTATACTCCTCCAGCGGTTCGGGAGATATTTAGGATGAACATCTTAGCTGAAGAATCCTGTATTTGGATATGTTTTTGAGCGTGAGACGTCTGGTTTTGTGGCCAAATATGTGGTAAAATAATGGGCTTCATAGCCCTAGTTTATAGTTCTGAGCCGTTCTTGTTTTGTCTGACAGAAGCGTCTGATAAACTGTGGTGCCTAAAGTGTTGCTGCGGTAGAAATATGATGTAGTGAGTACAGAATCCTTTATCTCACTGGCATGAACTTGTTTTTCACAGGTAGAAAAACGATGTTCGACAATACACAAAATTCGTAGAATTCAGTGGTAACTACGTAAAACTAAAGTGTGCGTGTACAGATACTATTTTTCCACGTAATAAATAACTTCCACGTTCATTTATTTTTCGAACCGGGCTTTAGTTTCCGAAAGCAGCTCGTATTTTTGTGAACACGATACAGGTATGAAGTTCCTGCACGCTCCAATTCTCTGCTCGAGCCATCAAGCATATACCTTCACCAAGCCATAAAGAATCTGGCGAAATGGCATGAGAACGCTTCGATAAATGTTGCCCCACAAATCTTCGTTTATCTGGGGAACCGTTTCGAAAGTACGTAACTCGCATTCTGGGTTATGCATTTTTTCTGCCGCCAGAATATGAGATCCTGAGCGAAGATACGTCATCTGGCTTCGCGCTGAAACAGAACAACTGCACGTCGAGATGGTTACCGCTCACAGGCAGGTTTGACAGGTGACATGAATGTCCCGTCGCTAGGTATATTTTTTTTTTATCAGATCAAGTGTCCGTTCCTGTCCGGCCGCTGTCCGCTGCACGTGTCAACGTCAACGTGAAAACGCATCATTTCTGTTGTAACTTATCACTGACATGCGCGATGGCGAGCGACGGTAGTGCTACGTTTTATTTTTTGTTCCGCGGAATGAATATGACACGGCCATGGACTCGCTACGTCAAAGACACATGCAACTAGCAGGCTTCAGGACCACGCGCACTGAAGATGAGACATACCGAGTTCTCATCTCCTGCGCACGTGCACAACATTGACCTTACCCACACCGATACAACTGTCAAAGTCACATGGCCAACAATGTTTAACATGTTCATTTACATCTTTGTTTTCAAAATACCAACACTGTTATATGAATAAAATACTTTCACCAATTTTATTTTAATCAAAACGCTTTTAAAATTGGTTAGAGGAAGTATACAAACAGCTCTAAGCAATTGTTTTCATAACCATTAAAACACAAAGTTTTGCTCAGTTGTTTACGATGTCTGCATCGAGAGCATGGAATCCGAACTGCAACATCGACAGTTGTGTTTAAAAATCATGTCAGTAAATAATTTTTTTTCTTCCAAACTCATGATCCGAAAATGTCTTATTCATAGTAATTAATAGCTGTAAATATTTTCTCATCCATGTCTGTATTATTTAGCAAGTAGTTTTTTTACTATAAATTATTTCATAATATAAGACCAATTATATATTTATTTGCCGTTAGTCGATTAATTTGTAGTAATTTCATTGTAATAAATAAATAATTTTGTAGTATGTTCATAATACGAAAATCAATAATGTTATAATGACTTTATAAATGCATACATTATTAATTTTCTTGTATATTTTTTATAATGTAGTACTCATAGGTAAATGTAAGAAAAGGCATTTTCCTTAATTTCGCCATGTAAAAATAAGACGTAAATAAATAACATGAAGTCCTATCCACGTCGTTTTTGATAGTCATATTGGCAGAAGAGCAGTTCAACGTTGGGACACGGAGACTGGGTTTGCGCAGCTAGCGGTATCTCTCTACCCCATATTCACTCCACGTTCAGGGCAGCAGAAGCAGGTAACATGTGGAACGACTGTCTAGGAAAAACGGCACACCTGGCACGGGGTTCAAAACCCTTATTTCGTTCATGCATTCGGACGTATTTAGGAAATTTATTTGACAATTTCAAGACTATGGGAAATTACCTAGCACAACTACCACTTTAAACATTCGAGTATTCCATTTTCCGAAGCTTGTTTCTTCCGCCACGTTCCCTCCTTCTCCATTTTCTATCCAGGTAATTTATCAGAATAGTTGATAATGGCTCATTATTTTCAAGGGCGGGTCCATATTCACGTCCAATTATAACAGCAGCGAAACGAATCAATTCTGTTTATTAGTTTATCAAGCACATTCACATATTTTACGATAGAGATGTGATTTTAATTTCTGATTTATTTTTGACATGGATTACATGCCTTTCTCGCCCGCTCGGGGGGTAATGCGCCGTCACAAAAACACGTACCGCGCCTCGCCCCGCCACACAGTCCCCGTACGCACGCCGGACCGTGCACATGTACCGATCTACGGAGGAAGGTTGCCCGCACATTCTAAATACATTGTTTTATAACGTTCGCCTTACGCTTCCGGTGGTGCGTCATCGAGTTTGAGACAAATTTTGGCGCAATTTTCAGCACTTTCATTATTTCCCACGCCATTGCTCCGAAACTACAATTGCCACGGACGCAAGTGATAACTCATTCGAAAGGGCTTAAAATGACTCTCCTTTAAACGCAACAACCACTGATCTTATCTGAAAATTTTTGAATTCGTGAAACTGCGTTATGTCGCGAAAGGAGAGAAGGATCCGCGTCGAAATCCGCCACAAAACCGACAACCGCCTTTAACTTTGGCAGAACGAAGCCGCAGATATAGAGAGAAGAAAAAATTAAGAGAATCGGATAACCAGGAAAGATGCTATGGGCCTCCAAATACTAGCGTGCAGAACGAAAACGGCAGCCTCAGGAGTGCCACCGAAACAGAGGATGTCAGATATGTATTTGCAATATCGAGACGAAGCTGACGAGACCACTCATGACCCCCCCCTCCCAAACCTTGTCAAAATGGACCCCAACACAGGCCCTTCAATGCTGTTATTAAAGCNCAAAATGGACCCCAACACAGGCCCTTCAATGCTGTTACTAAAGCAACCAGCAGCGTCGTCGCGTTACTCTGGCGCAGACAAACAGTTCGCCAAGCTATTTCTAAACAATTCCTTCGGGCATGTGTGCGGTGTGTGCGGTCGCCTCTGGCACAAGGATGTATTGAACTATGTGTTTCATTCATTTTCCAATACCCTAACAAGACAGACATGTAATCCATGTTCGTTAGGTGCCACAAACGGCGATCTACCAAGGGCAGGTTTTTTTTTTACTGACAAATTTTACATCTTCTGGTCTCTTTGGTTACCAGGCTCCAGAATAAATTTTTTCATATGAATTTTTACTGTTTTAGCACTGAATAAATATAAAAAAAGTCGCCTGTATCATATACGTGCGTCGTGTTGAAAGTATTATCGCGTCTCTTCGCTTTATGTAACAGATACGCGGCCACCGGCCTATCGATCGCTGGTTCATTCAAAACAAACACTTGACTTGCTGCCGCCGCTATCATGTAACTGCTGTCCTTCACTTCCACTCGCTCGCGAAGGATGCGGAGCAGCGAGCGCGTAACAATATAAATTACTAATGCAATAATTTATAGATGTTGGAAACCAAAGCAAATAATAATTTTAATATATTTAAAATTTGCAAAATATGTATTGTTTTATCACATAGAATAACTTGACAATTGAATTTCATGGCAACTAGTTCCCAAGCTTCTTTCTAAAAAAATTAAGAATATTATTAACTGTGTGCGTACGAAGAAAATACTGCAACATTCGCTTGGAATGAGAATGAAAAATTTCTTGCAGGCGTTTCTCGTTTAACTGCGCACTTTTTGAGCCAATTTTTTNATTCGCTTGGAATGAGAATGAAAAATTTCTTGCAGGCGTTTCTCGTTTAACTGCGCACTTTTTGAGCCAATTTTTTAAAACAAATTCCTAAAATGTATTCGTCGCAACTTTACAGTTCTTAAATCAATCCTTTGAAAAATCACATAATGTATGATGTATTTGGTTTTTTCCTAAATATGTCATGGACCATAAATGTTTTGTTGTTATGTTAAGAATAAAATTTTCTTATTTTTGGTTGATTTTTACTCCTATTCTTTATAGATTATATTTTATTTAAGTTTNATTCGCTTGGAATGAGAATGAAAAATTTCTTGCAGGCGTTTCTCGTTTAACTGCGCACTTTTTGAGCCAATTTTTGAAAACAAATTCCTAAAATGTATTCGTCGCAACTTTACAGTTCTTAAATCAATCCTTTGAAAAATCACATAATGTATGATGTATTTGGTTTTTTCCTAAATATGTCATGGACCATAAATGTTTTGTTGTAATGTTAAGAATAAAATTTTCTTATTTTTGGTTGATTTTTACTCCTATTCTTTATAGATTATATTTTATTTAAGTTTNATGTTAAGAATAAAATTTTCTTATTTTTGGTTGATTTTTACTCCTATTCTTTATAGATTATATTTTATTTAAGTTTAATAAGAATAAACATTTATAAACTAGGTGTGTTGGTAACACCCGGTAAGAAATAGTTCTTTCGGAAAATATTATTATGTTAAGTGCACATAAATGCAGGTAGCTGTCCCTTTGGTGCCTTTGGTGTAATTTTCTGGAGTTAATTAAGCTTTGATTGCACGAGGAGGAGGAATTGTTCGAAATGAGAACTTTAGCAGGGCTTCAGAAAAGTTGGAAGTAACCATAAATGGAGTATATTCTTATTGAAAAATATATTTTTAATGTCACGTATACCAACACGTCGCAGCTAAGTTGGCAGTGATATATATGTTGTTCCCTGTCTTAAAGTCGCGTTTAAGATGTGACGTTTAAATTCGTGGACTCGGTATTTGGTTCATGAAGTGTCAGTTTTTTATACAGGTAAAAGTAACAATTTTTAATATATTTACGAGTAGATATAAAATGCCGATTCAAACGCAATGCTGGTGCACCATAGATTTTAACAAACTGTTTTCAACCCACTTTTAAAAACTAATGGGTTAAAAATAGCCATACGTTTTCAACCCACTTATGAAAACTAATGGATTAATAATACCCATCCCTTTTCAAACTACTTTTAAAAAACTAATGGATTAAAAACGCCCATCCTTATTCGAACCATTTTTTAAAGTTAACGGTTTAATAATAATAATGGCATGTGGGGAGTGCACCTAGGGCAAGGCAACACCCTCCGAGTGACGGTCTTTCCAGCTGGGACCCATAGGTGACCGTCATCCCTGGGAATGACAGAAATGAGACCCTAGAATGGAGTGGTGCTGGAATGCAAGGGCAGGGGAAATGGGAGTACCCCGAGAAAACCCACCGGCAAGCGACATCGTCCAGCACGATTGCCACATGCAAAAATCCGAAAGTGAACCCGCAGGGGATCGAACACGGATCGCCGTGGTGGGAGGCGAGCACCCTGGCCACTACACCACCGCTGCCCCAATAGTTAATGGTTAAAAAATACCCATCCGTTTTCAGCCCACTTTTAAAACTAATTGTTTGTAAAGAACGATAAATATAATAATACCGATTCAGGCGTGGGCGCGTGCGCACAAAAAAGTAGCATTTTAAAAAAGGCACTTAGAAACTTTCCGACCTCACAATAGGGCAGTCCTACCCCATAAACCACGCTTAAATAACATACATCAAATATGGTCTCAAAGTGGTAGATACTTCAGAAAATTTTAAAGTGACTCTACCAGACAGATATGTACAGAATTTCAGTACAAAAGTGTTAAGTGATGTTAATCGGGGAGGCACAAGCTTTGTGCATAAAGGAATGGAAAAATGTGGTGACACACAAATACATTCTATTTTGTTTTTAAAAGAGTAAATGCACATATTCGTATTATTAGACATCAGTTTATTTTCATTTGCGTTCATATCTCTATAAAACACAATTATCGCTCTGACTTCTAGAAGGTGCTGCAACATAGTCTAANATTTTCATTTGCGTTCATATCTCTATAAAACACAATTATCGCTCTGACTTCTAGAAGGTGCTGCAACATAGTCTAATTAAAAGTTTGGATATGCACCTCCAAATTCGACATATTAAAGTAGGTTAAACACCTAATTCTTTTTCTACATCTTTCATTGCCCTTCCTATAGAAATATTATCCATCTTAATTACATCACAAGAAAAAATTGAAAAAGGTTTACAGTCAACTTAATGACTCACCAGGGACCTTCTTTTTAAATATTATTACAGCCTAATTTGACGACAACAAAACTCAGTTTTTTCGGAGAACTCTCCCACCATACAACTCAGCCGGCATTTTTTTTTTTTTAATTGTGAGGTGGAGGAGTTTTTTAAATTTTATTTCTAGTACCCCATCTCAGATGGTGTGGCACCTTCACCATCTAAGATTACCCAGCTATACGTCTGATACAATACTAAATACTGTAGAGAGTATTTTTGCTGGGCTTTAAGAGGCGCCATATATTTGCATCTGCTACTCCTAGACATCTGCTAAGAGTATGAGCATTTATTTTATTAGCTCAAATTTGGAACGGCTCAGTTAATAAACATACAGTGTGGATGCGGGCGCCTTCACACACACACACGCTGTAAATTTATCCTCTCAGCTCGGCATTTGAACCCACTAACCTTGTGTTAAGAGACGGACGTCTTACCACTGAGATAAACTGGCAAGACGCTAGGCGAGGTTCTTCATACAATTTATGAAGCGAGTCCCATCGAATGGTTTAATGAATCACGTCTAGAGCGCAGATACATCTACCTCGACCACATCCTTATGAGGAAAACCTGTTTCTACACCAGCAGAACACGAGCTGTGTGTTGTAGTAAGATACTAGATGCAATTGCATTTATCATCAAGCCAGACCTATATTCTTTAGTTTTTTTGTTAATATGAAACTTTAATGTTTTAAATAACCATCAAAGTTATTATGAGTACTTCCAACCTAAAATACCCTTTTTTTTTATAGAAAAATAAGTATCTACGGTTTCATCTCTAAGACCACAATTCTTTCTGATGAATCAAAATTTATTAACTTACCTTTGTCATCCTTAATTTCAACAATTATTTCCTTTACTTGAGTTGTTTGCACTGGAAAAAATAATGGATAAGCAGGTTCGTAATAGATCATGTCACCAAATCCAAATGTCGTCCTTGGTTTAAATGTAGCAATTATGCTATTTTCTCTATGGTTATATTCATCTTGTCTTAATATCATAACATTAGCTATATTACAGTGTATATTTATTTTTTCAAAGGGAACAAATTTTGGAATTGTGTTTCCATAATGGTACTCATTTGATTTCAGGATTTTATTTTCTGTGAAACCCAAAAGTTCTCCTATCGAACCCCATTTTCCAAACTGTAAATCAAACACACATTTTACTTTCACCCTGTTTGTTGTCTTATCCAGCTCGAGGTATATGCTTTTATTTTCTCCCCCACCCATTGAAACTTTATCAAATGGGGTAATTGTTTTTATAGTTTTTACAAGATCTTTTAAACTATATTGGCCAACTGGAATTTCAACTGATATTTCCATACCACCCGGGTCTTTAAAATAGAGGCAATTTTTCACAGGGGTAATGTTAGGTGTTAGGTATGCAGTATAGAACTGAACTAAAGTCACTGAGTGATCCTCTATCTCTAAAGGATAATGTAGTATTTTCTTCAACACCGATTTGTTATCTGTTAGCTTGAATACTTTTCTCATTAACTACAACAAAAAAGTATATTAAATAAATGAATAATACAAGAAACATGAAACAGGTAGACTGGGATTTTAAATAAGGATACCAGACAAAACTGTATTGACAAAACGACATGGAGAATTAATGCCTAATAATATTAGATGTTTGATGGCAAGCCATAGTAATCGTGGAAAAAACTCCACATATGATTGATAATTTTATATATGCCCCAGGATGGTTGGACTTTGGTACTCTATATGTGTGTTCAAAAAGTCTGAACCAACTAAAATATATTGCTTTAAAGAAGATACAGAGGTAGCAGCAAAATCAATAACTGCACCAATAGCCTACTTTTTCCCTACAAATGAAGAAATGGTTACTGTGNGCCTACTTTTTCCCTACAAATGAAGAAATGGTTACTGTGGATGAATGTTGTTGTGGTTTTTGATGATGTCATACTTGAAAATCAGGACAAAGTAAGAGATTTCTTCACTCACGGTAGGAAAAATGGTATTGATTGATTCTATTTAGCTCAGACATACTCAAAAGTGCCTAAACAGTTTATATGAGACAATGCCAATTTTCTTTGCAAATTCANTTCTATTTAGCTCAGACATACTCAAAAGTGCCTAAACAGTTTATATGAGACAATGCCAATTTTCTTTGCAAATTCAGACAAGATGATACAAATCTTAAACATAGTCATAGCGATTTCATTTGTGGTGATATTCCATTTGAGAAATTTAGGGAGACTTGTTCAAAATGTTGGGATAAGGAATATGGTTTTGTTACCATGGATACGACTTGTAAGTTGAATAATGGCAAGTATCGTAATAAAATTAAAGATTTTTTAAATTCTTAGATTATTAGCATATTTTCCTTTGCTTTTAATGGAAGTGTTTCCATTAAAAACTAGTAGACAGTGCTATTTTTTTTAAATATATTTATATACCATAACTATTTCAAAAAACACAACTGTGCTTCAGATTAACTGAAAGCTTTTGGAATTTAAAAAAATATCTTATCATCGGGCATTACATCGAAAGGTTTATATATGTAAATGCTTTTCAAATTATGGTATAATTTGATAATTCCTTTAAAATCCTCTTATTTTATTATTATCTCATTTACTTTTCCACTTCTCATAAAAATATATTGTGTTTGATTATTACCCAAATAAAATAATTGGTCCTTTCAACTGTATTTCCCAACTAAACGAATAATGTCAATTCTGTTGGACAGATACACTAAATTGACTGCACCATTAAGAGCAATAGAATTTCCCACGTTTCTGAGCCTTTTGTTATCAAAATATATATTATTATCTTTTTCCAAGTAGGTAAGAAAGGCTTTATCCAAGGATCTTTTATTTCTTGTCAGTGTGGTTATAAAGCAACTGAACTGTAGGTGGGAAACAAAATCATTAGGATTGATCTACTCAGTAATTGTATCATTATCCCGGTGTTATTTACTTTGATCTTCAATCCAAGAGGTCATTAATTCATTTTCACATATATCCATCGTTTATTAATAGTAGAATAATNCCGGTGTTATTTACTTTGATCTTCAATCCAAGAGGTCATTAATTCATTTTCACATATATCCATCGTTTATTAATAGCAAAATATTTTTTGGAAATTTAAAATTATGTGAAAAGTGATTTAGCACAATGACACACAAATGGCCACAAATAACTTCGTGGAAATTTTAATTCTGCTATCGTTATAAATAATATTGCCCCCGATATATGCAATTCTCGGTGAGGATCTCCACCAAATGAGTCGAAAAAATATTTGTTATTGGATTCTTTCCAGTAGCATACCCAGTGTGTTTCAGAGTTTTTGTAACATCTAGGTTAACAATCCTACATTACTTATCGAGTGGCATGTTAGGTAGCTTATCAATCGTAAATACACCTCGAAAATTTGTAATGTTTAATTTGTTAACCATTTTATCAATATCAAAGTTACTGAGTGGAGTTACTTCTTTTTTTTTTTTTANTCCAGCTCCTCGTTAGAAACTTGGAATGCCATGTTTTTTGACTGTCATTTATTATACCTAATATTTTAAATTTTTGTTTGAATTCCCCAGCCCAGCTTACATTTAATATGCATCGCAAATCCAGTAACACCAGCCCACTATCAATCATTGAGATCAGCATCTGAGCTTAACAATTTTTTAAAGGCCTTCTTTTCTAGTTCCTTATCAACTACCTGTCTTTCAGCTAGATCTTTATGGTGATGATAAGCTATATCATGCTCCATTGCAGCTTCATCTAATGGATTAACAGGTTTATCACTTCTCTCAAGTCTCTCTTTTAGACTGGTACCTGGGCCTAGGAATTTATAGCCTGGTGCATGCAACTCAAAAGGTAGAGCATTTTTTATGTCATTGTATAATCCTTTTCCATGATGCTCCTACTCCCAGCAATAGGGGGGTATTGTGTTCAACATTCGTATCAGGTATGGTATACCTTCTGGATTATTCTCAACAAAGTCACTAAACATGCTGTTGAGCTTATACATTATTCCGACCTTCTCATTGTAATAGTTATCATTCCCATCATTTTCTTCGCCATAAATAACGAGAAGCCTATCAATGAGCTTCCTATCATCATTCATTCACATATATTCTTTGGGATAGCCTGTATACATGTTTATACCTGTTCCTGTATGAGGAGAGTATCGGTTTTAATTTATCATTTCGTACACTGGTCTAACGATAGTTTTCCATATATCGCCCTTGCCTGATTTTGGTGAGCCCGAGTTGGGGTAATTCTTTTGAAAAACTGCATTTGTATCTCTTAGGATATGACTATAATTTTCATAGTCGGTTGCAGTGTAGTCACTTTATGATACATCCTTACGAGTTAGCAAATTCAGCAAACCATCAGTTCCAATATATGTTCGATCTTTTACAGTAAGTCGGTCATTGTTGAATATTGCTTCGCTATCGCCAATATACCTTTTGCTTCCTTCAGGTCTTAGTCCAAAATTATGGTCATCGCAGTTATTTAAGAATTCAGTCACTTTCTCTCCAAAAAATGTTGTTCTATAGTAAATTAACGGTACAATATCGTTTTTCCAACGCTCCAATGCCTCAGTGCCATCGTCACAGTGTTCAACGCCATCGTCATAGCGTTCAACGTCATCGCCACCGGTGTCTGCTTTACCAAACAGTTTCCTTTCAAATGAAGTCTGTGGGTAGTAGAAATTCTTTACAGTAAATGGAACAAGTTCCTTGATTAGGTTCTTATTCTTGTTTGTTACATGCTAAATTTTTTGTCCCAAGTCCTCTATCACATCTATCAAAGGTTGCTCCTGTGTTTTATTTTTATCATACTTGTCTTTATGTAGTTTCCGGAAGGCTTTAAAATTTTTAATTAGTTGTTTTTTTTCTCTCTATATTAATTTTAGCTTGTTCTTTGGTAATCGTTTATTATGACACATATATATAATGGATATTGATAACTTAAATGTGTACTGTCTCAAGTGTAGGAAGCATGCACTAACTGATAAGGTTTCACATAAACTTAAAAAAAAATGCAAGAATTAAATGTGTTTATAGATGTTGTGGTACCAATAAGTCAATGTTCACTGGTGGGGGTATAAAAGACGATATTGCAAATTAAATTCATAACATTTCCCCAGGAGGGCTGTTCTATCTTTTAGCATCGACGATCTCTGGCAGGCTGACTTGGTTGAGATGGAGTCTGGGCCATTAAAAGGTATACACAGACTTAACAAGGGGTTAAAGTATATGCTGACCGAGATTGGTGTTTTTTCCAAGTATGCATGGACAATACCTGTCAAAGATAAAACAGGTGAAAACATTACTTTAGCATTTAAAACTATTTTGAATGGACGCAGACCTATGCATTTGCAAACAGACGAAGGGAAGGAATTTTACAATAAATCAATTAAGACATTAATGGTCAATAACAACAGAACACACTATTCAACATACAGTGGAAAGAAAGCCAGTGTTGTAGAAAGATTTAATAGAACATTGAAGGAGAAAATGNATTCAACATACAGTGGAAAGAAAGCCAGTGTTGTAGAAAGATTTAATAGAACATTGAAGGAGAAAATGTGGAAGACATTTACTTTGCAGGGAAGCTATAAATGGGTGGATATATTGCCTAAATTAATAAGTGAATACAATGACACTGTTCACAGCACAATCGGGATGAAGCCTGCCAATGTTAGTGAAAAAATGAAAGGTCTATTCTAATCAACATGTATGGCGGAGAAAGAAAAATGGATAAAGCAAGGTATGCTATAGGAAATAAAGTCCGTATAAGTAAAAGTAAAGGTTTGTTTGAAAAGGGGTTGACGCCAAATTGGTCCACTGAAGTATTTAAGGTANAGTCCGTATAAGTAAAAGTAAAGGTTTGTTTGAAAAGGGGTTGACGCCAAATTGGTCCACTGAAGTATTTAAGGTATGTGAAGCATTGTACAAACACCCCATAACATACAGAATAAAAGATTTGGAAAGTGAGTCCATCAAGGGTATATTTTATGAACCAGAGCTGCTAAAGACTAAGTATTATCAAGACTACTTAGTAGAGAAAGTTTTACAAAGGAAAGGAAATAAGTTGCTTGTTAAATGGCTGGGCTTTGATAGTAGTCATAATTCTTGGGTTAATAAGGAAAGTGCAGTTGTTAAAAAAAAAAAATTTCTATTTAATAAATGAGTATGCAAAAAATTGAAAGCTATGAATGTCAGTCGTTTCCACCAAACGACCAGATAAAAAACAATATTTGCATGAATACAACAAGTGCATTGAGTTTGATATTCCTGTTGGCTATGCATTTATACATCCGAATGAGCCTTATGTGTATCGACAGTATAAGCTAACTAAAAGAGATACAAATGCGGGTTATGAAAAAACTTCAACTATTGACCTTTGTGAGAATTTCTTCCCATTCCAGTTCTCAAGAGTAGAGATCTCTAAGCATGGCAATATAATTGAAAGTATTGATAATCCTGGCATCACTTCGACTATGAAACATGCAGTGTTAAGCTCAGAATCGGAATCATCGTACTTGCAACTAGCAGGGGTAGAAAAAGGCAAGTATTTTAAGGCAGATGGATATAATGAAATTGTTTATCGATCAAGATATTTGTTTGGGTTTATGAGGGATTGTAAAGAAATATTCTGGAAAGGCGGGTACAAGATTGCATTCATTCGAAATTCTCATGATGATGTTTCTATTTACAGAAGGCCTAAAACACCAGCAGATTGATCTCCTGATGTTATCCCAGATGCTGGTAAAATTGTTATTGAGAAAATGGAAATACTGTGGCCAATTGTATAATACGAGCCTAATTATGGAGACGAAATTAAAGCAAAACTAAACAAACTTCACAAAATTCCCATAGGTTTCAATTATTGGCAATGTCTTGAAAAACCTCTACCTACTGGTGCAAACTCATTCCAGTTCGATATAAAGGATTAGTTAAATTCAATCCAATTCGATATGCCTGACTTTGTCATTGTTCACTTTCAGCTAAACAGAAAAGAAAATGTTGATCAAGACAAACATGGTTTAATTTTTTACTATTGTCATGTTAAAAATATTTATATTAAGAATGGAAGGAATTAAGTGTTCCCTAAAGATAATTGGAACATGGATATCGAGGATAAAATTTTCGATAAGATGTACATTGCCTACAATGATTTTAGAAATTAAAAAACCAAGCTAGATACTCCTTACCGTAACAATGAACTATATTATAAACCCGATGCATTTGTTTCTAGGAGACCATTGTATATTATTGATTGTTCTTACAGAAAAACCTCTATTGTAAAGGATTCAACTAATCTGAAACTTACAGTTGATTTTAATAAGCCAACCCAGGCTACAAATATTTGCAATGTGGTGCTAATAAGTCAAAGAAACCTAATTTCTGATGTTAAAAGTTAAATAATCACTGAAGCTAACTAGTGCGCAAACCTGTATGGTTATTAGTTTTTAATGGGTAATTTTCCATTAAAAACATTTATTTTAAATATTTAATCATTAAAAACAAAATATGAACGGCATACATGAATATAGCATCAGTCTGCAGCACTTCTGACCATCACTAAAGCATATAGGACAGTGTCCAATGAGTCACTTCCTGTCTTGTCTAGAGTTTTGCCAGTGGATAAACTGGTTAGATATAGGGCCATTAGCGGAGACACCACGGACTGGCAGACTATCAAAGATAGAAAAACAAGCGCCAATGTAAGAAGTTCTCCAGAAATGGCAAGAAAAATGGGAAACATCTGAGAACGGGAGAGTCACATACAAGCTGTTACCGAATGTGGAAAACTGACATGAAATGGAATGGATCACTCTCAACCATTACAATGTACAATATATACACTGGCCACGGAAACTTCAAGGCCAAAATTCATAGTCTGTGGTCAGTGGAGTCACTGCTGTGTGATGCGTGTGGATTGGATGATACAATGAAGCACGTCATCACAGAGTGCTTGAAAACGGAAGACATAAGGCAATGGCTGCAAGAGATCACAAAAAGAAAAAGCATTCACTTGGATTGGGAAAATATGCTAAAATATCAAGCTATTCACAAAATATGGAATGAGTCCACCACCAAAATTGGAAAAAGGGTCAAAGAATACAACAAGTGGTGAGAAAGCCTTTCCGAGGACCCATGAGAGGGTATTCAGGTAAATGCTTCAATGTAAGAAGTCGAAATATCCTTGACTGGCGAGGAAGACAGGTTTTACCGAGAAAACTGTTAGAATACCGAGTACGGCACTAAGAATAGTGAATTTCTCGAATAACAGAAGAGGAGAAAGTGCCGTGCACTGTCTTACTCAACAGAGTACAGTTATTGTGCGGGAGGATGGAGAGTGTGCCAGCCTTGGGGCCGTAAAACCTGTCTACACCGTTTATACTCGTTTATTCGCGGAATTTTCCAGGAAAGATAAAATCATGATTTGTGCTGGCTGCGTTCGAAAACGGCATCAATAATGACATGGATTTTCTACTGGTTATATTTTGGGCCGCTGCTAAGAAATCTAAACGTCATAATTTGCTTCTTCCGGTGCATGATAACTACAGTAACTATTCCCAAGAGTTTATGAAAAAATTAATAAGAACCTTTTAAGGAGTAGAAGTGTCTGTCCGGTTTTAGTCAATTCAAGGTTACTTCCAATTTTTCTGAAGCCTTGAGTTCTACTTTCAGGACATTTCTCCACCTCATGAAAACCAAGCTTAACCGAGTCTAGAAAATTACACCAAAGGGATAACGCACCGTAATCGTGCGCACTCAGCATAATAACCTTTTAAACAATAACTATTTCTTACCAGGCATTACTAAAAAATCTATATTCTCTCTGTTTTATTCATATCAATTATGAATTAATTATTATAATTTGTAGATTAAATATAAGTAAAAGAAAATGGTAACCCTAAATAAGGTAATTTAATTTTACACGAGTGTAAAACGCTTGTGATTAAATGAAATATTTAAGATACAACTAAACTCATTATTCTTGGGATGATATCTTAAAGGTTTAATCCAAAAATATGAAGAAACCGCGAATAAACTTTATACAGAGGTTAAATGACGTGGGAGTTCCTTTGGTCTAGGCGTACCCATTCCCTGATGGCTGCGCAAGGCTCTGAAAGTGGACCTTGTGTCTGATTGGCTACTGCGCGCTGCGAAATATTCGCCATTAGCGTCTTGACAGCCTATGAAGTTGATTGAGGTGAGTATGGAGCAGCGCTAGAATGAAAGGGCTAGGGAAACGGGAGATTCACGAGAAAACACGCCGACCAGCGGCATCGTCCGGTACGATTCCCACATGCGAAAATCCGGGAGCGGCCCGACCGGGGATTCAACCCTGTTCGCTTAGGTGGAAGGCAAGCGCGCTAACCGCTCATCCACCGTGGCCATCTGGTAAGCGAGTTATCAGTCGCTGACTGACGGATGGAGTTCCGACATATTAATGGCCAGTGACGCCATTTTGCTGGCGCGTGAAACTGGAATTGGCCGTGTAAGTGGCTGGATCAGTTAAGTGTTGTGTGGTGAATGACGGTGTGAGAAAGCAACGATCAATGAATCAACGCATTTATGCTGAGTTATGTAGGCAGCAGTGAAGTATTATGTTGAACAGAATAAGGTGCATTTTACAGGTCCTTAAGGATTCCGCCTGCTTACCGCTTGAACTGTGTTGCAGAGTGTTTGAAATCCTGGTTGTTGACAAAACTATTAAACGTGCCTCCAGTATTTTTACCTACTAAAAGATGTCGTACACCAGTCGAGGGCGGAATGGTACTTTAAAGTTACTACGCATGCAGTAAATATTATTTTCGATATATTTATAAACGGATTTTTTAAACTGCCGTATCATAAAACACACTAGCCGGACACGAACCAAACAAAGATAAGGGCCTTATTGAATTTGCCACTGACTTTTCATCAATGAAATGATAGTGCCGTAGGTTGACGCAGCACTGCGAGAACACTGCACGCCAGTTAAGTGACCAGCGCGTAGCGGCGATGGCGCTGCTGTAGCGCGCGACAGTGTAAACCTTATAGCTCCTGCGCTTCTAAGGGCAAAAAAAAGGAGAAAATTGATGGAGGCAGGCGGGGCCCTTAACATTAGATCGTAACAGAAAACTAAGCAGAACTTAGAGAAGTCCTAGGTCCTGCTAATGACTGGCTGTTGGCTGGGCTGTACTCAGGCGCTATCTATGTTGGAGGCGTCTGACGTCACACTCGGCTGGAGTTCGCGGTAAAAGCAGTTGTTGCACTCGTGTATTGTTGAGTATCCTGTGGCGATGTCATCGGGAGGAGAGCTGGAAGCCTTGGCGAGGACCTGGCATGAATTAAGAATGTGAGTAAGTACCCGGCGAAGAGCACCAGGGCAGTCGCATTCGGTGGAAAGCCGTTGTGTGGTGTGTGGTGGTGCGAGGGGGTGCCCCAGGGGGTCACCGAGCTGGCCACAGCAAGGTACAGCACTCAGGAGTATCCCTTCACCCTCCACCCCCCTTCTTCACACACCACGGGGAAAGCATGCCTCGCCGTGTGGCCACGTCCACCTGGCCGGCCGCCGTGCCGGATTTACAACTCGCTACCCTGACTGAGTCTTACCGAACAACCCCCCACAACCCCTCCTCTACACAGCCTCCGCGGGCTCGCCTCTACAGGCAGTGTGGTCCTGGTGACGTGAGCCTGCCGCCACATCTCGTGAGTGCTACTTCATTCCAGCGTATGTCTGCTATATGGTCAACTCATGGTTGCTTCTAACTTCTCTGAAGCCATGCTAAATTTATACTTTCATGCTATTCCTCCGCCTCATGCAAGCAAGCCTTTACCAAGTCTAGATAATTACACCAAATNCTAAATTTATACTTTCATGCTATTCCTCCGCCTCATGCAAGCAAGCCTTTACCAAGTCTAGATAATTACACCAAATGGACAAAGATAATTACACCAAAGGGACAATACACCATATTCATGAGGTGAGTCAAGTTATTATAAAACGTACCGTCGATAATTTTACTTAGCATTACTAACATACATATTTTCCCACAGTGATTTTATTCATATTTATCATGAATGGAATACTATAATTTACAGATAAAATATAAGTAAAATTTCAATTTAACCAAAAATATGATACTTTTATGTTAATAGTTCATAAAACACTTTGAAATATGGTATATTTAAGAAACAACCACAAACGCCATACGAAGGGTGATTTTTCATGGGTTTGTTTCGGAAAGTGTGAAGATGCCGAGAACAGACTTTATAGCTATTTTCCATCTGGACTCTGAAACTAAAGGCCTTGGGTTCATTTCCTTCCTCCGTATAAATTTACACATTGTGAAATAATACTTATAGGGAGCATTTATGNCACTCAGTTCAATAATATTTTGCATGGCAGCTATTTTTTACTTAGCATTACTAACATACATATTTTCCCACAGTGCTTTTATTCATATTTATCATAAATGGAATACTATAATTTACAGATAAAATATAAGTAAAATTTCAATTTAACCAAAAATATGATACTTTTATGTTAATAGTTCATAAAACACTTTGAAATATGGTATATTTAAGAAACAACCACAAACGTCATACGAAGGGTGATTTTTCATGGGTTTGGTTCAGAAAGTGTGAAGATGCCGAGAACAGACTTTATAGCTATTTTCCATCTGGACTGTGAAATTAAAGGCCTTGGGTTCATTTCCTTCCTCCGTATAAATTTACACATTGTGAAATAATACTTATAGGGAGCATTTATGNTAAAGGCCTTGGGTTCATTTCCTTCCTCCGTATAAATTTACACATTGTGAAATAATACTTATAGGGAGCATTTATGAAGATGGAAAATAAATAATTTTATTTTGGAGAAATAAAATAAACCTATTTTTTGTTTTGAAAGTACATGGTAAGTTTCTTTTAAGTGGGCCACAAGTGGCCAGTAACTGGGATGTAAGTGGCAAATAGCTCGGCTACAAGTGACCAATAACTGGGATGTAAGTGGCAAATAGCTCGGCTACAAGTGACCAATAACTGGGGTGTAAGTGGCGAATAGCTTNTAACTGGGATGTAAGTGGCAAATAGCTCGGCTACAAGTGACCAATAACTGGGGTGTAAGTGGCGAATAGCTTGGCAACAAGTATTAAATAGCTGGGTGACAAGTTTCTTGCCAACAATTGGGTGACGTCAGTTGGTTGACTTACGGCAGGCCAGAAGCAGTAATCCAGTGTCCACTGCTGCCACTCATGGCCCACTGGTAGTGCCGGTATGCTTGGGGTACAGTTGGCTACACAGAATCGAGCCGCTTATGGGCAGATTGTATTTTGCTACATGGAAGTTATTTGAACAATGGCCCAGATGTGACCAACTGAACACAACAGTCAAGATGCATCGTGTGGGCCACGTGCATCTGCGGGTTCATTACTGAGGTTGATTGATTATGGACACCGTTTGTAGGCTGCTCGTATACAAGTAGATTTGCACAACAGGAATAACTGGTATTTGCTACTTGGAATTATGCCGGTTGTTTTTGAAAAACAATGATGAATTCCGGTAGGCTATTCTTCACGAAAATATGAGACGAAAATGTATATACACTTTTCCCCGGAAATGTTTTTAAATGGCGTTGTGTGCCCTCCCAAAAATCTTAATTAAAATAAAATTTTCTNTGTGTGCCCTCCCAAAAATCTTAATTAAAATAAAATTTTCTTGAGGTTTTTGTGTTGCCTACCTGTTAGGCAACAAACATTCTGTTTTGAGAGCTACGCATAAATTTCTCGAAAACTGTTTACCTGGAAGTGTCCCGGGAAGAAGAACGTTTTTGTTAATTTACAGGTGCTGATTCATAAGATGTCTTAAAAAACAGTGCACCTCTTACAGTTACAAAATTGAATCCTAATAATAAGGATGCCAAACTCCAATGTTCACCATGTAAGGGGAGGATATTTCCAAACACGTTTTCAGAGGTGGGAGTTCTCCGTTGCTTGATCGCAAGCTTTTTTTAATATTTTGAACCAAAATAAATTTAAAATTTAATTTTTGCGGGTGCAAAAATTTCTTAATAAGTACTTCAATGGCAAAGTGATACGTAAGTTTTCGTTTTTTTTTTTTCTTAACATGCTGGAGTTTGTCGATATTCAAAATTACCCGATATATTGTTGTCGCTAGAGTCACACGAGGACGCGAAGATGGCCACACATTCCAACAGGTCATTAATAAAAACTATCACATTTGCGAATTTATTTTCAGACAAGTTAGACTTTAAACACCTCTACGTGTGTGTTGCTTGTGTAGGGACAACAGATTTCTGCGAAAGGAGTTCCATGCATGCTAAACTACAATAACGTTCGTTCATATATGCAGTTTATTTTTTTATTATTGGCCGCATGTCTTTTTGAAAAGAAGTTTTCGTGTTTGGCTGGGCCTATCACGATTAAGTTACACTGGTTCTGAAGGCATGTGATCCGTGCCGCTTTCTACAGTTTTCATTACTGGCTGGTTGGCAGCCAACGGATTGTCAGAACAGTTGCATCGCAATAAGAGATCCTTATCATACAAACCATAGCGACTATGCTAGTAAATAGACAATTTCTTTATTGATGAATTCAGTTTTGGGCACTGTAATTCAGTTCGAAAAGCCAAATTACATGCACTCGCAAAACTATGAGACTATATGCATTTTACTTAGTCTAATTTTCAAGGGCCGAGAAATGTTCAAAGAGAATGTTTGGGTCTTGTAAATGTAATAAACAGTAGGAGGTAGTAATTGATACAATACGTGTGGTAAAGACTTCATAAATTTTGAAGACAAATTGCAGTGCGGTGTTCGAATGTGTGAGTGGACACGCGTCCTTGATTCAAAGTTTCTACGGGCGAACCAATTTACCGGCGACATCCTGACAGCACCAATGGAAACGACGAGTGCCGTGGAGGAGTTTGGGCGGTTTTCAACATCGGGGTCTTGAGAGCAAATGAGGGAGCAGAGCCGGNAACGACGAGTGCCGTGGAGGAGTTTGGGCGGTTTTCAACATCGGGGTCTTGAGAGCAAATGAGGGAGCAGAGCCGGAATGCAAAAGTGGGGGAAACGGGAGATCCCCGAGAAAACCCGTCGACCAGCGGCGTAGTACGGCACGATTCCCAAGTGAGAAAATGCGGACGTAACCCCGCCGGGAATCGAACCCATTTTGCCTAGTTGGGACGCAAGCGCAATAGCCGCTGCTCCACCGTGGCCCCCAGCAACGAGACGTGTCAGACTGACTCGATTACTAGGCGGGTAAGCTGTACTGCCGGGCTTGAACTTACCGCGACCCGGTGTTCGGTTCCAATTGAATACGCTCCACACTAGCACACAGGCGTAAACACAGGCGTTGTGCCCCATGCTACCTTCTGGCATATCTCCAGATTGTAAAGGGCGCCACCCACATGGTATTTGAATTACGTTGCAGTGTGTTTGAAGTCCGCGTTTTTTCATGATACCACTAAACGTGTCCCCACTTACGAAAAGAAAACACACTTCAGACGAGGTATGAATATCACTCTCAATACATCATTCGCATTGTAAGTGATAATCCCGAGCCCTGAAAAATAGCTCAAAACTGCTTTTCACCACACTGAATCTCATAACATACTGGTTGGAAACATACCAAACTATTATAGGGACTTGCATTGAACTATGCTTCAGGTTTTCCATCAGTAAAATGATAGGGTCACCGCTTAAGGNCAAACTATTATAGGGACTTGCATTGAACTATGCTTCAGGTTTTCCATCAGTAAAATGATAGGGTCACCGCTTAAGGTCTCATAGACGCACGCTGCACGACAACATTGCACGCCAGTTCAGCGCCTTGCTCGTAGGAGTGATAGGGCACTAGGTACGCGTGTTAATGTCGCCCTTATAGCTCGCTTGCTTCTGAGCCCCAAACGCGCTAAAAAGCTCCAAGTATGCGGCGCCCTTAATAGACGAACGTAGAACTAATTTTCCTTATACTTTTTCTACAGTAGTGTAGAAACGCTATTCACCTTTCGTTTCAAAAGGGAGTCGCTAGTAAACAATAGTAAACGCCTCAAGGTCACGTCCGGCAGTAAGGAAACATTGCGACTATGATGAAAAATAGCCTAAACAAGCTTCGCGTGTGTTCTGTTCCCTCAGAACTTTAAGCGGTGGCTGTAGGGTTTTAATACAGCAATCCGTTCACNCAAACTATTATAGGGACTTGCATTGAACTATGCTTCAGGTTTTCCATCAGTAAAATGATAGGGTCACCGCTTAAGCTCTCATAGACACACGCTGCACGACAACATTGCACGCCAGTTCAGCGCCTTGCTCGTAGGAGTGATAGGGCACTAGGTACGCGTGTTAATGTCGCCCTTATAGCTCGCTTGCTTCTGAGCCCCAAACGCGCTAAAAAGCTCCACGTATGCGGCGCCCTTAATAGACGAACGTAGAACTAATTTTCCTTATACTTTTTCTACAGTAGTGTAGAAACGCTATTCACCTTTCGTTTCAAAAGGGAGTCGCTAGTAAACAATAGTAAACGCCTCAAGGTCACGTCCGGCAGTAAGGAAACATTGCGACTATAACAAGCTTCGCGTGTGTTCTGTTCCCTCAGAACTTTAAGCGGTGGCTGTAGGGTTTTAATACAGCAATCCGTTCACATAATATGCAACATTGTTGCTATTATTTAAAACATTGTTTTACAGAAGAATAAATATCGTAAACAAAGGGCTATTTACAGTGATTTCAGCTGACTTTAGCACTTTTCAAATAAATCAAATTTTCTGAATGGGAAACAAAATATTGACTTTCATTTCTTTCCCGAAGAAAATATTTTCATTTAAATACACTACAATTTTATAAAAATGTTAACAGATACAGTTGCTTAACATGATACTCATATGACCAATAGGAGGGGTTTTTAAATTACATGCAACGATGAGCCCGAATTTGTAACAGGTAAATTTGAAAGAGGACATGTAATGGCAAGCCAGCTTCAACAACACACAGGTGTATAGCACACCTAATTTATGGCTGAGCCCACAAAATAAATTCACGCTTATATTATCAATTAACTTTCTAATTCTTCCGTCTGAAACCATTTGAGGCGGCCATCTACCTGCATTGCAGTGCATTTGAAATACCCAGTTTTGAAAAGAACTTCATGCAATAATATACGTGCTTACGAAACTAGTACAAGGCCCTGCATGGAACTGTGATACAAACTTCAATAACATTATGAAGTCACCGCTGTGGGTTTTATGCCGCAGAACAGAAAACCTGCTCGCAATTTCAAAACCATGCCTGTAGAGGAGATGTTATATTTAACGAATTTACCAGTGTCACTCTTATCCTCTCTTCTTCCGGGATTCAAGCGCAGAAAACCGCTCCAGGATAGTGGAGTTCTTAAGGTTTCGTTTTACAAAGAAATCCAATATTGACTGGATACGCGATAATCTTGGCCGGCTGCACTGGGGTGTTAGTTTTACCATCACCATGTTTCTTCGCCAGCAAACTGAGCTGTAGTTCCTTAATACAAACCTTCGTCGTTCCCCCGCCTGTAAGACTGGGTTACTGATCGTACTCTCCACATAAAAGTAATAAATGTATACTGTAACAATAAGTATTTCCTAAATAGTCGTACATCTTCAAGATACCATCAAACATGACAGATTTCATCGTAATCACTTTATTTTAAATATCATGTGTCTTTCGAAGTATATTCAAATAAAAATGAAAGTTTTTTTTTATATATCAAACACAGCACTTCGTTTCGAAATTTGTGGTGCACACTGTGCAATTAGATAATTTGTGCAATAAGAACCATGCTAAATTTACATTAAAATAAAAGCCTAAGTTAGAATATCACGTTATATATCCGAAATTGAATGAAAAAAGTTAAATCATACTTGAACTTTTGTCTTATGTAAAATTATTTCCATGCGCGTAGTACATGAAAACTTATAATCAAGTGGAGATAAACGCACGTAACATTTATTAAAACATTAACAATTATTTTGCCTCGGTACATCTTAACCCTTTCAGGACGACTTTGATGTAGGGTTTCAGGTGTTGCAAATAAACAATTGTATGATGCGTGCTGTACTTAAGTTAACACAACAGTTTTTTCGTTGGCACAGCCAATGAGTTGTAGGCTAAATGTTCGGCTACAGTAATATGAACCAATTATGACGTAGACCAGTAAGACAGTTTGCGAATCATTTACCCTCAGGTAGGATAATTGGTAATTGAGTTTTGCAGTGTACAATACAAAGCAATAATTACCTACACGTGCGTAATGTACACAAATGTGTACACTGGATCTACATGGGTTAATAATGTTTATAGTTACGATTTCTGCAATCCAATATATCTTCACAATGCATCCCACTTTTGCTACAGTTCGACGAAGATCAACTGGTTTTACATCCTTCTGTATGCAGCGATTCCACGAAACACTCAGATGACAAGAAGTCTTCAGCGGTGGCAGAGAACGGTTCTTCGATTGGACAAATGTTTGCAGTCTGCGAGGTTACGGAGACGGGCCATCATTATCGCCGCCCACGAGGCAAGTACACGGACAATGTCGGGCATCATTAACAACAATGCAAGCAGACGCTCCTTAGTTTGCTAAGAGCACACGAGGAAATACTGACGTCAAAAGCAGCCATCGACATGTTGCTTAATGTCGAGCGCCGTGAAGGTCTTTACCTACGATGTAACTGTGGTGTAGGCTGTTCACGCTAAAACCAACACTTTTTAAAGCCCTGCTTAGGTTATGCTTTTATGAACGATGCGCACTATTACACCATATGTTAAATTAACATTTCCATGGGACCAGATCACTTTATTCATGCGTCGGTCAAGTAAAACTGTAAAATTATTAGAAAAAATTCTATTTTGAAAAATTTGCTAATTCTTACACGTATATGCGTTTAAAATATAAAGAAAAAGAAATCGTTTCAGTACTCACAAATTTTACCTAACACCTTTGGGGCCGCGGTGACGTAGTTGTTAAGACTCCCACCTAGGTGAACCGGGTTCGATTCCCTGCGGGGTCACCCCTGGATTTTTGCATGTGGGAATAATGTCGGGCAGTGCAACTGGTCAGCGGGTTTTCTCCGGGATCTCCCGTTTCCCCCGTAATTTCATTTCAGCGCTGCTCCGTACTCATCTCACTTCACCACCTTCATCGGCTCGATGTTAAGAGCCGCCCAAATGTCTTCACTCGCCCAATTTCATTAAATTTAACTTTTAGAAGTATAAATACTTTCCTTCCGGCAATACCAAACATACTACCAGTATGTGTGCCCGTTAAAATGTATACAGTACAGTGACAGTTAGACAGGACAGTGACAATTTTCAAATGTTGGTTTTGAAAGTATTCAATTAACCGTGAACAGCGTATAACAAAAAGTAGAGCCGGTGACTTGTTCTGAAAAATAACTTTAAGCACACGGTAGGTTTCAATTCAACACTATAATACATGCACTAAGAGTTAATTTTATAATTGGAAATTTCCTGCATCACAGTCCAAGTCCATCGCCCAATCCTGTTTTGCGTGCGAATATTCGTCATCTACTAAAACAATTTTCAAACCACTTATAATACTAAATTACTTTACTTGAAATCTACATTGCTATAAACTACTTTGTGGAAATTCTCTGTCGTATTTTTTTCTCGGGAAACTCAAAATAATTTTTTTATAGTATTAAATAATTTGCCAGAATGCTCCTTGTATTCATGCCACACTCGCGTACGAGTACCGAAAAAGAAACTACGTAAAGATTTTATTACCCTTTCTGAAAATGGAATGTAGTAGTTAAAAATGGAAACTACATGGAAGATATATTTGTTCTTACACAGTAACAGTCTAGAAAATTTTTTCCGCTGAGTCTAGAAACGTTTTTTATATAATGAATACGCGGAAGGAAACTTTGTTAAACAAACCTTCCATTTCATGCCAGTCGTTTCTAACCCACCTGAAACTTTATATATTTGTAGTCGTAATGAACATAGGCATCAGAAGTTTTCTTAACTACGCTTTGTACATAGTAGGTTGGTAGCGCCTACCGAGATGAGCTCCTTACGGCGCCGAATGACGCAACTGTTGGTTTGCTCGTAGCCTCTTCTCGTCCGCTGAACAAAAACCCTGCCAAACTAGCAGCGGAAAGTCCCGAATTAATCCTCCACGTGCTAACAGATACTCAAGAAATATTTCAATATGAGTACATAAGTCATAGAAAATCAGCAAAAGTACACAGCGGAAATAAAATTACAGGTAAATAACTAAGCTAGACTGTCAATTGCAAAAGTAATTGAAATTTACACGTGCTTTAGATCAGGCGTGTTTTCAGAAGAATTCGAGAACTTCCCAAGTCTCTTGTTATTACATGACACATGAGTTCATAGCAAGACACATTTTTACATGAGGCACAAATACGTCAGCTGAGGACTTTCAAAAAAGTTCAATTAACCCTTCAAACATAGTGATAAATTTTCTACTTCTTTGGTAAATGTGTTTAAATTTCAAAATGCTTGAATAAATTCAGTAATTAAAACATTTGTGTACTTGATACCTTTAAATTGAGGGGCTTTTCTGATGTTATTTTTATCATCCAACCAACAAGGTTATACGAATATTTCTTCAATTCTTACTCTCGACCTGATGGAATTTTCTTTTCAAACTTCCAACTTACGAATAGTATGCGTTAAAAGTCGATATAATCACGATCGGGAACTTCAACTCTCGTGGTTTGTTGGAAGAAGGGGGAGGAGAGGCTGTCCAATTTTCGACTCTCAGGACGTCCCAGCCCCTCGCCTGCTGGGGGGGGGGCGTAGAGGAGGGCGAAGCCCATGGCACGTCGGGAAAAATGAGCTGCGGTCCGAAACTTCCGCCGAAGAAATGCAATTTGTGCGCACGCGGCGTCTGCCCTCCCACTTTGCAGATTGGAGGTAAAGTTTTTGGGATTCACAGGAGGGGGGGGAAGTGAGAAGTAGGACGGAGGAGGGGGGAGGATGGCACCATTTGTCCACGAACCTGTTGATGACGCCCGCGGAGTGCGCTAAATGAAACAAGTTTCCGGAGTTCCTGCGCGCCGGAACTTCGGATCGAACCGAACCTCAGCCGTCCCAACGACACCGCACGTGTGCTCGAGAATGATTGGTCAGAACCAGCTTCGGTTAATAGCGTTGCCATCCGACAGCTGCTCACGCTTATATTGCATTAAAAAACAACGAATCTGACAACACTGATGTAGAAAGTCAAGGATTCACTGAACATTTCTGAAAGATCTTTATAATCTTTACTCTTATGTCCATTGGCGTATCCTTCAGTAGTCACATTATTATCACATAATTAGAGACACGAAAAATTTGCGGTTTCGTTTGGCAAAAAGCTAGAATTCACAATCGTGTGTGTTCTCGAACCTAAGTTAGTTGACTCCAGAGCATGTAGCACGGGATTCGTTACTTTATTTTCCTTGTAAGTTAGTTATTGGCTGAAATTCCGCGAGAGCGTGGCTTACAAATTGCGGTACAATATAAAAAGAAAACCAAATATACATGTGTTTAATGTCTAGCTTGTCCTCAAATGAATTCGCGAAATTTCCGGGTCTCAACACACAATAGGTAGGGATAGGAAAATCTCACGAGTTCAATGACCTGTAGGCTGGACTCCACAGTCCTGTGTATACTCGAGACTCAGTTGTTTGTTCGTTGGTTGCTTTCCCAATGAGTAACCAGTTTTACACCACACCCGGCAGTACGGGATTGGCCACTTGTTTTCTTCCCAGTCTACTATTGGCTCAGAGGCGTCCAGGGCGTGTTTAATAAACTGCGATCCAATTGCAAAGTAAACTTCAGCGTATACATGTTTGACGTGTACTTTGTCCTGAAATGAACTCACGATATATTCCTGTCCCTAATAAAAGGTTAGATGTGGCCACGGTGGCTGAGCGGTTAGACTACTCACCCCGACCAAGGTGAACCGTGTTCAATCCCCGGCCGGGTCACTCCCGGATTTTCGCAAGTGGGTCGTGTCGAACGATACCGCTGGTCGACGGGTTTTCTCGGGGATCTCCCGTTTCCCCCGCCTTTGCATTCCGACGCTGCTCCGTTCTCCACTCAGATCAATAGGTAAGTTTGTATAAGATAAATGGCACGTTGATTTCTTTGACGTGGGCGTACCAATTCGCTGATTGGCTGCGCAACACGCTGGCTAGTCTGATTGGCTGCTGCGTACTGCGTAAGATTCCCTATTGGTTGGGCGGCCGTATGGTGAGTAAATTACCAGGCCCTGAATGTCTGACGATGTAGCGCCTAGTTACTGGTCAGTGACGGCATGCGGCACACTGCGACGCTCGGTGCCCAACGATCTCCTCTGTGGGTGACTAATTAGCAGGGACCAGAACATTTCGCAAATAAAATTCAGGACAATATAGACGTCAAACACGTGTACACTAAAGACACATTTGCAATCGGATCACACTTTATTAGACACGCCCTAGACGATTATGAGGCAATAGCATATTTGCACGGAAAGAGTAACGAATCTCATTACTGTCAGATGGGAGTAATGAGTGAAGAGATTTTGGGCGGCTCTTAACAGCAAAGTCTTGAGAGCCGATGAGGGTGATTGAAGTTAATATGGAGCAGCGTCAGAATGAAAGGGCCGAGGAAACGGGAGAGACCCGAGAAACCCCGCCGACTAGCGGCATCGTCCGGTACGATTCCCAAATGCAAAAATTCGGGAGCTACCCGGCCGGGGATTGAACCCGTTTTGCTATGGTGGGAGGCACGTATGCTAACCACTCAGCCACCGTGACCCCTGGATGGGGAGTAACACTGGCTACTCTGTGAGGCAACAGCCAAATTAACAAACCTCTGACGCTCGAGTGTACAAAGAACTGTGGAGTCTAGCTAAAGTCCTAGAACTCGCAAAATTCTCCTGTCCCTACTGATCCGTAAATCGTGTCACTTGTGTAGGCTACGATTAATTAATATCACTATCGCCGAACACAAAGCCTACAGTTCATTGGTTGCTACAAGGAAACAAGCGCTGTGTCGACTAAAGTGCAACACGCATCATAGAATTTCTTGTTTGTAACACCTTAATGCGAAAATTAACCCTGTCTCTCGCAGTGTCCTGTATATGGGACGTTGCACATGAAGCGTATAATGCTTTGCAGTGTACACAGCAGAATACTGTGCCTAATATGGGATCTCCTCACATGCGGGATACGTCATAAGTAGAGCCACCTGGTATTCGCGGAAAGCTTTACGCTAAGGCTAGACTCCAATATCCTTTGGAATACGTACCGTTTTCATTTGATAATAAATTGGCCACGTGTCTTTGTCGGGTGACATTTGCTTACCTGACTGGGCCAATCAGAATTAGGTAACTCTGACACTGAGTGTCCGTGATACGCGGGCAGACACCTGCAATGCGCGACAGTCCAAATCATCCAATCACGAAAGTGTATCTGAGCTCTGAGGTTGTGGAGTACAAGAAGTCCTGGAATTTTTTCATGAAAAAAAGGTGGCCCTAGTTATAAGGGTTGAGACTGTATGTCGCGGTATCATAAACAGCTGCTGAGAATAACATCAAACATAAACACATTTAAACCCGTTCGATCAAAATTTTCGAGTTCGCATGTCTCAATCACGTAATTTTTAGGTGTAAGCTGTACTTGCGTATAGCACTTCCCTAGGAACCAGTGATCAACGTGCTGCGAGTTACATGATCTTGGCATTAACCAGTCATGTCATAGAGCTGCAGAAAACCCAACAAATCACATAAGTCACAAGGAAGACTAGGCACCGGTGCTTTGTTGTGTACCAATGTACAGTACCAGTGATAATTATATTTCAAGTGCAACGTGTTCACTATCGTGGTCACAGTGACTGATCAGATTTATTGGTCCCGATATGACAGTGAATTTTACTGATACTTGAACAGTTCTAAACAAAAAATCTTGTTCCTTGTAACTACTAAAACTATCAATGGATTTATGAATGAAAGACCTGAATTTGAACCTTATCCGACTGTAAAATATATAAAAAGATGTTAGAAATATAAATATTTGTGTTGGGTGTAATTACTTGTGCGTGTGGCCATGACGGGAGATGAGTAGTCGTAACTCGGGAGGAGATCCTTTGAGCGAGGTGTATGCCCTCTCGAGTGCAAGTTTGCGGATATGACGGCTGGCCGGCAGATCCTGAGCTCTGCGGCTCGTACAACAGTCTCTATCCCAGTTTTATTGCGACTCTCCTGGCGACCGGTAAGCCGTGGAGCACACACACATTTCACGCGTCTTCCCTCGCCTTACACTACTTTTCCCTCTGCAATCTGCTTGTGCTAGGAACTGTTGCTACAGTCCACTCACCGTTACTTCCAACTTTTCTGAAGCTCGAATTCAATAATACCTTCCGTCTCATTCAAAATACGCATAACCGAGTCTAGAAAATTTCACCAAAGGGACAACGCACGGCTTTCATGCGCTCTCAGTGTAATAATATTTCACATGAGATCTATTTCATACTAGACATTACCAACACACCTGTATTCTCCCTGCTTTTATTCATATTTATTATAAATGCAATACTATTATATATCGATACAATATAAGTAAAAGTTCGATTTAATCGAAAATAACGAACTTTTATGTTAACACAAGTATAAAATGATTGTGAAATATTGAGTATTTAGGAAACAACCAAGCACGTCATAGATGGAATGATTTTTCAAAGGTTTTTTATTTTAAAATGTGAAGAAATCGCAAATAGAGCATATGCATGACTCCCCAGTTCCATGTTGGCTGCAGCCAGACTTTCACTGACAGCTTGCATATTACCATTACTTTTATTTTAAAGCATTTTACAGAGCACATACAGCTTTAGAAGGATATGCATATAGCTTGCATCTGCCTAGTGGTTGATTCAAGGTTTAGCCATATTCCATTGTCTGCGAAGAAGCTGCCAATGTTCAATACCGATGTTAACAATACCGATGTCAGGTTCAGCATGAAAAATGCCTTTTTTGCAGTCAGTTAACAACAGCAAGTGAAAAAATTTCTCCATGTGTTTATAGTAATAAAGTATAAAACGTATGAGATTATTTCGCGGAAAGTCACCTGTAACTATAATAATTATCATATTAAAAAGCAGTGTTAATAACATTATTATGCGAAGTTTCATTGTTCATGTTCAAACAGTTTTTTAGACATCGTTAATATTTTTTTCAAGAACCAATATAAAGAGGTACGTATGCAATTTCCGAGAAGTTTTAACGCAACTTGCACCTCAATACCCTTCGTACACTCTAGAGGCTTTCCTTTCCTTCCTCTCCTGGAGAGTGGAGTGTAGAGGAGAGGTTTGGGCAGCTCTTATATACGAGGTCCTCAGAGCCGATGAGGGTGAAACGAGGCGAGTATGGAGCAGCACCGGAATGCAAGGGCGGGGGGAACGGGAGATAAACGAGAAAACACGCCGACCAGCGGCATCGTCCGGCACGATTCCCACGTGCGAAATTCCGAGAACAACACCGCCGGGAATAAAACCCGGTTCACCTAGATGGGAGGCTACTAGCCAGACAACTACACCTCCGTGGCGCCTTCTCTCCTGGACCAATCAGAATTAGGCTACTCCGATACTCAACGCCTGTGATGCGAGGGAGGCAAACTCCTAGGGTGCGTAACAGTTAAAATCGTTAAATAACGAAAAAATATCTAAGCTGAATTGTTTTTAANGGCTACTCCGATACTCAACGCCTGTGATGCGAGGGAGGCAAACTCCTAGGGTGCGTAACAGTTAAAATCGTTAAATGACGAAAAAATATCTAAGCTGAATTGTTTTTAAAAACCAGGTGAACGCGAAATAAATGTATACTTGACGATACGATATTTGAAAAGTAGGGCAATGTAAATAAATGTGTGCGTTGTGTTGAAAGCAATGCAACTTGACCAATGATTCGAGGAGAGCTGTCCAAGTCGCAGAGAGTCAAGTAACGTAATTAACGAGTGTTCATTCGTTCCAGAGAAGCAGTGTACCAGCGCGCGAGAAGTTAGCAGCAGCACACGCAGTTGTAAATACGGCGGCGACTGTGCACCGGCGCTGGAGAAACTACAAGAATAACGGTCGTATATAGCGCAGCACTCGCGGCGTGAAGCTGGCAAATAACCCAGTGTAAATAACGCGGTGGGATAGTCCAGTTGTGCTGCGAATCCACGCTGCTTGTTAAGTAATGGCCGCCGGTTATTCAGTGTGCTCTCGCATCTGTGTTAGGGGCCTACATATAAATATACATATCGGGTGGTTTGTGAACCTAACTTCCTGGCTCGTAAAAACGTTCGGTAGTTATATATTTTGCTATCCGCCCCCCCCCCAAAAAAAAACGAAAAATGTCAGAATTATATTGACTACCTGACCTGCTGCACCGTTGGATCGTACTGCGTAATTTTAAACAAAATGTGAGACCGTAAGAAAAAACACCGACGGTATTGAACATCTTTCGGAAAATATCTTATAAAAACCTGGTGAGAACTTTGGCCACAGTAATAATAACTTCAGGAATTGTTTGGACCATCTGACCTTGCGTGCCGGCTAGACTCAAATATACTACTTGTACACTCGCAACTTTACTTTGGTAATTAGCCGAGTGTCTCTGGTAGAAGATAGTTTATTACCTGACTGGGCCAATTGCAATTAAGTTACTCCAACACAGAACGTCAGTGATTGGTTGCCAGACACCTAATTGTAATTCATGAATTCTTTTTCAGCGACATACTTTTCAAACCGCTACAGTTGAATGATATAGATGAGTCTGAGGCAACGGATTCTGCTTTAGGAGACAGGTGGTGGCTGGCTGCCACGTTGTGACGCTACCCATCCGCCATTTTGGATCTGGGGTACCCTTGACCTTGACCTTAAATGATCTTAAACAAAAAATACCATAAATTATGGAAGAATTTAAAAAATAATAAAAATCTACGAAAAAATTACATTGATGACTCCTACTTTCATGTTGGATGACAGTGACTATGACTCCAATGACCTTAAAAACAAACACTGTAGAAATAATTGTAAAAAATCGAATAAATTCATAAAATTCCGTTAGCATTTTACGTTACTCTCCATGTTTGGTATCAGTGACCTTGACCTTTTACCTTTTGACCATGACCTTGGATAACCTGGAACACAGAAAATTGCAATATTGATTTAAAAATTCCCCAAAAATTATTTTTTTTATATGATTGTAAGTGTATATTTACATATATAGCTATATATAAATATAAAATATTGAGATTAATTATATATACAATTGTGTATACTCCTACCTTATACATAAACATAGTATTTGTGTATTTTCTTCTGGGCAGAACGAGTATGTGGGTTTGCTCAGAGTGCTCCCATATTTTTTAGAATTTAAAACGTATGGCAGAAGGCCTCTTGGGAGAATAAGATCGGCTCCTTAAGAGATCAGTACCGGAAATGTTCTTCCAATGAGATGTATCATTCACAATGTGTTTCGTGAAGTGATTCGAGGGGGAATTCTTCGTACATGGATTAATGGTTAGTGAAAAGTTTTGCGAAATGTTTCGTCTGAACATCGAAGATGAAGACGAATGTGTCATCGGTTCGAGTTCCGATCGGATGGCGTTACATCGACTATCATGAACATGCTCGCATTTGAGCGGTATGGATAGTGAGTTATCTGGCGTCTCCTCGTTTAGCTCGAGAATTCGTCGGGAAATAGCTTGTTAAACAGCATCGGCCATGCACAATATTACAAATGGCTGATACCTGACACGACTTTCAATTAATGCAATGAATTATCTGCATATATAAAAGAATATTTTCTTGCATCATAGGTTAGTTGTTATTGAACCAACAAATCAGTACCATCATGGCAGGAGTCAATCTGCAGCAGTCTGTTGGCAAGAGCCAGTCGGCAGGAATAAGTCTGCAAGAGTAAGTCCGCAAGAGGAAGCTATAGGAGTCAGTCTGCAGGAGTCAGTCATTGGCTAGTATGGTTAGTCGGTTTGGTTCCTTCTTGCGACTAACTAGTAATGAAGTGATTTTTCTCGATTTTCGAGTTCTAAGTAATTGCTGTCAAGGTCGAGGTAGACAACAATCAACATGGTGTGTATTCTACAGAATTAACAAAGGTGAGGTGGTAGGGGAATGGAACGATAATACAATGAGAAACATTGGTGGCGGGTCGAACGAGTATGAGTAATCAACCATTGAAAAACACTGTTGGGTGACGAAGCGAACACAAGTAATCAACCAATGAGAAACATTGGTGAGGGGCAGTCGTCTGCTAGACATGGTGCTGAGAGAACCTCTGGAAATGTAAATGTTTTATAAATTTCTAAAAAAAAGGTTTTATATATTTTAATTTGGGGGATTAAGTTCATTCAAGGTTATGGACGTAGGTTAAAGGTCAAAGGTCAAAGTTAAGGTCACTTTGATTTAATATGGCAGTTGGGTGACGTCATAACATGTTGGCTGGTCGACTTCCCATTCCTCTAGGCCAAAACATTCTATATTTTAAAAATTTAAGTTAATTTTTTAAATAATATTTTTTTCTATAATTTTTAGCAGTGTTTATAATTTTTTGAGAATTTTTAAAACAATTTTGCGTATTTTGGACTTAAAGAATCCAAGGTCATATACACGAGATCAAGCTCAAGGTCTAATATCAAGGTTAAAGGTCAAGGTCACTGATATCTAAAATTGTTTTTTTGTAGTCAGTTACGTAATATGTTAGCTGATTTTTATGAATCTATTCGATTTTCATATTATTTTCTTGAGTGTTTGTTTTCAAGGTTAATGGGGTCATGGTCACTGGCATCCAACATAGTGGTTGGAGTCATCGATGTAAATTTTTTCCTCCGTTTGTAAACTTTTTCCCACTACTTCAATTTTTGGGAAATTTTTGGGAATTTTTTGGGTTAAAGGCCATTCAAGGTGTTACAGACATGGGGGCCAATGTCAAGGTCATGGTATAAGGTCACCCAGATTTTATAAGGTGGTTAGGTGACGTAACAACATGGCGGCTGGCCTGTACCTGGCTCCTTTCTTCACTGGAATCCGTTGCCTCAGACTCATCTAAATCAATTTACTCGCTACATCGTTATATTATATTTATGAGAGTTTATTTTTTTTTTATGATTGATTTTTAGCTGGCGAATTGACGAGGCTTAGAATTAGAAAAGGATTTCCACTAAGCCAGTCAAAATGGGAAATAGCTACACACGTACTGACTACAGCCCAATTCTAGACCACAGTGATTTTTAGCAGAATAATAAATATTGACCTACCACAGATATAATTACCACTCGTGCATACACACAACGGCAGACTCTTCTTTACCGTTGGCTGTAACCTGCGTGATAAACAGGAGTTCTTGATTTTAGCGCATTTTTTTTGGTGTTAGGCTTGACTCTAAGCACGCGTTCTCTAGCGTTGCTTTTATGATGCCCACTGAGTTTTCCGCACGCCCTGCTCAATTATTTAGCCAATAACCAATGGGAAGAAATTATGTGACCTTATCTCAGAATACTTAAGAACACATACCTAAAAAAACCACTTATATCGTAAAGTACAACCACACACGCCGACAAAATGGTAGGAACCGTGGTGGTGTAGTAGTATGACTGCTTGCTTCGGCAAATTTTCTCGGGTATCTCCGGTTTCCCCCGCTCTTGTATTCCTACGCTACTCCATGCTCACCTCACTTCACTCTCATCGGTTCTTAAGAGATCGTTGTTAAGAGCCGCCCAAATATCTTTACTCAACTCTCCAACAAAATGGCGTCACTGTTGGATCGCCGACAGCCCAGTCAATATGTTGCCTACGCAGCACGCACGCGGTAGCCAACCACGCACGAGGCCCACACCAGACCCTCGCAAGCCAATCAGCTAAAGGGTATGCCCACACCAAAGGAATCACCACTCCATTTCGTCTCTGTCTACTTACCTGTTTTGTGGTCATGTATCGGCATGCAGTCTTTCTGCCGGCGAAGTCTCTCCACAGTATTTTCCACCGGCGGGATTACAAAATATACCGTGAAAGAAGTATAAGATTACTACAGCGTGTAAAAGTTAAAATAGTTCTGTCTGTCAGGAATACGCATGTCTAGGGGCATCTTTTCGCGAAAAGATTCCAGGACAANATATACCGTGAAAGAAGTATAAGATTACTACAGCGTGTAAAAGTTAAAATAGTTCTGTCTGTCAGGAATACGCATGACTAGGGGCATCTTTTCGCGGAATGATTCCAGGACANCGAAAAGATTCCAGGACAAAAACACTTTAGTTCAGAGACGTTTACGTGATTGGATCATATGAATTGTTGTTCATCTTATCTGCCTGCCCACGATTCACGGATCATCAGTTTAATTCTGATTGGTTCACTCATGTAGCACACAGTATTCGCACCAAGGCAAGCTGCCAATAGCAAAATGAAGAATGCAAGTGTGCTCATAGCATATTGAAATCTTACCTCCGCGCAAATCTTTTCGCGAAAAAAGGTGGCCCTACGTATTACCACAGACGTGATAAATTCGCGGATTCACATCAGGACAAGCAAGAATTCAAGTACCATTATGTTTATATTAATTTTGCTGTTGGTCCACGAGTTATTCGTCACCTCCTGGAGAGCTCTGAGCCGATAATAAAAATTTAATGAAATACAGGTCCAATTAGGGCCCTCCGCTCTAGCCCCAATCAACCTATGAGTTAAGTCCATTCGTGGTTACTTGAAACTTTTCCGAAGCCCTGCTTAAGTTAAACGTTCAGGTTATTCCTCGGTCTCATGCAAAAAAAGTTTAGAAAATTACACCAGAGGGCCGGCCAACTCACCACATTCGTGCGCACCTAATGTAGTAATATTTTGCATAAGAACCATTTATTAATAATCATTGCCAACTCACCTATTTATAAATAATGTGTAAGTAAAAGTTCAATTTAACTAAAAATGATGCACTTTTGTATCAACACAAGTATAAAAAACTTGTGATATATGACATGTTTATGAAGCAATTAAAATGTCATACATAGGTTGTTTTCTCAAAGGTTTGATTCAAAAAAAGGAATGAAACATCGAAAATAATATAATTGATGGCTGCAACATTCTGCATAACACTTTCAAGTCTTGCCATCAGGTCACTGAACTCGCGAATTCTTCACGTCTAGGAATTGTGATATTTCGCGGAAATCTTTTGTGCCAAGGTAGTATTTAACACTGTATGCCTTCGTTATACTTTTATAAATAAATGTCTCATTCACAGTTTTTCGTAGGCTAATAATATAGGTTCAGAATGGGAGCAACATAAGTCTCTGGGCCAGTCAAACAAGGAAACAGAAGCTCACATGTATTACCCCCAGTAAAGGAAGAAAAGTTACGGACATGTGCATAGGATGCTGAAACCAGAAATTCTGTCCGACATTTTTTGGTATGGATAATCATATATGTTCACATATCTGCGTATGACTGACAGTAGTTCGCCCACCTACTGTTTGTCGTGGATGTTAGCTGCCAGTCTGTGTGCAGTTGTACGTAAGGCTTGTCCGTCGGACAGATCGTCTGGTAACTGCCGCGACTGTGAGTCGTGCTCGATGAGCGAATGCTTCACGAGGATGTGTTATTGGCGTTCAGTGCACACAGACCGGTGGTGACAGAAACGGTGATATACACACACGTGCCTGTCACATGACTAGCAATATGCCTTCTCGCTTTGCTTACTCAGCTACGAGTACCCTGTTATTGAACAAGTTCAATTACAACTTTTCTGCCTGCCCTCACTGCAATGATCGTTGTCGATGGAAGAATCGTAATGCAGGAACAATTTCTGTGAAATATATATTCATTTACTCCCTAAGACGGTCGTTGCTGCTTTACTGCAGGAAAAAGCACAGAAAATCAACACTTTGTGGACCAATTCTGGCATCTCTTTTCTCGCCCACTTCTGTGAAGTATAAACTAAGCATGGGCTACTAACAAATGCTCTCTGGGAATTCATGGCTAAATTTCATATTTCCTTTTTGCCAATACGCATTTAACCGTACAAATTATTTTTATAAAGTTCGATGGTGTATGTTATTTCAGAACAAACGCCTAAGTTGACATCTCCTTCTTCAAATCACTTGTAGTCACAAGATTAGATGGTGTATTGCATTTCATATCTGTACACAGAAATAGGAATTCCTGGTTATACACTTTGCAAGAATTGTATGTACTTAGAACCCATTGAGACATAGTGTACATAATTTTGTACATTATGCACGTGTAGGTAATTTTTGGTATCGACTGCACACTGCGAAGCTTAATGACCAACGATCTTACTACAGAAAAATGCACAGATCCCGAGAAAACCCGCCGACCAGTGGCATTGTCGGGTACGATTCCCACATGTGAAAAGTCGGGCGTGACCCCGCCGGGAATCGAACCCGGTTCGCCTAGGTGGGAGGTGAGTGGTCTAACTACTAAACCTCCGTGGTCGTACTGGTGTTTCTTCACAACTGTGCACGCTCGATGAACAAGCAATAACCACAGTGTACCTGAAAGAAAAAAAGTGCGTTGCGGCCTCTCATTAGCGAGATGAGAAGCATCCATGAAAGAATTTAAGCGGTGGTCCTGCCATTTTATTGGCGGAAAGTCTGCAGCACGGTTCAGTGCAAGCCACTCGAGTACTTTTTGTATGTATCTGTCGCGAATATATTGACGTATAGAACTTAGAAAAAGCCAATTTTTAGCTGTGTTGTAGTGTACTGAAGTGGTGCTTCTAATGTGTTGGATGTATTGAAAGTAACCGACAGTCATAGTCTGAATGAAGAGAGTGATATTTTCGTAGATCAGCATGTTGAATGCACGTTTAAATGTCGTAAAAAATCCTGGATTTCAAACACGTTGTGTCGCAGTTCAAAAGCGACTTAGGCGGGCCCCATGATAGGTTTGCACAGTTGTGTACATTACCCATGTGTAGAATATTTTGGTCTGCACTGCACGCTGCCAAGCTCAATGACCAATGCTCTTACCTGTGGATAAATTATTGGCATACCGTCTTACTGGTCTGGGTTATTATTCGTTAATATTACTGCAGCCGAATATATAGCATATATCTAATTGACTGTGATAACAAAACAAATGTTGTCTCTCTTGATTACAGCATGCAAAATAAAATGTTTTGTTTGCAATACCTAAAACCATAAATTAAAGTGGGTCTGAAGGGGTTAAGTGCATCACTCAGTAACACCTTTTTTTTGTTATACCTGAAGTAGTAAATTAAAGTGGGTCAGAATCTGAAATGGTTCAATAGAACCTATCAGTATTTTTTAGTTATACACTGTGCTGCTGACTTGTAAATTAGTTAACAGGAAGGTATATAAAAGGTACGACTCCAACTCATCGTCCACTATTGAGAGTTCACCTGCATGGCGGTATCTGAGAAACATCTCCAGTCGTGGACAATACACAGCGCATTGAAGCGTGTCGAGCAGTGGGCATCGTCGGAGCGACTGGCGTCATTGTGAGCGGCCTTGAGGAGTTGCCGCTGTTGTATCGCGCCTGTGTGGCGTCGCGATGTCCTCTCTAGCGCCCGCCATTGTCCGCTATCTGTCCTCGCCACCGGCGTCGTCCCGCGCCTTCCTGTCCGACGTCCGGCCTGGGACAGCCCCCGGGGCGACAGCACATCGACAGACCCCTCGCCCCGACGACGGCCACCCTCCTGGACACACAGCAACTCCAACCTGCGTGAAAGAGCACGACTGTCAACGTGAACTGGCGACCGCGCCACCTACACAGTAGCTTCTTTGTCTAGTCGCCTAGCGATGTACCTGGAGGCCGCTGCGTTCATACATTCAACAAGAGGGGGAATCTCTCCGAGCCTCCTCCATCATGCGGAGTCAACCACTGCCAGCACGAGTCCAACCTCTATTGATCAGTACACCAGTGAGAACCACTGATGGGGCTAACCTGATCGTCCCGTGCTACCACTTAATTTCCATGGCACTCATGAGTTTACTGTATCCGACCACCACGCCGAACCACCCCCGGAAGGAAGGTGAGGTGGGCTCTGAAGGGTTGTCTTCGTCATTTTCCGGAGAATATGAAGTCCCAACCGGGTTTTCTACAAACCCGCCCTTTTAAACGATTGAAATTAGTTGACGTATTTCATTATATTACAATTTCATAAACAACACGGCATAGGAAATGGACTAATGACCCAATAAACTCCTAGCATAATAAGTGATCTAATCTCACATCCCATCCACTGTGACGGGTGTCACATCTAGCGACGTTCACGTGCTTGAAAACAGAGAGTTTAAGACGTACGTATCGTCCTACGTGAGCTACGTGCGAGTTGGAGGCATGCGTGGACCTTCTACTTACCTGGTGCGTCGAGTGCGAAGTGGACGCGTCGCACTACCACGTGTCCAATCGGAGCGCTCATCACCAGACTAAATAAGAATTTCACACGTGCATAACAGCCAATAACTAGAGACAGGGACATTTTGCGAATTTAACGACCCATTTTCATTTCTGGTTTTAGACGTTGCAAACAAGACATCATTTTGTGTGACCTGTACCTAAGGGAACAAGTACTTATTATTTGCGTTATTGCAAATCTTAAGTTTTAAGTGGTCACACTGAGAAAACGCAAAAATTATTTGAGTCAACGTTTCTCAGATAACAATAGCTAGTCAAACTTATACTCATATTGGTGCCATTTTTAAAATAATATATATGTATATATGTGATCTATTTAAATTACGAAAGCTTACATTGGCTACTGCAGTACTAGTTGTGCAAAAATTTGGTGGAAAATAGTTGGTTGGTTCCCGACATATGGCATGAATGTTCCTTTTTATTATAAGGCAACATCCTCCAACAAGGCGGCCAAAAGAGGGTCGCTACAAGAATATTTGATTCTTCTAATAGATACTTTCAGCGTACATGGCCTACCATATTACTACTTATTTGTCAAATTAGGTAGGAATAGGTTAATTGTTTCCCGAGATATTACACAACTTTATTTATTCATGTAACATTGTCTTACAAAATGATGGAACAAGAAGCTCCGTGTAGACACATTTGATTGTTGTAAAAGACACAGCCAGCAATCAAAGTTAAGTTGAAATTTTTAAAATAAGTATCTAGTCAACTTACAACATGCCAGTTTAAGTGACCTACTGTAGTACTACTTGTTTGCCAAGTTTGATAGTAATCGGTTGACTTTTCTCTTAGATATGGCATAATAACTTAATTTTTCATTCGACTTTCCAGACCTCGATATTAACAGCTGCCCAAACTCTTCAATCACTCACTTCATTTTTCATGTGATGCTATCTTACAAAATTGTGGACGAAATAGGTTATGTATTGACATACTTGATGGTCATAATATATACTTTCACTATTTCAAGTTTGGTCAAAATTGGTTAAATGGTCTAGTAGATATATAACATGAACCTTAACATGTGTACCTAGCCACAATTTTGAAAATAAGTGTTTTATCAACTTAAATTGCACGTATTAGCATGGTATACAATAGTATTACTTATGTGCCATATTTTACAGGAATCTGTTTAGTAATTGCCGAGATATAATGTAAAACCTTCATTTTTCCATGATGCACTATCTTCCAAAATGAAAGACCAATAACACCAAATAGTGCATTCAATATCTACATAATTCACTCTCCTCGTACAACATTAGGTTTAAATTTGTAAGCTGGTAAGTTCCGGACGTAATCTAAAACTATAAAAGTCGGATGTATTTGCAAAATACTACATGTGCATTGAGTTACGTAAAATTCTATTCACGGGTTTAAAAGTTATTATGAGGGGGGACATACATTCCAGACAGACATTCCTTCGGAAAGTAGGCTAAAAAAATATAACGATACACGGTTTGCTAATGACAAGGGCCGCCTGTTTTTTTGGGCGAAAATAATCCACGACTAGTAGTACACCAAAACACGTTAGTTCAGAACCTATTTCGTGGTTGGATAATTTCATCTCTCCCGTGTCCTAGGTGTCTGCCACCCAATTACTGACTTTCAAAGTCGGGATAACTCAATTCTTATTGGTGTAGTCGAGTAAAAAATATCTTCTCACACAGACACGTGGCCAATAGCCACACGTACGAAGTTGAAGTTTGGTCTGAACATAAATCTTGTCGCGAAAAACGAGTGGCCCTACCCATGACATTTACAACGCATTTTGTGGACAAACGACTACCTTTGGCTCGAATTGCGATGCTGTGTGCTTGAAATACACATTTTTCCCACAAAAATACTAAATGTGCGTCCAATTTTCTGGTCTACGAAAACAATGCACACTTCAGACAAGGCCTGTTGAATGTTTTCATGACGTCACGCCATTAAAAACAGCACAGCTAACAAAGCTATAAACGGTTTTTTTCAAAGTGCTGTGTCTCAAATTATACGCGTCAGAAACTTACAAGAATACTCATTGGCCTTTCTCTGAACCATGCCACAGAGTTTCCACCAAAAAAAATAATAGGGCCACCGCTGAAAGTCCTATAGCTACACGCAGCATGACGAGAACATTGCACGCCAGTTCAGAGCCTTGCACGTAGTGGCTATGGCAAACTTGTAGCGCGTGCAAGAGTCGCCCTTATCGCTTCCCACCGGAAACAGCGCCCACACCTACCCTCAGTCAACTAGAAGAAATTAGCTTACTTCTCTACATACTTCAACCATTTTCCCTTTTATGTATATTTTTAACATAACAAATTTAATAATTGAAAGTATTGTATAAAGAGAAGTAACAAAGTGGAATACTGATGTCTAGCTATACACGTTTAAAGGCGTTTGCTACGAAAAACACATTTCTTTAATTTTATATTTGTTTCACATACTGTGACTAACTTTTCCCCAAACAAAATGTTTTATATCTAATATTTTTGCAAAATAACTTCTCAAAGCAAAAATATTACTGTTTTTGCAATGTGCAAATAAAATAAACCTAACTATTTGCAGAAAATTTAAGACAAGCATCTAAAAGGTCTTGCTTTAATAAATTTCAAGATATGCTTCGCAAAAATTATTTTACAAAAATTCAGGGGCAGCCATTAATACGAAATAACTTATGCGAAAATTTCGTATTATCTTGGCATCTAGATACTATGTGAATTATCTCAGTTATGTACGTAAGTTACTTTTCATTATTTGTACATTCCTTAAAACATTAAAATTGGGATTTTTACCCGTATTCATGAGGAAACTATACGCTCAAGAACTTTATTTGCGAAGAAAGAATAATCACTGATAATGTCTAGAAGTTTAACAGCACGTGGTACATAGATAAAATAATAATTATTATATTGGAAACATCCTTCACGGCATGAAACACAAGCTTTACGCGAGCCACCTATGTGACCCAGCAAACGGCAGTATAAAATTACGGTCTCGCGATTGTGAAATTTCGCTCGGTGATCAGGGACAATAAGCCCGGGCAACAGCCACGTCCCGGGAACCTCTGGAGAACTGCCTGTGTCAGAAGTTGATGGGTTTTGTGGCGGCAGAGTTGAAATATTAACTCCGCTGAATTGACCAGAGACTGCTCGTGCACGCGACGTCCGTATTCGACCTTGTTTGTCGGGAATTTGGCCGGCTTCTTGCAGGCAACGGCGAAACCTTACGACCGCACATCTCCGTCCTTACCACCCACCTCTGTCACGACTACCATAAATTCCCTGTGGGCTGATGTGACTAGTTAACGATACGTTGAAAATAACTGTCGCATTAATGATTCGCTCTGGAGCTGGGCTGACACACATCGGGTATCAAGGGGCCGCGGTGGTGTAGTGGTTAGACTGCTCGTCTCTCACCAAGGCGGATCGTGTTCGATTCCCAGCGGGAATGCGCCCGGATTTTTGCATGTGGTAATCGTGCCTGACGATGCCGTTTGTCGGCGGGTTTTCTCGTGAATATCCCGTTTCCTCCACCCTGACATTCCGGCGCTGCTCTATACTCGCCTCACTTCACCTTCACTGACTCTAAAGACCACGATGTTAGAAGCCGCTCAAATCTCTTCACTCACTTCACTCTTCACCTTTCATTTCCACATTAATTTACAATCTCATATTTTGCAAGTAACAATTTTTTATGCATGCTATACTTAAGAAAACAAAGATATTGTTTCATAATCAGAAACAATAAATTGGCTTTGTATTCGGTGATAAGTGATACGAACCAATCAAAACGTAGAACAGTAGCAGAGAGAACCTAATAATACAGAGGTGAAATTGTAGCGTGTACTGCGAACTCCAGCCACACACGACAGCAAAATGGCCTCACCTACCAGCAATATGGCGGAACGTCGTTCACCAATCAGCTCCTGCAGACTCACTCCCAGACGGAAACCCTAACAATAAGGAATGTTTCATAACGTGCAATAGCCCATCAGATCAAACGCCTTTTCTAAAGCTTCGCGCAACCATTTAGAGACCTAGTTCGCTTACATCAAAGAACCACCAAGTCATTTTGCTTCTCTACAAGATCCTTTTCTATGACACTAGCACTGTATACAAATCAGTTACCCACAGAGGAAAGTCCATTAGACAATGAATCTCGCAGTGTACAGCGCCGGTCAAATATAATGTTCCTGTGCAACATGTACTGCTGCCCATTCACTGTTACTTCAAACTTTTATGAAGCTCTGCTAAGGTTCTACTTTCAGACTATTCCTCCGCCTCACGAAAACAAAGCTTAACTGAGTCTAAAAAATCACACTAAATGGACAACGCACAGAATTCGTGCGCACTCACTTTAATAATATTTTGAATGAGAACTATTTCTTACTAGGCATTGCCAAAACACCGATATTCTCACTGTTTTTATTTCTGTTATTAATAAGTGAGATATTATAGTTTGTAAATAAAACATAAACTAAACGGAATGTAAGTTATTTTTAAGTAAACAGAATTATAAATCTCTTGTGACACAAGACATATTTAGGAAATAACCAAACACTTAATGCAATGGTGATTTTCAAGGGTTTTATTTAAAAAGTGTGAAGAAATAGTGAACATAATTTACACAATTGTCTACAGTGGTCATGAAAGAGTGAAGTTTCACGAGGCCATATTAAATTTTTCTGTTTCGATTGCAGATATCTAGCCACTTTATTAATTAAATTTTCCAGAGATATAACTTTATAATACCAAGCGATAATTTACATAACAACTCTTATTTCATGCAAAGTTAATAAATCATTGTACATCATTTCATTATATAATGGCCAATATCACAAGTTCTACGTGAAAATATTTACGTCTGAGCAAGATTTAAATATTCTACGTGTACAATAAAAAGTTTCCTTTGGTTATTGGCGACGTAACCTATGAGAAGTGTTAACCCTGGTTTATGGTACAAACAGCAACCAATTATGAAATGCTGGTGTGCAAGCAATAACAAATTGCATTATGCAGGGAAAAGTTCTCTCTGTTTGGTGCCAGCTTCTGAACTTGTACAACACCGTCAATGATTTTATATACTACGCAACGTGTGGTACGTGAACACTGAATAAAAATTTAATAAGTGTGGATGAAGCTAGTAGTTATAAAATGCCGATTTGGGCGCAACCCCCTTTTAAATGCTAAAGCGTTAAAAGTAACCATACATTTTCAACCCGCTTTTAAATGCTAAAGGGTTAAAAGTAACCTTAAATTTTCAACCCGCTTTTAAATGCTAACAACCCGCATTTAAATTCCAATATGTTAAAAATTACCTTAAATTTTCAACCCGCTTTTAAATGCTAAAGGGTTAAAAACAACCATACCTTATAAGAATGCTGATAAGTTGCGTTCATGAAATAAAAAAAAATTGAAAAATACATATAATAAATGAATATGAATTCAGATGAAAATATACTGATGTCTAATTATACGAAGACGACCATGGCAATGAAAAAGGCTAATGCAACTGGTAATGTTTGGAACGAATATAAATTTAAGCGTGATGTTTTTATGAAAAGAAATAAGAAGAATCCTCAACAACCATTTGTCAAGTGTGGGGATTGTAACCACTATTACAAACCATCTCTAATAAAAAGTCATTTGAGAAGTAGATTGCACAAAGGTCTTGCACCAGTGCAAGAACCTACAAATGCATGGGAAATTTTTAAAATACTGCAAAGGCTTATATCAAAACAGAAGTTACCAAGAGATAAGCAAGTTCAATGTGGGGCTTGTAACCACTATTACAAACCATCTTTCATAAAAAGTCACTTGAGGAGCAAAGTACACAAATACACACTCACATTCAGTGTAGAAAAAACTGAAACAGCATTTAAAAGTAGGATCAAGACTTATGCTGTAAAGAATGTGAATGCATACAAAGACCCGAATCATTTTCTAAAATATATAAAAGGAGCTGTCACCAGCATAATTAATAAACATTTAAAGTTAGTGGACCTCAAAGTGAACATGAAACTTTTCGCGGAGTACAAAAGAGGAACTGGTGACAAATCGAATATGTAGAAAGCTCTTTTAAAACCAAGAACGAAATTATACTGAAATTAAACAATCTAGAAAAATATTATACCGATAGCATATTGAAAATCATAGCTGAGATGGGTGCAGTTGAAGGAAAGGGCTCTCAGTGGGTGCTAAATAGGATTTTCAATCTAGAGGTATGAATAAATAAATGTGTTCCATTTAAGGGTAGCTCTTATGTTGATCTCCCAGAAAAAATAAAAGCTAAGCAAGCAGCAATTAATTTTAAAAACAATGATCAAAAATGTTTTTCTGGTCTATACTATATGCACTACATCCAGCACAAAAGGATCTTCAAAGAGTGACAAGAATTTGGATCATGAACATGAATTTGACGAAGCACTTAAGGGTCTGGAATTTCCTATGAAATTGGATAACATACCAACCTTTGAGAAAAAAAAGTGGCTATCAATTAATGTATATGCATATGAAGAAAAAGAAAACAAGGCGTGGGGCGTAAGGGCGTAAGGGTGTGAGGGCGTAAATCTAAGATTTATTGACTCATTTAAATTTATGGCTAGCAGCATCGATAAACTCTCTAGCAATCTTTCCAGAAGTCAATTCCGGGAAACGAGTAAGCATTTTTCCAACGAACTTCAAGATCTTGTTACAAAAAAAGGCGTTTATCCATATGACTACATGGATAGTGTTGAAAAGTTTTTTGAGACATCACTACCTAATGAGGCATTTTACAACAAATTCAACAAATGTGATATTTCAGATGAGGACTACGAATTTGAAATAAAGGTGTGGGAATATTTCAACATAAAATCCTTAGGAGAGTATACTCAGTTGTATAACAAAACAGATGTATTGATATTGGCTGATATTATAGAAAATTTTAGAGATGTATGTCTCAAAACATATAAGCTAGATCCTGCATCGTATTTCACAGCACCAGGGCTAGCGTGGGATGCAATGCTCAAACGTACAAAAACAGAACTAGAACTACTAACGGATTACAACATGATTTTGATGATTGAAAAAGGTATTTGTGGTGGAATATCACAATGTTGTAAGAGGTATGCCAAAGTAAATAATAAATACATGAATGATTATGATGCCAAAGTTGAAGCTTCTTATCTGGCATATCTACATGCCAATAACTTATATGGATGGGCTATGGTTCGGTATTTACCTTACAGTGTGTTTAAGTGGAGAAATACAAAAATATATCTGACAAAAATTCGAGATGATGCCAGAAAAGGCTATATATTGGAAGTTGATTTCGAGTATCCACATGAACTACACGACCTCCACAAATATCTGCCACTGGTTCTAGAGAATAGAATACCCGATGGCTCGAAAATGCCTAAATTATTAACTACCCTATTTGACAAATAAATATATGTACTGCACTATGTAAATCTTAAGCAATATCTGTCCCTCGGAATGTAGTTGAAGATGATCCATAGAGTTCTGGAGTTTGACCAATCAGACTGGTTCAAGTCCAATATTGATCTAAACACAAATATGCGAACGAAGGCATCTAATGATTTTGAAAAGGACTTCTATAAACTAGTGAACAACTCTGTATTCGGTAAAACAATGGAGAACATTAGAAACAGAGTGGATATACGGTTGTGCACAAGCAGCTAGCAAGTAGATAAATTAGTGGCTAAACCAAATTTTAAAGATATAACAATATTTACTGACTCCTTGGATGCAGATCACATGAATAAAACAAAGCTGTGCTTTAACAAGCCCATTTATGTTGGAATGAGCATACTTGACTTGTCAAAGACCTTAATGTACGATTTTCACTATAATGTGAAGAAATCAAAGTATGTGGAAAATATTGAACTGCGCAATCAATATACTGACTCATACATATATTGTATAAAAACATCAGACTTCTACAGTGACATGAAAGAAATGGTCGATCATTTTGATACAAGTGATTATCCAAAAAATAATGTATATAACATCCCACAAATAAATAAGAAAATTATAAGCAAAATTAAAGATAAATGTAATGGGAAAATAATGGAAGAATTTATTGCTTTAAGAGCCAAAATGTATGTCATAAATGTGGAAGGTGATGTAAAGAAAAGAGCAAACGGTGTGAAAAATACTGTAGTCAGGAATGAGATAAGTTTTGATGACTAAAAAAGTGCTTGTTTGGAAAAGAAGTGTTGTACAAAAGTATGAATCACATAAGAACTAATAGACATGAACTGTTTATAATAGAGTTGAGAAAAAAAGCATTAAGTTCAAAAGATGACAAAAGATTTATTCTTAAAGATGGTATTAATAGACTACCATGGGGACACTACAAAATTTAAAAGGAGTGAGACAATGAAACATTTATACGATCACCACCTTTCATAATGTTTGTCAGACTGAATGGACTGATGCTATATTCATATATGTCATTCATATTTTGTTTTAAATAATTGAATCTTTAAAATAAATGTTTTTATTGGAAAATTACCCATTAAAAACTAATAACCATACATGTTTGCGCACTAGTAAGCTTCAGTGATTATTTCACTTTTAACATCATAAATTATGTTTCTTTGACTTATTAGCACCACATTGCAAATAGTTGTAGCCTGGGTTGACTTATTAAAATCAACCGTAAGTTTCTGATTAGTTCGATCCTTTACAATAGAGGTTTTTCTGTAAGAACAATCAATAATATACAATGGTCTCCTAGAAACAAATACATCAGGGTTATAATATAGTTCATTGTTACGGTAAGGAGTATATAGCTTGGTTCTTTAATTTCTAAAATCATTGTAGGCAATGTACATCTTATGTAAATTTTATCCTCGATATCCAGGTTCCAATTCTCTTTAGCGAACACTTTAATCCTTCCATTCTTAATAGAAATATTTTTAACATGACAATGGTCAAGAAATAAACCATGTTTGTCTTGATCAACATTTTCTTTTCTATTTAGCTGAAAGCGAACAATGACAAAGTCAGGCATATCGAATTGGATTGAATTGAACTGATCCTTTATATCAAACTGGAATGAGTTTGCACCAGTAGGTACAGGTTTTTCAAGACATTGCCCATAATTGAAACGGGATGGGAATTTTGTGTTGTTTGTGTAGTTTTGCTTTAATATCGTCTCCATAATAAGGTTCATATTCAACAATTGGTCACAGGATTTCCATTTTCTCAATAACTGTTTTATCAGCAACTGGAATAATATCAGCAGCTCATGCTTGTGTTTTAGACATTCTGTAAATAGAAACATCATCATGAGAATTTCGAATGAATGTAATCTTGTACCCGCCTTTCCAGAATATTTCATTACAATCCCTCATAAACCCAAACACATATCTTAATGGATAGACAAGTTCATTATATCCATCTGCGTTAAAATACTTGCCTTTTTCTACCCCTGCTAGTTGCAAGTACGATGATTCCGATTCTGAGCTAAGCACTGCATGTTTCATAGTGGAAGTGATGCCAGGATTATCAATACTTTCAATTATATTGCAATGCTTACAGATCTCTACACGTGAGAACTGGAATGGGAATAAATTCCCACAAAGGTCAATAGTTGAAGTTTTTTCATAATCGGCATTTGCATTTCTTTTAGTTAGCTTATACTGTCGATACACATAAGGCTCATTCTGATGTGTAAATGCATAGCCAACAGGAATATCAAACTCAATGTACTTGTTGTATTCATGCAAATTGTTTTTTTATCCGGTCGTTTGGTGGAAACGACTGACGTTCATAGCTTTCAATTTTTTGTATACTAATTTATTATATAGAAAAAAACATTTAGTTTTTTTAAACAACTACACTTTCCTTATCAACCCAAGAATTATGACTACTATCAAAACCCAACCATTTAACAAGCAGCTTATTTCCCTTACTTTGTAAAACTTTCTCTACTAAGTAGTCTTGATCACAATTAATCTTAAGCAGCTGTGGTTCATAAAATATACCCTTGATGGGCTCACTTTTCAAATCTTTTATTGTGTATGTTATGGGGTGCGTGTACAATACTTCACATACCTTAAATACTTTAGTGGATCAGTTTGATGTATACCCCTTTTCAAACAGACCTTTACTTTTACGGACTTTATCTCCTATCGCAAACCGTGCTTTAACCATTCTTCTTTCTCTGGTGTACATGTTCATTAGAATAGACCTTTCATTCATAGCGCTTACATTGGCAGGTTTCATCCTGATTGTGCTGTGAAAAATGTTGTTGTATTCACTTATTAATTTAGGGATTGTATCCACCCATTTATAGCTTCCCTGCACAGTAAATATCTTCCACATTTTCTCCTGCAATGTTCTATTAAATATTTCTACGTCACTGGCTTTCTTTCTGCTGTATGTTGAATAGTGTGTTATGTTGTTATTGACCATTAACGTCTTAAATGATTTATTGTAAAATTCTTTCCCTTCGTCTCTTTGTAAATGCATAGGACTGCGGCCATTCAAAATAGTTTTAAATGCTAAAGTAACGTTTTCACCTGTTTTAACTTGACAGGTATTGTCCATGCATACTTGGAAAAAAACATCAATCTCGGTTAACATATACTTAAACCCCTTGTTAATACTGTGTATACCTTTTAATGACCCAGAGTGCATCTCAACCAAGTCAGCCTGCTAGAGATCGTCGATGCCGAAAGATACAACAGCCTTCCTGGGGAAATTTTTTCGCATTGGTTTATGAATTTCATTTGCAATATCGTATTTTATGCTCCCACCAGTTAACATTGACTTATTGCCACCACAACATATACAAACACATCAAATTCTTGCATTCTTTGTAAGTTCATATGAAACCTTATCACTTAGTGTATGCTTCCTACACTTGAGACATTATACCTTTACATTATCATTATTCATTTTATTTAATAAATAATATAATAAATGATTACCGAAGAACAAGCTAAAATGAATATAGAGAGACGAAAACCACTAATTGAAAAGTTTAAAGCCTTCCGGAAACGACATAAAGACGAGTATGATAAAAATAAAAGACAGGAACAACTTTTTGATAGATGTGATAAAGGACTTGGGACAAAAAGGCGACCACATAACAAGCGAGAGTAAGAACCTAATCAAGGAACTTGTTCCATTTGCTGTAAAGGATTGGGACTATCCACGAACGCCTACGGAAACTTCATTTGAGAGGAAACTGTTTGATAAAGCAGACACCGATGGCAATGGCGTTGAACGCTATGATGATGATGTTGAACGCTATGATGATGGCATTGAGGCGTTGGAGCGTTTGAAAAACAATTTTGTACCGTTAACTAACTGTAGAACAACATTTATTGGAGAGAATGTGACTGAATTCTTAAATAACTGCGATGACCATGTTTTTGGACTAAGGCCTGATGGAAGCAAAAGGTATATTGGCGATAGCGAAGTAATATTCAACAATGACCGACTTACTGTAAAAGATCGAACATACATTGGAACTGATGGTTTGCTGAAATTGCTAACTCATAAGGATGTATCAGAAAGTGACTACACTGCAACCGACTACCATAACTATAGCCATATCCTAACATATACAAATGCAGTTTTTCAAAAGAATAACCCCAACTCGGGAATACCAAAATCAAGCAAGGGCGATAAATGGAAAACTATCGTTAGGCCAGTGTACAATATGATAAAGAAAAACCGCAACTCTCCTCGCACAATAACAGGTATAAAGATTTATACAGGCTATCCCAAAGAATATATATGGATGGATGATGTTTGGAAACTCATCGATAGGCTTCTCTTTATTTATGGCGAAGAGAATACTAGAAATGATAACTATTACAATGAGAAGGTTGGAATAATGGATATGCTCAACAGCAAGTTTAGTGACTTTGTTCTGAATAATCCAAAAGGTATACCGTACCTGATACGAATGTTGAACACAATACCTCCTTCTTTCTGGGAGTCGGAGCATCATGGAAAGGGATTACTCAATGACATAAACTTTACTTTTGAGTTGCATGCACCAGGCTATAAATTCCTGGGCCCAGGTACCAGACTAAAAGAGAGACTTGAGAGAGGTGATAAACCTGTTAATCCATTAGATGAAGCTGCAATGGAGCATGATATAGCTTATCATCACCATACAGATCTAGCTGAAAGAAACATAGTTGATAAGGAACTAGAAAAGAAGGCCTTCAAAAGATTGTTAAGCTCAGATGCTGATCTCAATGAGAGATAGTGGGCTGGTGTTACTGGGTCTCCGATGCATATGAAACATAAGCTGGGCTGGGGAGTTAAAATAAAATTTTAAAATATTAGGTATAATAAATGCTAGTAAAAAACATAGCATTCCAAGTTTATAATGAGGAGCTGGAGGGTTTGCATATTGATTATTTCCTGACGAAGGACCAACTGAAATGCAAAAACAAGAAATTGAAGGAAGGCAAAAGAATGACTATCACTGTCTCAACTCCACAGCTTAAGAAAATGTCTAAGGAAATGAAGACTGGAAATGGTTTGACATCTCACAAGGGCGGATTTTTACCTTTGATTTTTGCAGCAGTGGGAGCTCTAGGGGCTTTGGCCTGGAGGTTCCTCATCTATCGCTACATCAGTAATTAATGCTAAGAAGAGAAACCAGGAATTGGAAGAACAAAAAAAAACATAATTTAGCCATGGAAAAACAAAGCAAGGGGATGAAGAATGAAAAAAAAAATTGGAGTAACTCCACTCAGTAACTTTGATATTAATAAAATGGTTAACAAATTAAACATTAAAAAATTTCGAGGTGTATTTATGATTGATAAGCTACCTAACATGCCACTCGATAAGGAATGTGGGATTGTTAAACTAGATGTTTAAAACTCTGGAACACACTGGGTATGCTACTGGAAAGAACCCAATAACAAATATTTTTTCGACTCATTTGGTGGAGATCCACCCCGGAATTGATTGCGTATCTCGGTGCTATTATTATTTACAATGATAGCAGAATTAAAAATTTCCACCAAGTAATTTGTGGCCATTTGTGTGTCATTGTGCTAAATCACTTTTCACATAATTGTAAAGTTTCAAAAATTATTTTACTATTAATAAACTATGGATATATGTGGAAATGCATTAATGAACTCTTGGATTGAAGATAAAATTAAAGAACACTGGGATAATGGTACAACTACTGAGAAGATCAATCCTAATGATTTTGTTTCCCACCCACAGTTCAGTGACTTTATAACCACACTGACAAGAAATAAAAGATCCTTGGATAAAGCCTTTCTTATCTACTTGGAAGAAGATAATAATATAGACTTCGAAAACAAAAGGCTTAGAAACGTGGGAAATCCTATTGCTCCTAATGATGCGGTCAATTTAGAGTACTATCAGTCCAACAGAATTGAAATTATTCGTTTAGTCGGGAAATACAGTTCAAAGGACAAATTAATTTACTTGGGAAATAATCAAACACAATACATTTTTATGAGGAGTGGAAGAGTAAATGAGATAATAATGAAACCAGAAGATTATAAAGGAATGTTCATATTATACCATAATTTTAACAGCATTAACATATATAAATCATTCTATGTTTTGCCCGGTGATAAGATATTTTTTAAAATGCCAAAAACATTCAGTTTATCTGAAGGCACAGTTGTGTTTTTTGAAAAAGTTATGGTATATAAATATATTTAAAAAAAAGAGCACAGTCTGTTAGTTTTTAATGGAAAAACTTCCATTAAAAGCAAAGAAATATTCGCTAATAATCTAAGGGCTTAAAAAGTCTTTAATTTTAATACGATACTTACCATTATTCAACTTACGAGTCGTATCTATTGTTTCAAAACCATACTCCTTATCCCAACATTTTAAACAAGTCTCCCTAAATTTCTCAAATGGGATATCACCACCAACTAAATCGCTATGAATGTGTTTAAGATTTGTATCATCTTGTCTGAATATGCAAAGAAAATTGGCATTGTCTCTTATAAGCTGTTTAGGAACTTTTGAGTATGTCTGAGCTAAATAAAAACAATCAATATCTTTGTGTCTACCGCGAGTGAAGATATCTCTAACTTTGTCCTGATTTTCAAGTATGCCATCATCAAAAACCACAACAGAGTCATTACAACATTCATCCACGGTAACCATTTCTTCATTTGTAGGGAAAAAGTATGCTATTGGTTCAGATATTGATTTTGCTGCTACCTCTGTATCTTCCTTTAAAGCTATATATTTAGATTGGTTCAGACTTTTTGAACACACATATAAAGTACCAAAGTCCAACCATCCTGGGGAATATATAAAATTATCAATCATAAGTGTTGTTCATCCGCAATTACTAGAGCCCATTATCAAACATCTAATATTTTTTCTCCATTAATTCTCCATGAAGTTTTGTCAATACAGTTTTGTCTGGTATCCTTATTTTAATATCCCAGTCAATGTGTTTCATGTTTCTTGGATTGTTAATTTATTTAATAGATTTTTTTTGTTGTAATAAATGAGTAAATTATTCAAGCTAACAGATAAAAAATCGGTGTTGAAGAAAAGACTGCATTATCCTTTAGAGATAGAGGAGCACTCAGTGGCTTTAGTTNAAATCAGTGTTGAAGAAAAGACTGCATTATCCTTTAGAGATAGAGGAGCACTCAGTGGCTTTAGTTCAGTTCTATACTGCATACCTAACACCTAACACTACCCCTGTGAAAAATAGACTCTATTTTAAAAACATGGGTGGTATGGGAACATCAGTTGAAATTCCAGTTGGTCAATATAGTTTAAAAGATCTTGTAAAAACTATAAAGACAATTGCCCCATTTGACGTAGTTCCAATGGGTGGGGGAGAAAATAATAGAATATCCCTCGAGCTGGATAAGACGACAAACAGGGTGAAAGTAAAATGTGTGTTTGATTTACAGTTTGGAAAATGGGGTTCGATAGGAGAACTTTTGGGTTTCACAGAAAATAAAATCCTGAAATCAAATGAGTACCATTATGGAAATACAATCCCAAAATTTGTTCCCTTTGAAACAATAAATATACACTGTAATCTATCTAATGGTATGATATTAAAACATGATGAATATGACCACAGAGAAACTAGCATAATTGCTACATTTACACCAAGGACAACATTTGGATTTGGTGATACTATCTTTTACGAGCCCACCTATCCCTTGTTTTTTCACGTGCAAACAACTCAATTAAAGGAAATAATAGTTGAAATAAAGGATGACAAAGGTATGTTAATAAATTTTGATTCATCAGAAAGAACTGTGGTCTTGGAGATGAGACCATAGATACTTATATTCCTATTAAAGAAAAAGATATTTAAGGTCGGAAGTACTCATATAACGCATTTAAATGCTAAAGGGTTTGTGAAATATGAATTCATATCTCTATAAAGTTTTAATGATTGTTAAACCATTAAAACTCAATTACCGCTCTGACTGTGAAAAGGTGCTGCAACATAGTCTAATCAAAAGTTTGGAAGTGCCCCTCCAAATTCGACAGGTGAAACACCTAATTCTTTTTCTAAATCTTTCATTGCACTGTCTATAGAAATATTATCCATCTTTATTATCTGACAAGAAACTATTGCAAAAGGGGTACGATCAACTTAATGACTCGCCAAGGACCTTTTTTTTTATTATTATTACGCCTTAATTTTGACGCCAATAAAACTCCATTTTTCGGAGAACTCCCACACGTCACCACTCGTCCGGCCTTTTTTTTTTTTAGTGGTGAGGTGAAGGAGTTTTTTTTTTAAGTTATAGTACCCCCTCTCAGATGGTGTGGCGCCTGTCACCATCTGAGATTACCCAGCTATACGACTGATACAATACTGACTACTATAGAGAGTATTTTTGCTGGGCTTTTAAGGGGTAACATATAGTTGCATCTGCTACATCTACTAAGAGTACGAGCATTAATTTTATTAGCTCCAATTTGGAACGACTTGGTTGATAAACATACAGTGTGGATGCGGGCGCCTTCACACCCGCACTGAAAATTTATCCGCTCAGCCCGGGATTTGAACCCACGAACCTTGCGTTAAGAGTCGGACGTCTAACCACTGAGCTATATGGCAATACGCTAGGCAAGGTTCTTCATACAACTTACATTGCGAGTCCCGCCGAATGAATCACGTCCAGAGCATGTAAACACTGACCTCGACTTCATCCTAATTCACATATTACATCACAGATTGCGGCAGTCGGAGATAGTGAGTCCCTCCATGTCCAGAGCGCAGATACACCGACCACATCCGGGTTCACAGATAGCAACAGTCGGAGCGAGCTCTTATGAGGAAAACTCGTGACTACACCAACAGAACGAGCAGTGTATTGAAGTCAGATACAGATAATGTAATTCGAAAGCATTTATCAACGAATGTTTTTAATATGAAAATTTAAGGTTACCTCAACCTTTTAGAATTTAAAAATGGGTTGAAGGTGGGTGGTTATTTTTAACATTTTAGAATTTAAAAGCAGGTTGAAAATTTAAGGTTATTTTTAACCCTTTAGCATTTAAAAGGGGGTTGCACCCAAATCGGCATTTTATAACTACTGAAGCTACTTTCCCATTCTACTGGGCCAATGAGAATTCTGATACTCTTAGACTAAACGTTTGTTATAAAATACAATGTACCACGTCGAGTCAAAATATGCATCAGCCAAGGATTAGGACAACATTTTTCGGATAATATGATGGCACAACCAATTTTCGCGTTTTTTCCAGTGATTTTAGTGATAAAATCCATGGAATTTTTACTTCTCCACACTGGGGAAACGTTGTAAACTGGGCATGAAAGTAAATTGTAAGTAGAACTTAGAACATTTTTGAATTGACTGACAACAGTATAAAGGTGAATATAACTTTGCGTTTAATCGACATTGAGGTCCTTACGGACGGATAAAGTTGCTCGGGAAAGAAGGAGAGGGGAAGGAATCGGTCATAGTATCTGCCATGAAAATACCCCAGCGTTCCAATGGAGTCATTTCGGAAAACCATTTATCAGGACTTGCTGCAGTCAAGACGTTACTTTTCCACATTACGTAAAATTCAAGCTTTACTTTTTCTGCACGGTAGCTGTATTCTATAGGGCAGTAATTTGTCTGTAATCTCTCGCATGTAAAATATTATACATAATGTGTACCCACAGGCTAATAGAAGTTTGATATCAATCACTCAACTAGTTTGTGTTAGATAACACCTTTCACAGCAAAACAGTTATCCCGAGTAACTCAAATTGTAACTTAAACCCTCATCAAAAGCCAAAATTCGTGAATAAATGCATATATTTCATTCAAATACTTCAAGAACGGTTTTATGATTACGAAAATACGCACAGACAAGAATATCTCAAAATGCAGTTGTTCTAATATGATTTGAATATATTTCTGCATGTATAAATCATAAAAATTACATTTATATTTAATTGAAATGCCGGATATAATAAACAAAAGGAAAACATCGTTCCTGTGAAAAAAATATTTTTTTTGAGCAGTCTGCGAAACATATGTTATGATACTGACCAAAGTTCAAAGAAATATTTACATATGTGTGTGCTGTATGAATATTACGTTAACGTGTTAAACACAACTATTTAAACAAAAGCATTCAAACGTTAATTAACTAGTTGTTCCCTTTCAAACCTTCAAACCTTCTCTACATAGTACAATTGTTTTATTGTTTAAGCGGTGTACTTTTTTTAATAGGTTTATTTTATTATCTGTAATGCAGTGTAATTTATATCGCAACGTAAACACGTAGTAATCTACTTGTTTGGCATCGCATGCAGGTTGCTGCTACGTAAATATACCACAAGTGTTTTACAAATTAACATCTAAAATTACTGCACTCACAAACTGTTTCCCAAGTCATGTAGGAGTATTTTATTTGGAGTTTTCTGTTACTGTGGTATAGAGGTTGCTGAATTTTCTTCTATCAGACGTACGTAAGTAAGGTAAAGAAACAAAATTAAAACTTTAATAAAAAGTACAATTCTGTCTGTATTTGTTTCCAAAATTTTCTTCCGGGAAATTTTCCTTCCTACAAAATATACTTCATTTTCGTGAATTATGAACAGTATAACTGATGTGATTAATTAGACTACGGCTTTGACAGATTTGCAACACTATTTTTGAGGTTATCTGGGGCTCAAAAGGGTATGTTTATTTATTTATAAATCTACTGAACTATGTACATTTCTTCTAAAACATGCAGAGGATTCTATCAAAATATGATATAACCTTATCTAAAACCTAAAGATTTATGTGGTGTAATTTCCTTGGTAACATATTTTATTCAGTTACTGTTGCCGATATCATGAATGCATAACAATATGCTAAGTGTTTAAGAACCTAGTTAGATAGAATTATTTTTTTTGTTACGAATTCACTTACCGAAATACATTTCAAAATATTAAAACTGTATGTTGTTTAATAGTCTACTCTATGCCATTCAAACTGGTCATGCTATTATAATGCACTGTAGGTTGTTCACAGGTAAATAAGAACTTTAAAATAAACGTTTGAAAATATTACTGCCCCTATCTGCTTGCATTTTAACATACACGCAGACATACATGCTCCTAATATGGTTGGTAATGACGAATATAAAGTAGTTCCATGTCTTAGCATCGAATAAATGTGCTAGTTAAATATTTGTGAATACTAATATAATTTATTTTGCTTTCTATTTTTTTATGCATACAAGTGTAGGTATGAGGAAATTTGTAAAATATTTGCTCGTCTAATAATTTTACACTCTCGCTTTACCGACGCATGAATAAAGTGATCAGGCTCGTGGCAGCGTTAATTTCACATTTTGTGGAAGAATATGCAACGTACATAAAAGTGGGAGTTCAAAAGTGCTCAGTTTACCGTGAACATTCTGACGCCTGCGGCGTCCCTATATTTTATTCGTCCGTACCACGCTCTAACGAAGCTCACAGGCGAACGACATCAATCAGGATTTAGGGCCTGGCAGCCGTGACGAAGGGAACGGCGCCAGATCGGCCCTACAAGACGACCATTTGCATGGGAAGGCGGACATGCGGGAGAATAGCGTCACGGTGTGGGATCAGGTGACAGCGGGAAGAACACGAGTGCAGCGGCCAGGGGGAGATCCCGAAGTATTCCCACAACGCCGAACCAAACAACAAACCTCCAGGCATAATAGAAGGACAGACACCAGACTCCGCGAGCAGGCAGGAACGGCGAGACGTATTTATGACCTCGTCAGGCTGTGTTTTGTCCCAGGCTTTCGACCACAATAAACACCGAGAGAGCGTTTGGACGAGCGCAACGAGAGGCCCCTCTCAATTATTTCCGCACGGACAGAACGGAGTGCTGAAACTGGTAAACCAGAACAAAACAGCAGACGCTGGACCCAAGTGCGGAGCTGGAGTACACGCCCGCGGTTGATTACCCAGGGGGGCGGTCCGCGGCTACCTGGAGAAGCGGGGGCAGTTTAATATGGCAATGAGGGCCTACAAAACCGCAGGAGTCCGAGGAAACACGGCAGTCGGCCGATGAGATTCCGGGAGGGAGGAGTGATTCCACAGGAGACGAGCACGGCAGCCCGCCGCCATCAGACGCAGAGTCCTGCGTCGACCCGAGAAGGAGGGACGTCGAGACGAGTCACCGAGGCGCCCGTGACAGGACGAGAGCAGTTCCAGCTGGTGTCAATTCTGTATAGCATATTCGTGATTTCTCCACATTGTTTGATCAGACCTTTTAAAAATCACCTCATGTATGCAGTGCTACGTTGGTTCTTGAACACATCATGTATCACAAGCGTTTTATCTTTGTGTTAACATAAACGTGCCTTGCTTAAATTTAACTTTTACTTTTATTTTGTCTATAAATTGTAATATTTCGATTATATTTAATATTAATAAAATCTGTGAGAAAAAATATATTTTGGTAATTCCTACTAAGAAGTAGTTCTTATGCAAAATATTAATAAACTGTGTGCGCACGAATGCGGTGCGATTAATCTTTATTTACACGAGGCGGAGGAATATCCTGAAAGTATAACTTCAGCAGGGCTTCAGAAAAGTTGGAAATGAACGTGAATTGACTATATTATAAGCCATTAGGTATTTTTCTGCATTTTTATTTGTCTGCATTATTATTAATAATAATAACCACTTTTGTGAATTATATTGGTAGGAGGTAACAAAAATATCGTACTTTCTATAACGTCTTAACTCAATTACATGTTTCACAAATTAATATCAATTATCTGGTTAGCACAAAATATTCTCCAGGAAGTCACATAAAAGGCTCAAATAACACATGCCCTGATACTGAAATCACAGGCAATTTGTTTTCGTTTGGATAATGCCTTACAATTATTTGTCTCTTTTTCTTAATATTTTTGGGGAATGTGGAGCGAATGATCCCCCAACATTCCCCACCCTGGACATCTATTTAAGAGGCCTGTCCACCTGTGTTGCAGAGTTTGAAATAAAATCTGTGTAACCCTTAGAGGCCCTATATATTTTTAAGTTTACAGGTGTTGCAAGTAAGGCATTATTTGATCCGTACTTTACTTTAACCCTCACAGCACCTGTTTATTTATCACAAGCAATGAACTGCGGTTTTCTTCTACAGCTATATTAATAAGATCCATTCATAACTTAAAAGAGTGGCACGGTTTGCGAATTAGCTACCCACAGCGAAGATAATTGGTCACTGAGCCTCGCAGTGTACAGTTCTGGCCAAAAGTAACCTTCCCCTGCATTAGGTACACAATCGTGTTCACTGAATTTGAATGACTTACGGCAAAGCCTTTAAATGGATAAATTGTATTTATTTCCTCTCCTGATTAGAGAAAATTAACTGATAAAGCCGGGAGTTTTATGACGTACGATAACAGTTGGAAAGTATTTTCTCAGGAAACCAACAAGCACGAGACAGAGATGCATTTGTAAAAGAAATATACACATTCACTGTTGGAGTGGAGTGGAGAGGAGCTCAGAGATAGAGCCGGCTCTTAACAACAAGATTTTGAGAGCCAAAAGGGTGAATTGAGATGAGCATGGAGCAGCGCCGGAAAGCATGAGTAGGGAAGAACCAGAGATCCCCGAGGAAACCCGCCGACCAGCGGCATCGTCAGGCACTATTCCCACATGCGAAAATCCGGGGGCAACCCCGCCGGGAATCGAACCCGGTTCTCCTAGGCGGGAGTCGAGTAATCTAACGACTGCAACGCTGCGGCCTACACTTTCGCTGGTGATTTCGCAGAATTCTCGAGTGTGATGTTTAAACAATACTTGTATGTATTTGCCGCCGTGGTCCAGAGTTTTCTCACGGCTCTTGACGCGTGGTTGTGCCGCCGGAACAGTGAGCAGACGTTGTTTATGTTCCCGCGTCACGGACATACGAATGACATCACACAGTGTTACACGTTGCGGTGGACTGGAACGGCGCGAGTTGTGCACCATCACCACCGTGAAATAACCGCCCCC
>NQII01000718.1:377432-397743 GCA_002778355.1 Clitarchus hookeri
CCCAACACCCGCAACCCTCAGGGCATTAACAACCCCTGCTAAAACGCATCAATAATTTGTAACGAGCAGGCGCCGATTGCCGCTGCCAGTGTAATTTCATGCAAATGGTGTGCACACAGCGGCAGGACGGCCGGCGGGTGAAAGAACACACGATCCAGCGGCTCTCGGGGCTGGATTTATAATGTTTCTGTTGGCGCGTGATGCTGGGCGCGATACACGCTGCAGTCTGCGTGTCGCGGCGACGCAGTTGTTCACGCACCCTCACCAACCAACGTGGACCTGGTGGATTTCTAATTTAAGAGGGCTTCATACATGCTCTACTGCTACAAGTGATAACTCAGTATACAAGTTTTTCGAAGCCAGCACAATCTAAATTTGAATCCGGTGGAAAACCACTGATTCGCAGTGAAATTCGAATACTTGAATCAGTGAAAATGGCTCCACTCATAATCAATGGGGGAACCACTAGTTGTTTCGATGAATCAATTTCACTTATTGAATAAGTGACGGACAATTGCAAGCGACGAACTAAATATTGTTTTTATTGAATTTAGCCAAATCATTACCGGAAATAAACCAATTAAACGATAATCACGGATTATGTTGCGCAGTTAAACCTAATTTAAAAAAGTATAAATTATTCATACAAGTGGTCAGGGTTGAAACCACGCTATTGCCACTATCGTTTAAAGCTGTTTACCTTACCAACTTACCTACCAAACCAACTTCGTTCACGAAGGGGAAAATATATGAATTATATTGCTTTGTCGAAAGTACGTACTACTTAATTGTACGCACTATCTTCTTCTCATTATTACTTTAATTGGTAATGTTAAGATTATATTCAATTAAAACCTTCAAACCGAGCGTTGTAATGATTATTTGAGTAGAATAATTATGCTGATTCGGGGACAACGGGATCTAGAATAGGCACTAGGTGCCAGCCGGCCACCATGTTGAGACGTCACCCAACAGCAGTCTTGGATGTTGGTGACCTTGACCTTGGCACATGACCTTCACGCCGTGCCCACGACCATGATAACCTTGAAAACAAAAAATTCCTGAAAATTGCAGAAAAATTATAAAATCCCAAAAAATTATAAAAATTTAAAAACAATTTGCAAAACTAAGCTCCCGACACCACTGACCCTCATCAGGTCGGCCAGTGTCCATCTCGTCAGCCATGTAAGATGTCGATGACCTTGACCCGTGACCTTCGATCTTGACACCGTTGACCATTGTTCTTAAACACCAAAAATTACAAAAATACTCCCAAAAAATTCCAAAATATCCAACTCTCGAAAACCTTTGACACTTGGAACAAAAACCTTGACTCAAAACCCTTTACCCGAGAACCAAAATCTAACACTCAAGTCCATGACTCAAGTCCCTTGCCCCAAGACCCAAGACCCAAGACTCAAGACTCAAGACCATTAAGTAAAGACTCAAAACTCAAGACCATTGACTCAAAATTCAAGACCCTTGACCCAAGACTCAAGAACCTTGACCCAAGACTCGAGACTCGAGACACAAGACTCATGACTCAAATTCAAGAACCAAGACCTAAGACTCAAAACCCAATACCTAAGACTCAAAACCCAATACCTAAGACTCAAGACCCAATATCTAAGACCCAATATCTAAGACTCAAGACCCAATACCTAAAACTCAAGACACAATACCTAAGACTCAAGACCCAATATTCAAGACTCAATACTCAAACCCTAAGACCCAAGACTCTTAACTCGAGACCCTTGACCCAAGACACTTGACCTCATGACCTTTGACCTCACATCAGTATACTTAACCTTCCATCTATCTTGTTACTAGAATTTCCCGCTTCATACTCTGTCATTCCATCTTTCTACATCATGCTCTCTCATTACATCTTTCCTCTCTCTTTCTTCTCTCTCCCACCTATTTTCTCTCTTACACCTTCGTCCGCCATCTTGGATGGCTGCTGCTGTAGTTCCCTCACCGCCTACTAGGAGCACTGGTGTCGACCATGTTGTTGTGTATTGCTACTAGAGTGTGCAGATGTAGCTGATCTCTCTACACATAACTGTGTATATTTATTTATGAATTTAAGGACGAAGTGTAATTTTCTATTTTCGAGAAAGTGTAAATAGGGAACGGTATTATTCAAATAATTAGACAATTTTGAATTCCTGAGATTAGATATGTGATTTTTAAGCGAAATCAATTTTATAGTAGGCCAGACCCCAATCAAACTGTCAATTTTAAATATAAAATATAAATTTAATTTTAAAATATTTTTATTATAATTCGACTGCATTACAGCTTTGTATTTTTTTTACTGTTTTATGAATAAAGGGGGTATCCTTACCATGCTTTTCATAACATTCCGCTTGCCCTCAAACTTACCGCGTACATTTATTAACCATGTGCACGACTCCGTGAATTGGGACGGGCAGTGTTACCATTTTAACAGGTCCGCTCCTGCATGGTGTCAGGTTACCCTTGTGTTAGCTTATCTGCTTTCAAGTCGTTTTCTCATGTCCACACCTGCATGGTGACTGGTAACCATGAACTGTCTGCATGTTGAGCTTTGCTCCCGTGTCTTGTAACACGATCTCCACACCGCACTCGACAACTATCTGCATCACGCTGCCCCACTGTGGATTGTTGTGTGGATTAATGTGTTGATTGGTGTGTGGATTGGTTTGTGGATTGCTATGTGGAATCGCTGCGTGGAATGTACGTGGATTGCTGTATGGACTGCTGTTTGGATTGGTGTGGTGGTGATAGTAGTGCAGTATAGATTGTGGTTCGTGTGGTGCTGATAGTGGTGCTGATTTTGTTGTGTGTGGTGCTGATTGTGGTGCGTGTGGTGCTGGTTGTGGTGCATGTGGTGCTGATTGTGGTGCATGTGGTGCTGATTGTGGTGCATGTGGTGCTGATTATGGTGCATGAAGTGCATGTGGTGGTGATTATGGTGCATGTGGTGAGAATTGTCGTGTGTGTGGGTCGCAAGTTAAAATAAATTTTCTATTATTTTAAAATAAAATGATGTAGTCCTACCTCCAAGCTGAAAGGTTTATATTTTGTTTAATAATCTCGCTTTAAAAAAGTAATATCCTGGTCCCTCGGTAAATTGAATAATCATTTCCTGGGTAAACTGTATTTGCACTTAGCCCTAAATTACCTAGAACAACAGCAGGCTCCCACAATGCTTCGCCATTGGTCGTTGCGTGATTTCCAATATGTAAAGATTGTCCGTGGAGGAATACAAGGGTAATAGTTCCAAAAATCTGATATAAGATAGAAACACATCTGCTACGTTCCATTCTGCTTTGTGAAATTGCTATGTATGATTCCGAGTGCTTCTCTTCTACTGACATCATGAGTCTATCAACAAGTTCATTCGGATCATCGAAAAAATCGCCATCATCGTCTTCAGCACTATCACTGTCTTCATGTTCACTTTGATCAATGCTGTCTTTATGATCGTCTTCACCTCTTGTTTCACACTTTATAATAAATTTGATTTTCTTTGCAGCAGAAATTGTATAATCATCAGTCTTTAAGGCCAATTTGTGAAGTTCATCGATTTCACGTGAAAGTCTTGCGAGTGTATATTTCGTGCGGACCACTCTACTGCGCGACACAGGTCACCCATTCCGTATTCAGCATTAACTATCTCACCATAATACCCCGTGGGGTCAGTACCCAACCATGCAGCAAGAAGTATTGATGGCATCACTTGCTGTAATTTAAAAGACGAATCTTTGCAGTTCTTGGTGTAGTTCTTGAATGTATCACCTTGCATAAACTACATGAGTTCATTATCGTGATGTTTCCTCGTGAGAAAAGGACTCGTCGAACCGGTGGTTCTCTCATGTTGCCGAGCATTTTGGCTGTAGGTGAAAACTCGATCGCAGAATCGACACCGACAACAATCAGGCAGCGATGATGAAGGTCATGGCTCCATGTTCGTTGAAGATAAAGAAAAGTCTTCGTATTCACAATTATTTTTCACAGTATGACGGGAGTGGGCTTCCAAATCGATGTTCACCTCACGATGTCAGAACGACAAATGTAATTTTTCTATAGAAAAGTGATTCTATTTGCGGTTAAGAGTCTAGATTGTGCCCACAGAAGGCCTTCTGCAATAGAAATATTTTTAAAATGTGTAAATGGTATTGGGGAGCACTCGGAAAACCCCAAATACTCTTCCACCCCAGAAGAAAATACGCAGATACTTACAAAACAATTTATTATGTACATATGCTTGTAGGCAGATCTATATATAAATATCTAAAATTTTAATTAATTGCAATTTCCTTCTATATATAAACATAATAATGTATAAAATAAATTTAAAACAATTTTATATTTACTAACTTATACACCTATATATAATTAAGTGTAAAAAAATTTTAAAATCATTTTATATTTCTATATTTATGTTTACATAATCGTATAATATCACATAGACACGTGACCAATAAGCAAAATAAAACTGCTGATATACCCGTAGGATATTTAAACCTAACATGCGCGAAAATCTTTTTCTCAAATTATAGGTTGCCACTAAATATGAGTGTTGTCGACGGCGAAGACGTGGGAGTCGGCGGCCAAGTCGTTATGACGGTATCGCTCGCTCAACCGCAAACAACCCGGCACAAGTGCGCAATTACGAATTCGCACTCGTTAACCATCCGCGCCATTTGCGCCGGTCATGCACACACACGCAGGGCTAAAGCAACGGTCGTTCCCTAATCCGCGCGCTGTTTACTCGCTCGCCCGAATCAATCCCAGCAAATTCAATTCCGCCAGGGCTAATATTTGCATTATTTTTATTTCGGGGCCCCGCGATTCTGCCTTTTTCACCGGCACCTTGATTGCTCCATTTTGTCACGCCTACAACTCTTCCTTTTTTTTTTTTTTACAAGTTCTGTTGTCGACCGCGCCTGTCGCTAATGTAGCTGCGACGCCTTCGCTAACGAGGGCAGAAAGGGCAGGTATTGCTTCTGTCTACGGCATTCTGTTAGTCACTTTCACTAGCTAGGAATCAATTACCTTTTTCTTTTTTATTTTTTCAAATTTCTGTCACTGTTGGTTTGAATAATTCGTATACGGTAAATCGAACACTTTTCTAATCAACCTTTTTACATTTTAACGTATTATCCCGAATGCATTATTTTATTGTGATTTTTTACTTTTAATTATTTAGAAAATTTTAACTCCAAAATGTCTGGTCTCTCGGAAATAGCTTATGTAATGTTTGCAAGTTGCACAAATTGTTGTTGCAGTTATATTATAACTATTTTTTCCCTTTTAAAATTTTTAACGTTACTGAGGTTACGATATTCCAGGAATTTTTTCATATAAATGTTTCGGTGCATTAACCCCTCAAGACCCACTTAAATTTACGGTTTCAGGTGTTGCAAACAAAAATTGTATGAAGCGTGCTGTACTTATTCGACACAGCACTTGTTTTGTTACACGTTCGTAATGTACACAATGGTGTGCAATGAGCCTGATTTTCTTAGGTCATGTCTAGGCCTTATCAGTATCCCAGAAAGTTATAATGCCAGTTAAGTCCTCAGTTAAGCCATGGGAGATTCCTTAATCTTAGTACTCCGATTTTGGTAACTTATCCTTAGCGCAAACGAAACCTATGCATGCGCATAACGCATATCACTTTGCCGGAGCTGGTAGTGTGACGGACATCCATAAACAATACGACGCGTCCAGATCGCTATACGACGCGATGAAAGTATTTATCAGAAAATTAGGAAACCATTGATCTAATTGTTTTGCAAATAAAAGTTGATGTCAACAAGAATAGTGTGTAATATGTACGACATGTTCCATCATTAGAAACAAAGCAAAATACTTAATGTCTTAAATACAGTATATAATTAATTTATTTAAACTTAACTTCTATCAGTTTTGTTACCGCAGCTGGTAGAAAGTTTGACTGCGGCCGACTTTTTTCGGTTTAAATCCCACCCGTTACAATTATTTTTCTAATTCTAAAATTAGCTCGCGTTTACTTATAACCACACGTATTACCTTGAATTGAGTCTATTTATTTTAACATCTTTGCTAAGTGGTATAAAACCTAACGATGGGTTATTAACGCTACAATATAATGGCAGTTATTTGGCAATAGGGCTTTTATTGGTGTAAATTACATCTCTCAGGATGTATTCAAAAAGCACTATACAAGTACGAAATACATGTTACGTCTCTTTTTTTATTTCTTATGATGATGCTGGATATAAATATGTTATTTAAATAAGTGAGGCATATGTATTTTTCTTATATCTTTACGTATGTCCGAGTATTTGAAAAGTTGCTAACTGTTTCAGGTGCCTGACGCTACTTTCCACTATTTTAACAATTACTTCTAACTGGCGGGGATATCTTAACTGCAACATAAACGATAATTTTCTCGTTAAAGTGGCGAAAATAGCTTCGTGTGGACTCGGTTTTGTTCGTTTTCCAACCCGAAACTGTAGGAAATATGGATACGTTCCGCATTTTTTATTTACGGATCTCAGCTCCGTTATTCGTCTTTACGATCGCGTTTCCGTGTACAACCTGCATTTACATTTCTGTAAAAGTTTCCGTTATTATACGGAAAATTTTACCACTGGCAGCGTAAAGTTAAGAAATATTCGATTCCATGTATTACAGAATACTTAAAATTACAGAAGTGAAACACCGTCTTTTACCACTAACTACAGTCTCAAACGGCAGCAAAATTGCCTCGTAAGTCAGCAACATGTGAGATCGCCGTTCACCATTCAGCGCCTGGTATCTTACTTGCCAGTTGAAGCTCAGCCAATAGGGAGTCTTTCGCAGGACGCAGTAGGTAGCCAGATACAAGGACAGTTCTCAGAGCCTCGCGCAGACAAACAGGATAAGTACGACCACATAAAAGGCACCGCCACGACATCTCACTTCTATATACTAACATGTTCTGGGTCTGTATTTGTTCACCGCGAATTTCACTTTGCGGGTCCTAGATCTCAAACTAACCACACGCAAAATATTAATCCGTTTGGTAGGTATAGTTGCATATTTGGTTTAAAATGGAACTTACCCCTTAACATATTATCCCCAGTATACTCGTTAACGTATCATGTGTTGCAAAACAAATAAAATCATGGTCGGTATAGTACAAGGTAAAAAGCTAGCACCAATAAGGAGAGCATCTTCTCCGTGGTTAATGCTATAAGCTAGTGCTAGTAAACTTATATATCATTACTGAATGCTGCTGATTCCATAGAAAAAGAGAAATTATTTTCATAGACTCCATTGTGTAAGTTATTATAAAGAATTCGTAAATACTTGGCAGACCAAATATGTCCTCTTTTGCGACACCTGGAACGTAAATGAATCTCTAAGAGAAGAGGTTAACTTCAGAATCCTTAGGATTAGATGTAGCATATTCTTATAGCAGATTTTAAATGTTATTTGTTAGCCTTAATAATTATTGTGCAGGAAAATGTTGACGTCCTGACGTTGGTACATATTTATCGTCTTCAAGACAAGTTATAAGTGAGTCGCATATGTTCATCATACAGAAATAACAGTTCTGTTTCTCTCTTTATTATCACTTACCACCTTAATATTGGTTTATACTACACCAGATCCGATTACAATGAAGGAAAACGTTCATAATTCGCTGTCAGTCAAAGGAGTGTTAAGTTAACTATTTCGTAATTAAAAGACCTTTACACAAGAAGAAAAGCCATCGTATTTAGGAATTCATTTTACAATACTTTAATGGTTTCCAGCTGTTACAATTCGATGAGTTAAATTTTAAAATGCATTATCCTTATGCACATGAACGAAAAATTTATATACGTTCATGCACGTTACGTCTTTGAGAAAAAAATTATTTATTTTTAAATAAGCATAACTTGAGCTATAGTTAAGCACATATAACGGTGTTAAGCCTTTCATTCCCACATTAATTTATAATTTATGGCGTTGCAAATTAGAAGTATTTGATGCGTGCTGTACTTAAGCTACCAAATAACTTACTTCGTTATCACAATAAATAAGCTTAAGTCTTTGTGCTTGGTGATCAGTGATATGAACCAGTCATAACGTACCGCAGTATCACAATTTAGGAATCAGTTACCCACAGGGAAGATCATTGGGCACTGAGTCCTACACAGCGCAGAATACAGTGACGGTAAAATATAAGCTTCCTGTGCAACATGTTGATGACTGTCTACAATGCGCATTAAATAGTTAAACAAAATAAACCACATTTGTTTCAGACCTATATATTAGCTTCTGGTATTCATTCCTGCCCCTCTCAGAATTACAGAAACCTTCCTACTTTATAAACGGCTACAATTTTCTTTAGGAGAACTTTTTATCCTGTTAAACTTACTTTTAATTTATGATAAGTAGGTTTTACCGAAACAAGTCTAGAAGTGTTCCGTAACTTATCAGATTAAATTCTGCATTTTAATCGCGGATAATTTCTTTACAGAAACTTCTGTTGTATTTATACGGCTGCATTATGCAAATGTTACTTGTAAAACTTTTTAAGGAGAGAAATATTTCATACTGTAGGTCAGGCTTTCGTCGCAGTAGAACGTTACATGAAACATTAGTGAAACTGAAATGAACGCACACTATCCTGTTTGACTGCCAAGATGTGTGAATTTATCACCTGGTAATTCCTAGAAAATGTAATACATGAGATTGATGTTGAGTTAAGAGATTTGGGCGGCTCTTAACAGCGAGGTCTTGAGAGCCTACGAGGGTGACACAAAGTGAGTATGGAGCAGCGCCGGAATGCAAGGGCGGGGGAAACAGCAAAACCCCTAGAAAACCCCCGACCAGTGGCATCGTCCGGGAGATTGATGTTTTCATGTCTCACATTCCCCCGTTTTTAAACCGATGTTGGAGATAATGGCTCAACCCTTTCAACCAGAGTCCAATACTCGATGCATATAGAACTGGACTCACTAGAAAATGTATTCTAAAAAATATGTATCGTACATGTAGAATTCATCATGAGTTGTTGATATATTTATTTAATCATTAATAGCTATAAGCTGTTTGTTCACTTTAAACTACGCAATTATGAAAGCCCTTGTTAATATATGTGTATTTACTTCGAGCATTCTTGCGCCTTATGTTAAATTGACATTGCAATGGGCCTCATTACTTTATTCGTGCGACGGTCAAGGGAAACTGTGAAATTATTAGGAAAGTAAGAGTTTTTCAAATTGCTGCATTTAACAAAAATATTGCTAGTAACTTAAAAATTGGTGGTCATAAAACATAAAAAATAATATCACGTGTTCACTTATTTTGACTATAGTTACTTTAAGGCTAGCAAAATTAAAAGAAAATAATTATTATATGTCGAAAAAAATTTACTGTATGTTTTTATTTCTTCAAACGCAGTGCAGATTCTATAGGCGATGGACAAAATAATATGAACACCATGCAATATAGTACATTTTGTTGCATGTTGGCAACACTGTTTCCGTGTAAATAATGCGACGCGTATGTATTGCACAGTTTACATGCCAAGTCTTGCAGTTTATATTTCAATGCATTATACGCTTTGTTCTGCGACGATTAAAACAAGCGATCGCTGAAATGTGTGATCTCTCAGACTTCGAAAGAGGGCAAATCGTTGGTGCTCGGTTAGCGGGAGCGTCTGTGACGAAAGCAGCTGAATTGTTCAACGTTTCACGAGCGACAGTATCCACGGTAAAAACAGTATACACAAAACATGGTAAAACATAATCGGCGAAGAGGAATAGTGGGCGAAACCCAAAGTTAACTGAAAGAGACCGACTAACATTAAAAAGAATTGAGGCCAGACAACATAAAACAACCGCGGCAAAAGTGACAGCAGAACTCAACACTCACTTGAGTAATACTGTTTTGACAAAAACAGTACGGTTGGAGCTCCACAAAGCTAACATTCATGGAAGGGCTGCAATTGCTAAACCATTTATAACGGAAGCCGACGCTGAGCTGCGAAAGAAGTGGTGCCACGATCATAAAACCTGGGCACTTGATAATTGGAAGAATGTGGTATGGTCCGATGAATCATCGTTTACATTGTTTTCTACAAACGGCCGGATTTATGTATGGAGAACCCCAAAAGAAGCCTATGATCTGGACTGCCTGCTTCCTACAGTCAAGCGTGGAGGAGGTTCCGTTATGATTTTGGCGACCATATCGTGGTATTCAGCTGGTCCTCTCATTCACATCACTCGCCGGATTACTGTGAATGAATATCTCGACATCCTCAATGATGAAGTTCTTACTATGACTAGCATATTGCTGCAAAATACTGCCGTATTTCAAGATTATAATGAGCCCATACACACAGCCAAAAAGGTTCAGTCTTGGTTTGAGGAGCCAGATCTCAACATAATTGAACCGTTATGGAGAGTTTTAGAGCAGAGAGTGAGGAGCAGATTTCCATCTCGAACGTCATTGAACCAATTGGTGGATGTTTTGGTAGAAGAATGGGACAACATTCCGTTGGAAACTATTCAGATACTATACGAATTTATTCCGCGAAGAATTGCAGCTGTTCTAAAAGAAAATGGTGGCCCAACACCTTATTAATAAATAAATATTGTGTATACGTCAGGTGTTCATATTATTTTGTCCATCCCCTGTACTTGTTGAAACATGAGTCATGATTACTGAAGTATCTGATTGGTCGAAATGAGAATTACGTGAAGCTACAAATGAGGAAGTAAGGCACACATTTAATACTGAAATAATTTGCGGACCACGCACGGCTTTATTTGTTCAAAGGTTTCTTCGAATACCACCTCATAAACATGGCAAAAAAAAAAAGCATTACATTTTTTAGATAAATGTAAAAGTTTAAAACAAAACAGCTTAAAATTTTTATACCTAGGTTTACTATCAAACACTTTACATAACACGTTAAAATCAAGATCTGCATTCGTTTATTATGGAAAAGTCTTTTCTGAAAGCACTGGTTAATTTTTCTCTTTCTCTCAATTTTGCAGTTTTATAACATGTAAAAGATCCATGCATAAATTAAGTAACCTTATACTGTATTATCCTGAACTTCCGGTACACAAACTGTGAAATGATTGCTTTTGATTGATTTATAATGTTATTTATTGACATGAATATTGGCGTACTATGACATGTATAACACAACACAAAAGTGCAACACAACAAGCCAGCCATAGGTCTTCGTGAGAATGTTTCATTGTGGAAAATGAGGTAGACCTATGATCTAACGTGATTAATAAGGAAGAGATGTGTCCTTGAAATAGGGGAACCATAAACAGTTATTTTGCAAAATGTCAGAAACCATGTAAAATGGGATAACATGTGAATAGTTAGCCTGGTTTTATATCTGCCATCTGCAGTGAACCTTTTGCGGGCAATAACAAAGCCCATCGTTAGGTAATTAGTTGGTGCCATGTTTCTTACAAGCAAAAGTGTGTTACCCTTTATTGTTTATAGGTTGTTATGTTGTAATAATGACGTGTTCATATGGCAGATATCAAGTCAGGGTAGTACTATTCACGAAATATTTAATTCCCAATTCTAATGGATGTGCATTTCCCTGAAAGCTAGATCTTATAAAGAAGAAATAAATTTCACCGCTCACCAATTTAAACATTGCACATTCTATTGCATATTGATTTTAAGCTGAAACAAGAGATCTGAAGTCTCAATAATGAGTGTCCTGAAGGAACAGAAGATCTGTATGAATAAATGAAAGAACAAGAGAAAAATAAGAATCACGAATATCTGAATGCATAAAATTCTTAATGTGGAGAAATAACGACATCCCACATGAGGGTACAGCGAAAATGTATAAGATGACTGTGGTAAGATATATTGACTATATCGCAGGGACCAGTTCAGAAATAACAAAATCCAAGATGAGAATTACTATCGGCGAAATAAAACTATTACTTACAAAAATAACAAAATATTTTTGGACAAGGAAAGTTTGGTAAGCGTAATATATGACGTACAAAATATTGCAACGGTCATTCATGATGGTCGGAAAATGTTTACAAATCACATTAAAAGGATATTTATCCTTAATTAAATCAACGTTAAGGGGTACAAAATAATGTAAGAGCGTGTGTACACCGGAGGTGTACCTGATTACCTCTAGCTGATTACCTACAGAAAGTAAAACGAAGAATTATGTGAACGATCAATGAGAAAGTTCAATGAAACATTTAGACAAGTATTTGTCACAATTCGGGGCCAAAATCACTGTGAGTCCTCCAAGTAGAACTGAGTTAAAACGAGTGCAAATTCAGGCAGAATATATTGTTTTCCTTGGAAGGTTGGTTTACAAAGGGTTCAATTAGGCGTGAGCCGTGTCAGCGGCCATACATAAAGATGCGCGGGAGGAACTGGCAGGACCTCGGCCGAGCCAGTATAACTTATTCAGGCGACAGCAGGAGACAGGCCAGCTCTCAGCTGATTGCAGCGTGTCGCTCGCTATAAAACGCCTTGTCCTTGCGGCTGTCGCGTCTTCGCTACATTATTCACGAGCGGCCGAGTGCGTCGCCACACTTGCCTTGCTTCTGCTAGTTGCTCCGCTCTTGATTGCACGTCAACCTCCTGCGTGTCTTAGCCTCGCTCTCTCACTACGGTTACCTCACGCCAGTGATATCTTGCACGGAGAAAGCAAGCACGCAGAAATACAAATGGCGTGACGGTTCCTTTCATCTGGCGTATAGTGTATTCGCGGTTTCTTCACACTTTTTGAATCAAAAATTTCAAAAATCACCCCATGTATGACGTGTTTGGTGGTTTTCTAAATACGCCATATATCACAAGCATTTTATAATTGTGTTAACATAAATGTACCTTACGTTTATTTACGTAGAACTCTTACTTATATTCTATGTATAAATTAAAATATTTAATTTATAACTAATACGAATAAAGACAGGGAGAAAATACGTGTGTTGTTAATGCCTGGTAATAAATAGTTACTATGCAAAATATTATTACACTGAGTGGGAACGAATGCGGTGCGTTGGCCCTCTGTTGTAATTTTCTAAGCTTTGTTTGCATTTGGCGGAGGAATATCCTGTAGGTCATACAGATCCCAAAATGTCACTGTTTCATTCGGTAGCAAGCTAGACTCTACAGTGTATACTCCATTCACAGTTACTTCCAACTTTTCTGAAGCCTGAAACCTCCTCCTCATGCAAACAAAGCTAAACTACGTCTAGAGTGGAGTGGAGAGATTCGGGTAGCCCTTAATATCGAGGTTCTTGAGAGCAGATAAGGGTGAAACGAAGTGAGTATGGAGCAGCACAGGAATTAAAGAGCGGGGGAAACGGGAGAACCCCGATAAAACCCGGTGACCAGCGGTATCGTCCGGCACGATTCCCACATGCAAATATCCGGGAGCTATCCCGCCGGGAATCGAACTCATTTCACCTGGGTGGGAGGCGAGTAGTCTAGTCACTATACCACCGCGGCCCCTAACTACGTATAGAAAATTACACCAAAGGGACAACGCATAGTACTTGTGAACACTCAATTTAATGATATTTTGCGTGAGATTTATTTCTTAATAGACATTACCAATACACATATTTTCTTCTTGTTTTTATTCATACGTACTCATTATAGATGATATATTATAATTCATTGATAATCTACAAGTAAAATTCCGGTTTAACCAAACACATGACGCGTTTGTGATACATGATAAATTTAGGAAACAACAAAAAACTGTCATCCACAGAACAATTTTTCAGAGTTTTGATTCAAAACATGTGAATACACCACGGATAGGCTATTGTCAGGCATCAGTTAGAAGTTCGTTGGATTTTACTGCAGTTTAACCCCAGGCCGGGTAATTCGGGGTTCAGACCTAGAATTTCTTGCACGTTCGTCATTGGTAGAAAGTCATCTGGGTCATGTCTAAAAAAATGTAATCCAACAGAGGCAGAAACCCAAATGTACCCTTGATTGAAGTTTAGTTTGTCTTCAGATGAGTTCGCGAAATTTCCGTGCTTCAGGCCATTCGTTGATCGGCTGCGATAGGATCTGGATCATTCCTTGTGTCTCATTGGCTACTGCGTGTCGTGAAAGATTACTTATTGGTTTCAAAAGTAAAGATTACAATCAGTTATGAATACCGTAAAAAAAGTAATAAAATTACAGACATTTATGTATCAATAGTCTATAAACCGCTACATATTTTAAGAACCAATTCATTTATTTTCATATTGCGAAGATACCAATTTTGTTTAATATGTATATGTTCTTTCACGCTTATTTATTATTGTGTTTGAATAACATGTTGCCCGCCATTGCATATAAAACGGTGAAGGGTTTTTGCGTCTCAACACGAGACACAGACCACGATGTGTTCCGTTCTGTGGATATGAAACAAAAAAGTGGTAGAATGACGAATAGTCTGTGGGAAGTGGTAAGGAAATAGGTTACGAGATAAACAACACCGAGGCGAGCAGTTATCATAATGGCGTGTTCCGAGCTAAATAATACGGTTTAAATAACAAGTATGCTACGGGAAAGAACAAGCTAGACTTGTTTGTGATAAAGGCCATTGCCTTCCAGCTAGCAGCTGCGAAATTAAATAGGAAATCCCATGATAACAAAATTTCACCTCAGTGCGTTAATTTTAAAGATAGGCGTTTCAATCGAAATGTATTCTTCGCGAATTTGTATAAGTTCTCTACGATCGTATATTTTCAGCATAGATAGGCAGTATGCACTTTTTTGTGAAACATAAATTTTTAAAATGCCGTGCAAACAGGCTATATGCATATCATGTAAACATCTTCGTTGTAGGGAACTTCTCTTAAATAATTCGTGAAGATGCATTTTGTTTGAAATGCCTATCTTCAAATTAACGCACTGGGGCGAAAATTCCTTAAAACGGGATTTCCTATTTAAATTTCACAGCTGCCAACCGGCAAGCAGTCCCCTTAAGAGTGCTATAAATTACATACACGTTAAAGCAGTCCTTTTTGACTCTTCGAGTTTTAAAATAAAAACTACCAAGTTCTTATAGTTTCAATGGTAATAAAAGAAGAAGCATTGTACCACCAGTGCACAAAATTGCCGTTTATAAACAAACTCATTATACTAATCAATGATCAAATAATATTTATCTGTGCCGCTGTTTTGGTTGTGAAATGCATTACGAAGAAAGTAATTCCTTGTTGTGTACACCGAGAGCAAAACATAACAATTGACAAATCTAATGACCACTCTATTTGAAAGAACAAACACACTTTCCTTTTTGATTTTAATGTTATTTCACAATTTTTCGTATGTACAAGTTTTGCATGCACCATAACAAATTTTAAATTATTCTCACATATTTTTTGATGCAACGAAAAATTGTTAAGAAATTTCTAACAAATAAGCACGTAAGTCTTTGAATATATTTATGAGGGTAGTAGACAAGCTCTTGCCCTAAAAAAAACTGAAAATATTTTGTGTCGCGCAGTTTTTTTCCCAGAAAATTCAACATTAATATATTAAACTCCTAATAGGCCTATTTGTTACATTTATCAGGAAACAAAAACAAGCTTCCTAAATTTTAATGATTATAAAAAAAAGTAAAATTATCAGTTCGTTTTTTTACTAAAAAAATTGATGTAATAAAACTAAACTCCATGTGATTGTACATTAGAAATGAGTTGAGTAAAAATGTATTGAGAGATTTGGACGGCTCTTAACATAGATGCCTTGAGAGCCAATGGAGCAGCTCCGGATTTCAAGAGGGGGGGGGCGGGAAATGCCCGAGAAAACCTGCCGACCAGCGGCATCATCCACCACGATTCCCACTTGCGAAAATCCGGGAGTGCCCAACCAGGGATTGAACCCGGTTCGCATTCTTGGGAGGGGAGCAGTCTAACCACTTAGCCACCGCGGTCCCTGTATATTAGAAAGAGGGTGGTAGCGTGAGGGTTGAGGGGAGATGAAGCGACGTGAAGAAATAACAGAGGCGGAATGAAATGGCATAAAGTCGAGTAACCTTAAAATGGGTCCTCGCCTGCCAGCGGCTAAGTCCTCTACGTTTACAAGAGTGAAAATGAGAATTTGCGCTCCGGGAATTGATCCTGGTTCGACGCGGTGCTCTGGTATGTAGGATGCATGTGAATTTAACATAAGACCTTTGGCTGCTGGTTAATCACGAAGAAAGAAAGTGAAATAATATATACGACCTACAGCCTAAAGTGAATCCTACGGGCGACACACATCTTTGAATTTGGGTCTGAAGCACTGGTTTACTACAAATACTAAATAATTCATTTAAGACTAAAAACTGAATGTTTGAATAATGTGTAATGTTAATTAGAACATGAGAGTTAATAATTATTTTTTTAAATCCCAAGTATGCTACAGCGTGATGGGAATTAAGTAGAAATGAGGGTAGTAACCATGATTATTTACAATAAATAATTTGATTACAGCGGCATACATTTATCGTGGTGCTTATACATCTTTGTTCCGTTACACATTATCCAGACATAGTTCCATCTTGAAACTTTTATCCAATATTTGCAACAAACTAGTGCTTCAGGTCCAACTTCAAAGATGTTTACCGCCATTACGTTTCACTTTCAACCGTTGGTGGTATATATGTCCTCGCCTTCTGTCTTTCATCACTTACCTGACACATCCTGTATTAGAGAAAACTTCCTTTAGCCCGCAGAGGGTGGCGAAGGCGTCAAGTGTGGTCTACCAACAGCAAAATGTCGCACGGTAAATGTCACACCACAGCCGGAGCCAGTCGTGTCGATAAACTGCCTGCCAAGAAAACCTTACACTCTGCTTTTCCATGGAAATGTCACCCACTCGCGATAAAAAAAACTGCGAAAGCGCAACACTTCTTCGCATAGAAACGTTCTTGGAGTTGGAATATTCATCCCACGTACGATTAGATACCTCTATCCTCGAAATATTTAAAAGTCCTTGGCTACAGTTAGTTTACTTCATCGTCAAATCAAAAAATGGTCTACGCTGTTAACTTCTATAAGCTAACTGTATATAAGTTGTCTTCATATAGACTTTTATTACTGTCGGCCCTAATATGCAGATAAACTGTTTGATAAATTAAATTTTCTCTGCTATTGAAGAATGCCTGCTACCACGACTCACGAGAGTTTCCTGAATTATCAAATACACAATTAATTTGCTTCCTATTACAAATACGTGTTAAATAATCTGTTTGAATCATTTATGTGGTACACGATATAACAAGGTTCCAATAACTCTCTTGAGCTCACGAAATGATAGTACTGATCTCGTGTAGTGTGCATGTGTATAGTATGCATATGTGTGTATATATGTGTATATATACTGTATAATTAGACACACACAATCATATAACAGAGTATATAACTTGTCTCCTTCCCAGAAGCATTTTATTACGCAATAATTTTTCCAAGTGTTTGGACTCGAACAAAATACGTCCCGTCCCATTTATTAACCATGCTCTCATAATGCGCATGCGCAGATGACGACAGTCACGGCCAGTTTACAAACTATCGTGTTGGTTTGCAGAACATAACCTCAATACGCCAGCCATTTTAGCACATCTCTCATAAATACTAACAATTAGCTGGTATTCAGGCAAGGCTAGTGACTTTCAGTGCATAAAAGCCGGTTACGGTAACGTGAAACTTTAATAGAGTACAACTTCACCTCTTCAAGTTGGCCGCTCAGTAACTGTCTTAATTGAAAGACGCCAGAAAGTTGGAGAATGAGACTCGAGGTCTTTGAGGGAAACCAGGCGTCCCCAGAGAATCCTCTCTAGTCATCATTCTTCCCCAGCCACTGGCTGCCAACTCCCCCCTGTCGTCTTCACGCTTCGCTTAACTCGGCTCTCCTTCAGCCATCGGTCTTCGGGTCTTCCTTCAGCCATCCTTCCTTTAATTTTCAGCCTGAGAATTTTTCTCGCTTTTTTAACGCCCACTGTCCTCGCCTGGCTGTGAGCTTCGCAGTTCCTCTGCTTTCCTGCAGCGATTACGTTTGGNTTTTTTTTTTTTTTTTTGTCGCTCGTTGCCCTCCTTCTCAGAAACACGATGTCAGTGAACTCTTATTATTTCTCTTATATTATTTGCACTCACGAATCGTGACTTGCATGCTCATGAAAAGAGAAAACTTGATGTGGAATGCAGACGTGGTGGTGTAGTGGTTAGACTACTCGCCTTTCATCAAGGCGAACCGGGTTCAGTTCCCGGTGGGGTCGCCCCCAGATTTTTGTATGTGGTAATCGTGCCAGATGATGCCGCTGGCCAGCGGGTTTTCTCGGAGATCTCCCGTTTCCTCTACCCTTGCATTCCGGCGCTGCTCCATAATATTCTCGCTATACATTCGTCGGCTGTCAATGATTTTAATAAGTAAAAATACTTCACTAGATCTTCAGCTAATGAGCTGTTATCTTGTGGTTAATCAGTGGAATGCACTGAGGTTTTACTGCCAGGCCAGTGTGATTCATTATGAATTAGTAGAAATAAATGTTTAATAAGTGAGTTCCAGCAACTAAAATGACCAGTACACTCTAAACTTGAATCCGTGAGAACTGAGCCAAATCAGTGAAAACAGTGAGAATTGAGCAACTGATAACCAGTGCCTTATAACTAATTAAAATAGCGGTTCAATTTCACTGATTTATTTGTGATTTCGCACTGAACGTCAAGAATGTCACTGCTGTAACTCACTTGTTCCCAGTTGATTTGCTTGATTCGCCGGTCAGCAGTAGCTTATCAACTAACTTTCAGTTAACGTTATTTCACTGATTGATTTCACTGAATTGGATTTAGAATGTACATGTTTACTGATTCAAGAGGAGCAGTTTAAACAGATTTCCTAGCTAAATTAATTGATTTGGAGCAATTTTAATTCTTTCCATTTTAGGGTGTAAATGTGGGCGAAAGAACGCTAAACAGTTTCGTGCAACCACAAGTTCCAATACGAGATAAATTTGCTTGTATATGTAATTTTGAGAGGTTATTTTTCACGCTGGCAGTATAGAGAGCTCACCACCACTTAATGTAGTTCCCGGCATGTTAGTTTTATAAATTTTATTACAAATATTTTGGTACGCCAACGAAATCTTACAGTTTCGGACAAACAAACAAGAACAACAAAATATGTTACTACCCCTATATAGGAAAAATTAATTTGGTTCCACCAAAAAAACATTATTTTATTCAACGATACCTTTTTCTCGCTGCGTGTCTCATGAAAAAACGTTAGAATGTAGTAGTTTATTGTTATTGGTACTACTATTCATTGTTCCTTGCAAGTAATTCCTTGCAGTGCCAGGTGTATTGCACATCCGATAAAATTCTCGTATGCTTTTTTTCGTAATGATCTCTTAAATATAGAGAAAATTTCCCTTCCGTATCACGTAAAATGGCTTATTTGTAACACAGCAACATTCACAACATGATCACAGTTTTGTTTGGATGGTGCATGAATAACGTGACCAGACACAAGGAAATATTAATTTTACGTATGACCGAAGGCTATAAAATGAGAAAGTAAAACTAAATCCTAAGGCTACGGTTACTATGGATGCGAGTTCTGGCGAAAATATGTTCGGACGAGTACGTCCGAAATCCTCGTCAGAACAAGGCGGTTACACTGAGCGCGTTTTCTGATATTCTGATAGTCAGTACGTTTCTGCCGCCCAGCAAAGATGGACGAACTTCATGAATGTTATTTTCTTGAAAGTCCGTTAATGAAGTTATTGTTGTTAAATTGTGGAAAAGCAGAGCATGTCAACCAGTTATTTTCTAGTAAAGACGACAAAGGAGAGTTTTAAATTTTATTTCACGAATTGTGGGACCTACCGGAAAAAGTTTTTCCTAGTATTGCAGGATGAGCCCAGCAACATTTGAATACATACTGATGGAGATAGAAGAAAACATCAAAAGGTTCTCCAATTTTCGTGAATGTATTTCGGCAAAACAAAGACTGGCTGTAACTTTAAGGTAAGAAAAAGTTTAACAACGTATTCAGCTCTTTAATTCAATGGAAATTCGAAACATTCAAAAATGAAAATACAAACAAGTGAAATGAAATACGCAGCAAAATTGAACAAATGGCACTTGCATTTTTAATTAATATCGTTAGGCGTTACATTTGAAAAGAACGAAGCCAGGTCTTCATGTTGAGGAGTACTCAGTGGAGTTTCCACATGTGAACCACTTACCCAGCTATCGCTCGTTGATGAACCACATGCGGAAACTCCATAGTTAGGTGTTGGATGGTGGATTGGCTGTAGTGTATGTTGACCTCCGAGCCCCCCCCCCCCCCC
>NQII01000718.1:397749-409201 GCA_002778355.1 Clitarchus hookeri
GGTCCTCTTCGCAAAACACTTGTTGGAGTTTAGTCTTCACAAAAAATTTTCTTTCTTCTGGTACTTTCCTCAAATATGGCAGTAAACTCATCAGAAAAGGATAGTCCATATCTTCGTTTCAAGAAGCTGAATATCTTTCCTTGAACATTTGTATTTTTTGATCTTCAAGCATCATCAATTTTTTAACCACAGTGGCATTATTCATTTTGGCAATTTTTTTCTGAGGACCAGCAAAATTTTGTGGTGGCATAGTTTCATTCGATGTGTTCTGAGGTGATTCGAGAGTTTCTGTTCAATTCTGGGTGTCTTCATGAAATGTTGTCTCGCTCGGGACATTACCCTGCAATTGTCTTTTTTGAAATTGGTCCTTAAAAAACTCCAGGCTTTTGAAATAGGCCCACTTAGACTCTTTGATAATCCCTCCCTCCTCCCCACTCCGTTTTTTAGGGTTCTTGCTCAATTCCTTGCGGAACGTGTCCCTCAAACCTCGCCACCTAGTTTTGGCTGCTTCACCTGGAATTAGTGACAAAAAACCAATTTATCTATGTTTTTAATTGTACCGTAGTGTAATGTTAGTGTTTGCAATTATTGTTTTAATCGATATGTTGATTTATTGTAAAGTAGTTGTTTCTTATTACAGATTTCTATCAACTGGGATGTCATTTCGAGCACTGAGCTTCTCCTACAGAATTTCACACTCCGCTATTCGAAACATAGTTTACGAAACATGCCAAGCTATATGGGAGTGATTCTGCGGTATACATATGTATTTGTCTACTACAGAGGAATGGAAAACCATCGCGAGTGACTTCTAAAACAAATTGAATTTCCCCACTTGCATTGGTTAGATAGACGGGAAACATTTTCGCATGAAATGCCCCAAACAAACAGGGTCGATATATTTCAACTATAAGGGCTATTTTTCTGTTGTATTGCAGGGAATAGGTAATGCAAATTACAAGTTCATTGCTGTTGAAGTTGGGGCTTATGGTAAACAAAGTGATGGGGGAACCTTTTCAGATTTCATCGTTTATCAACGGTTTGAAGCAAACACTTTAAACATACAAGAGAATGAAAATATTCCGGAAACCGACATTTCAGCACCCTATGTTCTTTGGGTGATGATGCCTATCCTCTGAAAACGTATTTATTGAAACCATATTCAAGACAAAGACTTACTATTGAAGAACGGATTTTTAATTATAGACTATCAAGAGCTAGACGGTGCGTGGAATGTGGCTTTGGTATTCTGGTAGTCAAGTGGAGGTGTTTAAAAACTAAACTGCAAATCGATCCAGATAAAGTAGACATCGTAGTTAAATGCGTTTGACTTTTGCATAACTTAATTATCGATAAGGAAGGTTTTACTTCCCTTGATATTCCTGAGATGAACTTTGAGCCCCTACACAATGTGCCAGTTTCCCGGAGATATAATAACCACGGAAGACGCGCGAATGAGGTGAGATACCGTTTCAATACAACCGACTGTAATAATCTATAGCTCTACTAGTCATGTTCTTGATGGATAAAATGTAAAAATTAATTCTAATTGCTTATGTAATTAATCTAAACCCCACATCATAATAAAAAATTGTACTTACTGCTAGTGTTGAGTTCTGTAGCAACTTTCTCCCACTTTTGCCGAGAAATATCTCTGTTATGATAATTTTTGTCTCTCATATTCCACAAACACCTGTTCTCGTACACAAGGCTTATCAATTTATCGATATCCATGGTGAAATAACCAAATCACTCGAAATTCAACGGACGAAAACACCCTAAACAGACGCAGGTCGCACGAAAAAATCAAACTTGTTTGAAAGCTCAACTGGTTCTGACGACCTCGTGCATGTTCTGACGTGTTCGTCGCTGCCAGTGTAAACACTATCGTTGGAAAACAGGCGTTTGTTTGTGCGGACGAATTCGTCAGAACTCGTCAGAACACATTTTCGTCAGAACTCGCATCCATACTAACCGTAGCCTAAGCAGGACTTGTTGAATAAAAAGTGAATAGTTTTTACTCGTAAAATGAAAAGGCACTGGATCGATTTTCTTTCGAGTTGCACAATCACGAATCAGGCTCAACACATCCGAGGCAGCACTCACAGCTCATTCGAAAGCGGCAGGGGCCACTGTGGCTCAGCGGTTAGACTGCTTGCCTCCCACCATGGCGAACCGGGTTCATTTCCCTGCCGGGTCACCGGATTTTCGCATGTGGGAATCGTGTCGGACGATGCCGGTGGTCAGCGGGTTTCCTCGGGGATCTTCGGTTTCCCCTGCCCCTCATGCCGGCGCAGCGCCATATTCACCCAATCACCCTCATCAGCTCTCGAGACCTCGCTGTTACGAGCCACCCAAATCTCTTCACTCACTCGAAATCGGCGCGACCGCACACTTAAGAGAGGTAGACCGACAGTTGACTTCTGCGCTTGAACCTAACATTGACTCACCATTCACCATCACAACTGTCAAAGACGGTAGTAGAAGCATGGGAGTTCTGCACTAGGCGACAGCAAGCGCAGCACGTGAAAAATGCTACACGTCGAACTGTATTTGAGCTGACCCGGACAAGACAGATAAAGGATGTTGAACAAGGATGTTCACCTGGATTAGTGTCAAAAGCAACCTCTTTCCGATATCAAGACCTATAGTGCCGAGTGAGAAGAGGTGAAGATGGGACACTGGCACTATACTTGGAAGAGGAGTAATAAGATGTAATTCGGGGAGAAGAGGTGCCACCCAAAGAAATAACTCAAACAAGAGACCATAGATGGGTGACAGTGGATCCAGCACCCTTCTACAGCATGGCGGAGTTGGGTAAACGTATCAGAAAATTGGAGGAAATGCCAATACTGTCAGAAGCCATTGCTACAGTAATCAGACAAACTGATGGAGGCAATAGAATACTGTTTCCCTAAACCGAGCAACATAACAGAATGTTACTGACTACGAACAACATACCCAGGAACAAAGAATATCTAGAGAAACTTCTTAAAGAGATCTTCCTGAGAAGAGGTGAGAAGTTTGAACTGGAATAAGCCAGGAAAGAAGCGGTCAAAACGCATGGGAGAAATACTTTTGATTACTCGAAGCCTTTTAATGGTTACAAGGTTGTAAGGTACTAAAGGCGCGCAAGAAAGAAGGCGAATGGAACATCTACACCTCCAGAGCACCTGGGCCCGGGGGGCCGAGCAGGTGATGGTCAAACTTGCCCGCTTCCTCCCGCCGGTCAAGGAACTAAAGAGGGAACTGAAGAAAGTATCGTCTGAAATTACTTGGAAACGATACTGAATGAGACAACACAGACCAAGGACAGACTGGCTTGAAAGGGCCAAAATAAAGAACAACATCAGACGATGACTCACGGTGAGAGAGCCAACCTCCACAGTGATCAAGAAAAACGATAGAAGAGAAGAGCACAGGATGAGTGGTATCATGCCTTACCTGGCTCAGGTACAGTAGCATGAGGGGAGGAAGGAGAGGCACACGTGAGGCGCTCGACGGAAGCAGTCTGTCAAAGTCACGTGGTGAACATAGAAAAACGAGTGTGTGTTTACATTTGAATTTTCAGCAAACGCTGCCTGCCTCCCGTCGCGCAGTCGGTTGATGCGAGTGAGGGAGGTTCTGGGTTCGAATCCCAGGTGAGGCATGGGTGTTAGTTTAAGTTCGGTCATTAGTTAGTTTGTAAGCCGTCCCCTGATAAGCCTTCAGGCATAACACCGAGGGACGTTAATAATCCCAATACAATGTAATTCAACAAACCCACGTTTTTATACAAATGCCATACTGTGGATAACTTCAATATTGTTGAGGCCTGTAAACGGGTTAGTTTGGTTGGCGTAGCATTTTCACTTTTGTATATTTCTTGCTCGGCCATGAGGCAGGAGCTGCAAAGCTAGTTGTGTAGTAGGGGGAGGGGGCGTCGGCAGTTAGCAGGGTTTGCATTTGTGCGAGGTGATGTGACTTTCCACGGGGTCAACGCCTACCACATGTCAAAGTTATAAGTCGTGAAGGCAGTCAGTAGGCTTGCCCGGTGGATCGGAGTGTTCCTGAATGCTGGCTATATCCGGAATCACTGCACGCAGTTCTGCTGATCTCAGCTGGCGAGCGAGACGAGCGGGGCTCTCTGGCGTAGGGTAAAGGGAGTGCAGTTTGGGGCAAACACGTGGATGACACGAGTTCAGTTTGAGCGAGGGGCCTCATAGCTCCCGCATAGAGCCGTTAATTTTACGTTTTAGGATTAACTTTTAGTAAAACTAAGTTGGCTACAGAGCGTGTGAAGTGTCGAAGTGCGATTTCCTGCGAAAAATTAAATTTGTTAGTACCAGGAAGCGAACCGACCAACCCTCGGGTAGCTTGGCTGGAGTCGGAGGATGCGTGAATGGCGAGAAAACCATAAGTACCATACCTGTAGTGTTCGTAATGATATTTCCTAAGGGTTTTAATGTAACATAAGCTTCAATGTTTATTTAGTTGTGCCGCAACATACGATGTTCTATTTGTGTACGGGTTGTGGACACGAGTAGGCTCGCAATGGAAAGCTTCTCCTTTTGTTTATGATTATATAAAACTTGGATTCAAAAAAGAAATAAAAGCTGTGAGATTTTCCTTCTCATTTAAATTCAGTATTTTGGTTCATAGTAAACTAAGAAGGCAAACATTAAAGAACGTTTGTAAGTGTTACATTTCGAGGTAATGAGTTGAATAAGATTATGATTCTAGAAGCTATTGCGGTACATTATTTCTAGGCTAGGGTAACCAAGGGATTTGGATTGATCCGCATTTTTCCTTTCGCAGCGCAGAGCTTATAAGTGTTAAAGCTAAGGTGTTACGTGGTAATTTGGTAATAAAAGATGAAATTATGAGATTTGATCTTAACCGAAGGATGAACAATACACCTCTGTGGAGGATTCTTTCGTAAATGAGGCACGCACAAGCATACCCCTGCCGTGACGTGATGTGGGCTATGTTGAACATTTGGGATGAACAGCAGATGAGGGGCTCACACTGACGTTACAATATATTCTAGATGCGTCAAAACTAGGTAAGAGTAACTGTACAAACGTCCCAAAACACTTGCTTACACAAACAGTGTAATAACCCCAAATCCCTCCCAAGTAGTTTTTGATAGTGCTTCTCTCAGAAAAGCAGTCCAACGTTGGAACACAGAAACTAGGTACTGCGCAGTTTTCACGAGCACTCTTGTCCGCATTCCCTCTACCGGCGCGACGAACGACGAGTGATTGCCTCTGCCGATAACCAGTGACGTTCACTGAAGTGATGATCACAGTGCCAGCTGTGGCCTCAACTGATCACGTCAACGTCGCGTTGTGCCGGCTAACTCGACACAGCTCACGTGTTCGCTGCCTATACTGCCGTCGTCCGCCCCGAGCCAATGAACAGCCACCACGCAGAATCCTTTCTCCCTTCAAAACTGACAGGTTAATTTAGTGATGAGTACGCATCTGTCATTACCACAGACGTGATGTCATTTCGGAATAAACCTGGTTTCAATTCACGAATATATCAAAGATAACATTACACGGGGCCAAGCTTTACCTAGATAACTTGAAATAAGCTTTATTGTTTTTATTTAAATAAAACTGAGATCGTCGACTGTTGAACGAATATTTTAAATCTCCTGCTTCATTATTTCCTTTTGCCGACTTATACTCTTCCAGAGGCAAATGTAGAAATACTTATAAACATAAACTATTAGCCTGTACAGAACCCGAATAACGTTTCGTTTGCTATAAATTCAATTACTAACCTTTAATGAGACGTTACATCGCGACACTACTTTCCATAATTCGCTGTCAAAGTTACAATAGATCCAGTATCTTATATCATAAACCTAATTAACTTGCATTTACAGCAAGTTTTCCAAGGCATTTTTCAAAATGATTTCAATCTACTTTCAATGAACTACACACTTGTTCTTTAAAAATGCCAGAATGCTTCAGAAATGAAAGACTACAAGACTTAATCTCTTAACGTCAAGAATTTGATGGTTTTGAAGTTACCCAAGATTTATTAAACGTTAGTTTATTATATTAGTGTTTAAATAAAGGTTGGCAATAGAGACGCAGTGATTCTTGGCTAACTCAGCATATAATAACGCCATAGATGATGTTAACTTTAATAACGGTTGATATTATTAGCTATAAAAACATGCATTCATACCTACAGTATTTTTGCAAGGAAGTTATGCACATTTTGAACTCTCAGAGATAATTACACGTATCTACTTAATATTTGACATGCCAGTGAATGCCGTGATTAACGTTATTTTATTTGATGAACTATTTCCTTGTATGATAGATTGCTCATTTTGCTTCAGGTTACGCGATGATGAGGGTTTGTGGTCATAAACAATAACCATAAACGTTTTTTTTACATTACGGTAGCAGTATTTTCGTTGAGGCAACTTCTGAACCGGCAGCTTCCGTGGTTTTCTTTTCGACTCTCAAACCAATCACATTCACCTTACACAATTGGACACACAACGCACACGAAGGTAATTTTTCGACCGCACTGTACACCGCGAAGCTCAATGGCCAGTGATTTTTCTTGTAACTGATTCGTAAACAGTGTTATTGGTCTAAGTTACGATTGGTACATGTTAGTATAGTCGAACACAATGTTTACAACTCCCTGGCCGTGACAATGAAACAAGCGTTGTGTCGCCTTGAATTGCGATATCTCTCCCGGTCTTAGCACACAGCTTACACCCCGGGTATAGGGTGTTCACGATAAACTAAGCACTGTTCAAAGCCCTGCTTAAGATCTACTTGTATGTACATTGCATATTATTCCACCATATGTAAAACTAACAGTGTCATGGACCTAACCACTTTATTCATACGTCGGTCAAGTGAAACTGTGAAATAATTATAAAATTAAATGTTTTACATATGTGCTTACTCTTACACTGGCAATCCTTAAAAAATTAAAATAGTGAATCAAATAATTTTGTAATTCATAAACTTTTTCCTAACAATTATAATTCAACGTTAAGACATGGAACTACTTTCCGTCCTTCGTCACCAACTTTACTAGGCTCATGCGAGTCAGTGTGCCCGTTAAAATATATGCAGGTAGGGACAGTGGCATTTTTCAAAGGCTTATTTCAGAAGTGCTCAATTAACCATGAACAGTCTAAATCAGCAATAGTATCTATTAATTCTTAAAATGTCTTTTGTTTAGAAGTGTTGGGCCTTGGTTAGCATCATATATACACTGAAGGGCCAAAAAAAAGCTGGCATAGGCGTGCGCATGCAATTAACAGAAGTATGGAACCAATCAGAGTAACGCGATGCGGTCGCCAGCTAGATCGGTTACTGCTGCTACAACGGCTGGTTGTCTAGCTTTAAGTGAGTTTGAACGTGGTCTTATATCCAGGGCACGAAAGATGGGACATAGCATCTGCGAGGTAGCGATAACATTTGGATGTTCACGTACGACCATTTCACGATTGTACTGTGAATACCGGGAATCCGGTAAAACGTCACATCTTCGACATCGCTACGGCCGGAAAAAGACCGTGAAAGAACGGGACAAACGACGACTAACGAGAATCATTAAACGTGACAGTGCAACCCTTTCTCAAATTGGCGCATATTGGATTTTTGGACTGCCCTGCAGGATTCATGGTGTGGATTGCCTGCATACCTTCAGACATTAGTCGAGTCCATGTCAAGTCGCCTTGCGGCACTTCTGCGTGCTCGGGGGGCCCTACACGATATTAGGCAGGTGTACCAGTTTTTTTGTCTCTTCAGGTCGATAAAATAGGTAGTAGTTACTTGTTCCTTATTTGCTCTGAATAACGAACACACGCAACAGAACCGTTTATGCTTGTTTCTCTGAAATCTTAAATTACAATTTGCTAATTGTCTACGGCAGCGGTCCACTATAACCACTCGCTTCTTGTCGATGTACCACGCCATCGTACACCGTATCTTCTCGACGAATATTTAATTGACTTTACACGTAGCACCTGCAGTGATCACAGTAATCTCCCTCGCTGCTGAGAGCGCCCTGCACACTGTTCACCGTGCATATTCTGCAAGTTTTCTCTATGTTGCTGACGGAAATCCTCTGAGCCTCGCCTTTGAGTGGGAATATTGTCTCTCCCCCTCCATGGCGGGACGATGCTCCCCTCCATATGTCACTTACATGTCTCCTGTCCCGAGAATGTTGCGTGGGCCTGTTAGTGCTCACTACGCAATATTACTATCCATTTGCATTCACAATAAAATGTCATCATTTACATTAAACCATACTGATTGATCTTATATAATATAACACCCAGGTTACTTATTCTGAGATCTAGTATGTTACCCGCTTCCACGTCAGATGGCAGTGAGAGAAAGGAGGGGTGGCGGAATGAAACCTCCCTTCCTGCCTGTACCCCATGAGTGCCGCCTCCTTCAGAGTCGCATGTTGCTCGATATACAACAAAATCTTTTAATTAAGGTGGAATATCAGACGCCATATTTGCTCCTAATTTTCGTGCAGAGCTATCTACCTGAAGCGAGGGCAGTTACAAGCGAAATTGCACGCACGCAGTTCACGAGTTTCTCGCTAGGTAACACTATCATCGCCTAAATGGATAAAGCTGCAAAACGAAACAAAAAAAAAAAAAATGAGTGTAGTGCGGTGCTATACGGTGTTGCCAATCCTCTTAGCTGTTAGAAATAGACTCCCGACCGGCCGGCGGTGGTTCCTCGACTCGCGCCATAGAGGATGAAAGAAATTTATCGCGCTGGCCATTTATATCTCAAAACTTGCAAACCCGGCATAAACCAGTACAAAATAAAGACATGGCCCTTTTCACACTTATAAATATATTGTTTTCTAATTAAATAACATTTTCTCTATATTATATATATATATATATATATATATAATTTTATACACCTGTTGTACCTTCATGCGGAATAACATATACGGAGGTATTTAATAACTAATCAGAAATCATTATAAATACAATTTTTAGCGTACCTGGTCTATGCACAAATGTGTCTACATATACTTGCAATTCTTAAACTACATTAAAATAATCTATTGATTTTCGCAAAGTGATATATCAAATTGAAATGTCTAGTTCGAATACGGCATCTATTTGTTCTTTAATATACGTAGTATTTACATTATTATTCCTAACGATTACTTGACTACGTCAAGATTCTGTCTAAATGTCTGGTCTACAAATGTGCAGTGTGTCAAACAATATAGACATGATCTAAAAACGCGAACCTATTTTAGGACGTCTTACGCATGCTTCCAGTGCCTGACTAGTAGGGTCGCCTGATTATTGTGAAAATAATTCCGCGCAACCTACAGTTCAATGTCACGTGTGCGCAACTTCAGCGTTCTTTTGTTTATTAAAAATTTTTCTTGATAAGAAAACATATCTTACTGGGCCAAGCTAATTACATTTTTGTTACCATAGGTGTAAACATATATAATTCGCTGGCAGGCACTAAAAACCAGCGCCAGTTAAAATCATCCAGTTATCAAAGAGAATCTAAGTTGGTGTTTTGGAAATACAGCAAATCACGATATGTTTGAGAAAAGCTAGTGTCTCCACTAATTAGTGAATACAGCCATTCGGANCTAGTGTCTCCACTAATTAGTAAATACAGCCATTCGAATGATTAAACATTTATATAGCAATATACTGTAAATACATACGACGAAATATGTGATGTTAGTTTTCCTTTCACGCTTTGTACAGTCGGATGTCTGTAAATATTTAATATATAATATTTCCCTGCATTGCATAAAGTTTATGACCGTCTAAAGTGTTATTTGCAAATCTGAGTATCAACAATGGGGTATGAATCTAGACTTATAGGTTCCGATCAAGACTCACATTCGTGATTTAAAATCCACTTGGATATTATTTCAGAATTTAAAGTAGTCTTGCAAACACTAATATGTACTTGAATTATAATAGTCTTAAAAATATATATTTTGTAATTCATTCTGTGTGAAGGCTGTTTCGAGTATTGATTCAGTGACGTGGCCAGAAATTTCTCTAGAAAGGGGTTACAATGACTGAAGGAAGGGAGGGAGGTTATACTGGCATTAGCGGTGCTGATGCGTGTCTTAAGATTAGAACAAAAGTTACCTCACAATATAATAACATGTTTCATAGTTTACAGACAGAAATTATGATTTTATAAAAATTAAAGACCCATTAATAATTTTAATTCCAAAAGTTGACATCCGTATGGAAAANGGGGTTACAACACCCATATTGCCCCCCCCCCCTTCTCCATTTTCTGGCTACGCCTCGGGTATTGGTGTACAAGTGTATGCAGTGTCAAACATACGATAGCATATATTCTGTTTCTTATAATTTGAAAGTAATTCTCCTTTGCAGGATTTGTGGTATATCGTGCAAGTGCCAACTCTGCCAGAACATTGTCACTCCAATCAACTTTAGAAAAACCCATTTACTTTTTAAAAACACACCACCATGATGTTTGTGAGATGGTAGCATATTTTCTTTAAATAACGGAGAATTTTTATACTAGGTAACAAATACAAATAATATTAAGTGGCAAATAAAATTTATTTACTCTACTTATCACTGCTTCTACTGTACCTTCTTGCCAATACCTAGTTATTTTATTTCGTAAAAACGTTACAGAAACTACATATAAGGTGCCATTTTGTAGAGCACGAACGTAATCTGAAAACAATATTTGTTTACAGTTTTTCAACTAAGTTGGTTTTGAGCTGTGCTTTGTTTATTGAACTAGTTCTGCTCGTTTTTATATTTTCATAGCCACATGTGAATACGTAAATTACGTTATGTGATTTGGCAGAGATGAATACTGCAAATTAAAATGAAATATTTCGTCTTGGAGAATTTTAGAATACATCAGCATAACTGGCCGAGTAAAAAACCAAGACATGTTTCGTACTGAAACAAGAAGTAAATATATCAAAGGATGATTCTGCTAATGCCAGAAACCTATCGCCCGAGACCCGAGGAGTAGTGTATAAAGGGGCATTCGAACGCAGGTTCATGACAGGGACACAGGGACACCGGAATGCAAGAGCAGGAGGAATGCATTTGCAGGAGAAGGAATGCATCCGCAGGAGGTCGGCCATGTTGGAGGCCATTTTGGCAGCCAGATGGTGGCCATGTTGCCAGCTAGTACATTATAGAACATTCGATCCCATGGCGGCTATTTTACCAGCCAGTAAATTAAAAACTTATGTAAAAACTTATGTAAAATTCTTATTAAATTAAAAAAAAAATAATGTATTGGATGAGGCATGCAATAACATGTCGGCCATGTTGCCAGCTAGTATAAGTTGGCGGCCATTTTGCTAGCCAGTAAATTAAAAATTATGTAAAAATGTTATTAAAAATTATTGGTAGACATATTGGATGAGGCATGCAATAACATGGCGGCCATGTTGCCAGCTAGTA
>NQII01000718.1:409213-420756 GCA_002778355.1 Clitarchus hookeri
AATTTTACAGAAGTTTTTACATAAGTTTTTAATTTACTGGCTGGTAAAATGGCCACCATGGGATCGAATGTTCTATAATTTACTAGCTGGCAACATGGCCGCCATCTGGCTGCCAAAATGGCCTCCAACATGGCCGACCTCCTGCGGATGCATGCCTTCTCCTGCAAATGCATTCCTCCTGCTCTTGCATTCCGGTGTCCCTGTGTCCCTGTCATGAACCGGCGTTCGAATGCCCCTTTATACACTACTCCGAGGCTAGTAGTAATAATTTGTTTTCTCTATGGCCTAAGGCCAGTGGCAGTAGACACTTGAAAGCGGGCTGGCAACGCTGATCGAAGACATCGCGAGCACAGTCTTTGTAGTTCCGATGTTTCGTGTAGAGCGCAGCAGTAAACAAAGCTATCTTTACGNGAAGACATCGCGAGCACAGTCTTTGTAGTTCCGATGTTTCGTGTAGAGCGCAGCAGTAAACAAAGCTATCTTTACGGTAAACAACATGAAAGCCGTGACTATATCGTTGTAGGCGCAGTGTTTAACTGCACATCTTAGTGTTCGTTACCGGTCACACAAATAAACAATTTGTCAGCTATTGTGTTTTCTAGAAACATGGCAAATGCCACAACGGGGTCAATTTCTAACTATACCAAAATTAATATAAGAAAAAACTCATTTGAATATTGTAGTCTTTGGCAGATTGAAAGCTGCCACACACAGTGACTGTTAAAATAATTTATGTGAATGTTACAACTTCCTACAAGTAAAACGTTTATGTCGTGGCAGAGTTTATATCTCGTCTGAACCTATTACATGTTTTTGATCAAGAATAAACAGGAGTGTTATTTACNATGTCGTGGCAGAGTTTATATCTCGTCTGAACCTATTACATGTTTTTGATCAAGAATAAACAGGAGTGTTATTTACACAGCTTTTTGTAAAGAAACTAAAAAAAAAAAATTTTCAATATTCAACAATTTTATTGTTTCTAATTTTTTTAATTAATTTAACATGGAATAATTTGGCCTTGCCTGTTATATTATAATCATAAATTCGCAGAACTAGAATTCGGCGCATATCTAACACTCCCTTTTTAAACCCTTGAGAGAACGTGAAAAATNATCATAAATTCGCAGAACTAGAATTCGGCGCATATCTAACACTCCCTTTTTAAACCCTTGAGAGAACGTGAAAAATAATGTAACATTTCCGACGTAGGTGCATTGTCCCTTTGGTGTTATTTTCCAGATTTAGTTAATCTTTGTTAACATGAGGGGACGAATATCCTGGAAGTAGAACTTTAGTAGAACTTCAGAAAAGTTGGAAATAACCGTGAATGGACTATATCATACAACATGCGCTTTAAATGAACGTTATAAAATATGTTAACTGCTATATATTAAAAATACGTAATACGATATAGAACCGTTAAAAAGTACAGGACGCATAGTAACATTTCTTACTTCCAATACCTGAAACCGTTAATGAAATTGGGCCAGAAAAGTTTAAGATAGCGTCATTCTTTTTAGGAAACTGCTAAGCTCATTAAGTTATTAACTATGTGCTATTAATAAAAGAATTAAAGTATTATTATATTTCCTTGTCATAGTTTTTGCTATATACAGAAGTACAGAGAGTGTATTTCAGACAATGTGCAGATCTGACTCATATTTGTATGGTCACTGGTTCAATTCCGAACTGAATTACGTGGATTAGTGTTAAGTCGAATTAAATAATTGTTTCTCAGTTTTCCCGTTTGTTAGACGGATTCTCCAGATTAGCGTGGTATACTGTACAGAAATTTTCTGGAATGAGTTGGCGAAAGACTAGCGAAAAACAACCACAGGTGAGTCGAGTGAGATGAAAATCGGGGTATCCCGTTCCAGAAAATGTCTGTACACTTCACTATCACAAGCATCCTTTCTCCTCACTGTTATACTAACATCATTTTAAGTATCGTGGTAGTAAAATAAAGACTTTGTGCCTGGAGGAATAATAAATAATTTTTAATAAGCATGAATCTCAAGATTATCTGTACTCGAAAGAATAAATAAAGAATACGAACCAAATCGTAATCAAGGAACGCGGGTACTTTGAGGGGAAAATGACGTGAGCAACATCTAGGCTATTCTCATCCCTGGCTGGAGCTCTCGCAATGACGAGGTTACACGAGCGGTCCAGAACACAATCCAATGTCGGAACGACAACCGAATAATTATTGTTTCTATCACCGAGCTCCGGCGGTGAAAACAAAAGTCCACTTAACAGTTCATCAACATTCGCTGATCCAGCAATCTTGCGTGGGACAATGCGACTGTCTACCGGAAACGGGACGGTCCTGTTAATTGAAAAAGTTCCCGCAGCTTCCCCTCCAACCCTCTCTGCCAACCGAACAACGGGCGGATGCTCCGGGACAATCGGACAAAGAAGAGAAGCGGGCAGATGCTTCAAAGAACCGACTCACGTAACCAAACACAAACTCCTTCTCTTCGCCCCTCAACTCTTCTCTACACCCTTCCCGAAGCACCTGACTTCGCCCCTTGCCGTCACTGATCTAGCATTATGAGGACTCTCGATGGGGAAATATTCGCGACCCCTACCCCCTCCCAACGTCACTCTCCGAGCCCACCGGGAGAGCAAACACTCATTATGCAAGGCGACAATCTCGTAGAGCTTTTATGGACTACCCCCGCTCCCTTCCTCTAGGTGTCTCCGACTGAATTACAATACGAGGCGCATTTCCCTCTTTCCCTTCGTGAACTTACAAGAACTCTTTCCGTACGGTCTACTGCAGAAAGGAGGTCTACATCACTTTCTAGTCCCGGGATGGGGAATACGNTACAAGAACTCTTTCCGTACGGTCTACTGCAGAAAGGAGGTCTACATCACTTTCTAGTCCCGGGATGGGGAATACATCTGTTAGAGGAAGGGAAGGTACCCCGTCTGAAAGGTATCAATGCCATCCTACGTTTTGCTCTTTCTCAAAGCGAACGCAGGATTTTTGTTATCTGTTCCATTCTAACGTCTTCGCGTTATGCTGGGAGGCCAATCACGGGACGCGTTTTTATACTCGGAAAACATAGATGTAAACACGGCACACATATTCTTGGTTTACCCGGACCAGAATCCGGGAAGTAGTGAACCGAAGATGCCGTAGCAAACTCGGGCAGGGAGGTCGCCTGTTTGACCGTGGTCTGAGTAACATTCTGCAGAATGACAGTGTGCTGCAACATAACGTGTGATCACACTCTCGAGCACGTGCTTCTGTGACCGACATTGAGTGTGTGTTTCAGCCGCCAACAATATAATTTTACTACCGTGGAGAACTGTTCTCGAATGACTATTATGTATTATATTTAGAAGTTGTTTATATAATTTACGTGTGTTTATCTCTGAAATGTTAAAAAATAAACAATAAAAAACGCCTACAACAGAAAGTATCCCGTATCCGATTGGTTCTAGTGTGAAAGCAAACAACCCTGAAACTAATGGAATGCTTGATATAATTTGATACTAAAAAATAAGTGTAAATTCAGTGGTTCTCGTCTGCTATTTAAGATCAATCTCAGCTTACAGTTTTAAGTTTTATGAGCTCTCTCTTTCTCTCTCTCTCTTTAATATAGTCTGTCGAAATGATATGAAGAACGAAAGCAGGAATTGGTAAGGAATCGGCCAGGATCTGTACCAAGGAACGATCCCAGCATTCACCCGGAGTGACTTAGAAAAACCCTGGAAAACCGTAATCAGGATGTGACCGGACAGTAAATTGAGCCTAGATACTTCCGAATGCAAGGCGAGTGTATTAACACTTCGCTACCTCATTCGCTATCCGGATAATAATGATTAGATTGCCAAGAAGGATAACATACTAGGTTTGTCTTCTAAAACAGCGTTATCAATAAACTGTTGTAGGCTGAAGCTCACATAAACAACAGCGAACTACCCAATTTTTGAGTTTCACTCTAAATCTAAATCGGTAGGAATTTCACTGTTTAAATCAATACCAACGCATGAATTACTAAACTGTCACTTCAGTTAATTAAACTGATAAATTTGTAAAAAAAAAATCCCGTTTTCCTTCTTTTATTGAACTAGTGTTCATTTCCACTGATTGATCGACTGTTTCATTCGTTTNAATCCCGTTTTCCTTCTTTTATTGAACTAGTGTTCATTTCCACTGATTGATCGACTGTTTCATTCGTTTTTTTTTCAGTGAGTTGTTTTTTGACCAATGGGTCAGTTTAATAAGGTTGTATCAAATTAAATAACACATAAACTAGTAAAACCCATAAAATATATTTTTTACATGTAGGTTTTGACTTTTGTTATACCATTTTACAACGTAACATGAACATTCAGTCTTTCATTTCGGTTTTACGTATTAAATTTCGTTTTCAGGTAATTATCATGGAGCTCGGTTTGAGGTTTTTAACTGCATTAAACGCGGTGAAGTGATAGCGTTCATTCTTACTACTTCTATTAAAAATCCTAAGGTCACCAATTAAACAAAAAAAAAACTAAAATAAAATGCATACAGTATAAAGCACATATTTTTGACATAAAAAATTTAATACATGGTTTATTTTTCTCTTGAAGTTAACGGTGCCTTGGTATCTTAATTGGTAATATAACGGTCGTGAAGTTGAGTTTCGTAGGGTCATATCCTTAGCACCGCGAATTTATTCTTACTTTTTTTAATGTTACGTTAAATTGTACAACATAAACAGTGACTATCATAAATATCTTTACATGACTAAATTCAATATGGTAAAAACAATATTTAATTCGCCACATGCAGCTGGCTGTCACTTATTTAATCAACGAGATTGTTTCACTGAAATAATCCATCGATTCTAGGTGGGGCCATTTTCACTGATTTGAATAGATAGATTAGACTGCGAATCTGTGGTTCTAATATGTCTCGAATTGTTAGTCTCCGGAATAAATAAACTATGAAGTTTGGATTTAACGTAACAGAGTTATGCTGGAAAACTTAATACAAGGTATCATCTGATTGACACGTTCCTCTAAAGCCGATATTACACGATACCTGCTGCCGTACTTGGTCTTGTACCAGCGTCTACAAGGCCTTGTGCGCGAGCCGGTATACCAGTGGTTATGCGAGCTGCCATGGAAGATTCTTTTTACACGACAGCAGTTAGCGTGCTAGCATTTGACGCACTCATTGGGTGCGCAGAGTATGGTTCGTAGTCAACATGAACCCACTCCTAGAACTGCTATTAGTCAGTAAAATGTGTAGGCCTATAAAAAAAACTAGCTATAGTCATTAGCAGTATCTTCAAATTTTTTTATCAATCCTTTGAAAAATCACCCGATGTATGTGTGTTTGCCATACATCACAAGTGTTTTATACTTGTGTTAACATAAAAGCAACTTTTTTTTATTACTTTGAACTTTACCTTATATTTGATATACAATTATTAATAAATTATTTTTAAATAATATAAATAAACAAGGAGAAAGTAGGTGTGTTGGTAATGCCTAGTAAGGAATAGTTCTTATACAAAATATTATTATACTTAGTGGACACGAATGTAGTGCGTTGTCCCTTTGGTGTGATTTTCTATAATCGATTAAGATTTGCTTAAATAGGGCGGAGGAATATCCTGAAGTAGAACTTTATCAGGGCTTCAGAAAATTTTGGTGTAACCGCGAATGGACTATTGCAAATATTAATATTGCTTTATTACTCTTGGCGATTATGTTAATTCAATACTTGCTAACGTAGTTTCATTTAATATTTGAAAATGTTAGGAACAAGTTACTTGTGCATTTTTTTTATATTGACAGAAATGTTTTCATCAGTTCCCGAAATGCTGTTTTTTTCTGAATGTACTAAGTTATTATACGCATTTCACATTTTTGAAAACAGAAATTCCAAAATCGATACTTTCATTTTTGCAACGGAACTCTATCGCTGTGCTACCATTTGATACATAATTCAACGTGTTTAATAATGTATGCTATATGTATATCCGAAAATAATTTATTGTGTAGGTATTATTTTTAATATTTAGTCATTTTTTAACACTAATTAAAATTATCAACGTCAATATTATTCGTCTTTGTCAAATTTAAAATCCATTTGAAACGGTTTCAACCACATCNTAATTAAAATTATCAACGTCAATATTATTCGTCTTTGTCAAATTTAAAATCCATTTGAAACGGTTTCAACCACATCAAAGTATATTTAATATAGAACTCTCCGTCTTGGTTTCTTCATCAACTCGTTTCAAGTGAATGCTATGGGTAACATCCTACGTTATGAAGCTACAATGTGATTGGTAAGTTACGAAAGNTCAACTCGTTTCAAGTGAATGCTATGGGTAACATCCTACGTTATGAAGCTACAATGTGATTGGTAAGTTACGAAAGCTGGTATCGGAACTGCCACGGGGAACAGGACAGGTTCTACCACTAAACCTGGTGTGAAATCTGACCTTACAAAGCGACAAATGCCATGGCGAGTGCCATACTAGTTGATATAATGAACACNAAACCTGGTGTGAAATCTGACCTTACAAAGCGACAAATGCCATGGCGAGTGCCATACTAGTTGATATAATGAACACTATGGCAACCCTTGTACAAGCCTTCATGAGCTCTGGTACCGTGTAATATGGCCTTAAGACCGTTTTTTCAGGAACAGCCAATAGTGTATGTACTGTGTTAAGAAACATCTTCATACACAATAAAAATATAATATTGTTTTCGCCTGAAGAAACCCCCGACTACCATATGCTTGATACCTTTCATATTTGTACTGCAGTTCACAATTCTTACAAAACTTGGAAAATATCAAGGACTACATCAATAAGTGTACACGTTTAGCTTCTGAGGAGTTCTCAAAAACAGTACGCAATCATGGAGTTATGAAGTATTTTATTTGTTCTGACTGAAAACAATTAGGAGAATATTTTACAAAATAATTTCGCTAGATCCTGTACAAACTCTCTTCAAACAAAATAAAAACTGATACGAAGAGAGAAAATAGCNTACAAAATAATTTCGCTAGATCCTGTACAAACTCTCTTCAAACAAAATAAAAACTGATACGAAGAGAGAAAATAGAGTCTTTTATGAGAAAAAAATGCGCGTGTGTTAACTGAAGTGGTGTGACTGCAAAACCGCCCTTTACCGACTCAAGTTATACATAAAAGTATTTGAGGTCGCCTCTGAAGTTTGGATTTTAAAATGGAGCCGAATGTTTTTTTTTAATACAATCTAAGTATTTCACAGATTTAATTCGATGATATTCACTTTCTTTTAAAATCTGTACTCAGCTCGTAATAACTTAAATTATAGAGGAAATTGGATAAAGATATAAGTTCATTAATGTCAAGCATTAATAACTAGGTAAAGAAAATGTCTCGGTCATTATTTGAGGTTTAGAATCGAATGTAAAATTTGGTTTGTGTCACATATTCACGCAAGAATGGAATAATACCATCGAAGGCAATAAAATATTTATAAATCAATTCTTTCATTCTAAAAAATCTTTACTTATTCTCTATAAATCCGTATAAACCATAAAAATAGGGAGAGAGAAGTCGGAAAATAAATTCGGAATTATCACAAATGTCAGCTGGGAAACGGAAACAAGTTATTCTCGGACAATATGAAGTTCATCTAAAAATCCTTTTTATGTCATTAATTTCTCTCCAATGCGGGAATGTGTTCGTTGTAAAATTGTTTGTTTTTCTCCTATTTTGTAGAATTCGACAAAAACCGGAAACGTGCCTGCCACCGCCATCGTCATTCTCACCTGCCATCAATAAATACGAGCCTCCATTTATCCCGGGCACATTAATTTCAAGTGAAAAGAGGCGACACTTGAATATTGTGCACGCCGTGGGAAACATTTCCCGAGGGTACGCATTCATGTGTATTGTTCACGCCGAGACCAGAAGCTGTTCCATTCCAGACTTGACGTTTCGCGAGATGAAGTGCCCTCGTATTAATAGCCTCAGTTGACTAAGTAGGGCAGCCTAGATTGCAGTTCGGGCCTTCCGCCTTCGAGCCAATTTATAGACGATACAGCGCCTGAGATTTATAGCTAGAGTAAAGCTCAAGTATAGCCCATTCGCAGTAACTAAAACACTTATTTAAATCAAATCTCTGAAAAATCACCCTATGTATGACGTGTTTGGCTATTTCCAAAATATGCCACATATCACAAGCGTTTTATACTTCGTTTCGGTAACATTGAACTTTTACTTACATTTTATACATAAATTATAAATTTTTATCTGTAATGAACACGAAAAAATAACAGAGAGAAAATAGATGTGTTGGCAATGTCCGGTAATAAGTAGTTCTCTTACAAAATATTATTAAGCTGTGTGTGCACAAATGCGGTGCGTTCTTCCTTTGGAGTAATCTTTTATACTTGGTTAAGTTTGCTTTGCATGAGGCGGAGGAATAGACTGAAGGTAGAGCTATAGCAGGTCTTCCGAAAAGTAGCAAGTAACAATAAATGGACTGTATGTGTCTACTGAGGGGCAGCTAAGTAACAAATAGCTCACGGTAAAAATACATGCAAAAAGACCCACTGCAGAAAATTACGATTAGAAAAGACTGACGTGGAGAGAATGACACCATTAAATAAAATTTGAACAATTGTAGTAACTGAGTCAAGCTTAGCAAAATTTCCTAAAGAAAGTAATTTCAAAAGCACCGGGATCCGAATGGCGCACACAAATTTCAGCCAGACACAGCGGTGCTAGTTATTAAGTGTTTAGAGGAACTTTTTTTAACATGTGTGATAAACACTGGGTTCGAATTTGTGGATTTTCTGACCTAATGGTCACCTAATATTATTTGTCTGATTATTTTTGCACAATAAAATATTAACAATTTTAAAATCTCGTTACGATTGATTTTTATTTGCGTTTTCTTAAACATAAATATACGATCAAGAAGTTTAGAAAAGCATGAAATTATGGCGTAATTACTTCTAAAGTTTAAATAACGAAACTGTTATCTATAGTTTATTAAATTTTTTATCGTTACAATTCTTCGCTTTAAAACTATTGGTTTTACAATTCAAATTTTCGGATATAACTTTCGAACAGTTCTCGTTGATTAATTTCATAATTATTCTCGATACAAAACTTGGGCGTATTTGTCATTCTAGCTGTGTTATCACGACTTTGAAGTAATTAACGGTGACTCAGAACCATTAGGAAAAAGGAAAAAAAGGGACAAATAAGAGAAAAAACAAACTGGTGAATTCCAAAGCGACCTACTTATATTTACGTGAGTTTTGGCAGAGACAATTATTTCAGAAGAACAAAACTGTTTATTTAAACTAGTCTTACATACTGGCCAAGTTTTATACATAAGCTCAATAGTGTTCTGCACAATAGATAGTTACCATCTCCCTGAGAACTTACGAAATCACTGCGTTTTTTCTTCTCTGTATGCAATGCACTGCGTGTTCTTCCGCCACAAATACGTTTAAACCACGCACGGAACTAACAACTGGTATTCATACGCTGCTCAGTCAACTACGCTCAAATCATAGAAACAATACACTGAAATTTCCTACTATATTGTACAAAAGCTAATTAAATTAATTTAACTATGAGTTAGCTTAGTTACGACACTAACTAATAGGTATTTTTCCTGGAAAATAAATAACACCTTTTTTGGCGCTATTATAATAATTAGCGCATATAATACTACCATGCAAAATATAATTCCCGTGCGCACTTTATTTTTAAAATTATCACGCTTTTAAAACGTAAAATTTAAAACTCTTTTGTAAACAATTAAAACGGTTTACTATTGGCTACTGTACGTGTGACGTAGTTGTACATGTTTTGGTCTCGCCATCATATTGTCAGGATGCGTGCGCACGTATTTTCGGCCGGGTGGCGTTGATTACAGAGAAACATTGAAAAAGGGATGAAATTGTTTTGGGAAATGCACCTTTTATGTAATACGTAGAACAGGAGCACGCCGACATTTTTTCTTCTTTCAGTAGTAAACCCTAGTCTACACAGGAATCTAGATCCCATCTTCCATTTATGTGCCATGCTTGTGTCATAACGAGAGTACCCGCGTGTGCTAAAGTTCGCGATACGAAGGTGAGACATAACAGCACTCAAAGTCCGAATTAGTTATGTGGCACTGATTATCAGTTGCTCAATTTTCACTGTTTTCAGTGATTTGGCTCAATTCTCACTGATTCAAGCTTAGAGTGTGGAAACGTACACACAGTATATGTGCTTACAGACGAAATAAAATTAACACTAAACTCGATCCAGTTGATCTACTGCTACACATGGGTAAATATCTTGAAAAAGTGCTCTTTACACTCTTAAAGATACAGATAGACCACAGAACGAAAAAAACGCGGGAGCAGGATGAAAGAGACTTTGCCATTAATCTGTACTATAAGTCGCCTTCATTGCATCAGTCGTGGCTTAAAGAAGGTTTTAGGCTGCCGAGTGAAAACACTGTAAGGAAATGGGTTGGTGTTGTAAACTTGCACCCAGGAATACCAGAAGAGTTAAAATCCAAACTTCGGTGCAAAGTCAAAACAATGAACAACCACGAGAAGAACTGTGTTCTTATTTTCGATGAAATGTCAATAAAGGAGTGGTTTTCTTACGACATGAAACACGAACTGCATGAGGGGGTGCAGGATCTTGGTAAGCGAGGAAATGGCGAGTCGAGCACTTGTTTTTTTAGTAAGAGGCCTAACATACTTTTGGAAACCCCCCGCTGCTTATTTTTTGTCCTCGGGGGGGCTGTGAGGTATGACAGCTTGTTGTTGCTTCTAGATATGGTCGTTACCACGCTGTTTGAAATCGGGCTAAATATCAAAGCAGTTGTTTGTAATCAGAGCTCCACAAATCAGAAAGTTTTTGAGATGTTGTGAACAACTAGAGACTAAAATAAAACAACGTATCGTACAAAGACAGAGCAACGACTGATTTTATTTTAAAAAAAAATCTTAACTGCTAACANAAAGGAGTGGTTTTCTTACGACATGAAACACGAACTGCATGAGGGGGTGCAGGATCTTGGTAAGCGAGGAAATGGTGAGTCGAGCACTTGTTTTTTTAGTAAGAGGCCTAACATACTTTTGGAAACCCCCCGCTGCTTATTTTTTGTCCTCGGGGGGCTGTGAGGTATGACAGCTTGTTGTTGCTTCTAGATAGGTCGTTACCACGCTGTTTGAAATCGGGCTAAATATCAAAGCAGTTGTTTGTAATCAGAGCTCCACAAATCAGAAAGATTTTGAGATGTTGTGAACAACTAGAGACTAAAATAAAACAACGTATCGTACAAAGACAGAGCAACGACTGATTTTATTTTTAAAAAAATCTTAACTGCTAACGACAGACGTAGATGGCAGCACTAGACATATATTGTAGATATCATAACAACACCCCCACTATATCTAACAATATATACGCTTATATTAAACAATTTGCACACCCAATTTATCTAAAATTTTATAATGTTTAACAGAACATAAACTTTTGGTGAACAAATCAGCAGGCATTTCAGCC
>NQII01000718.1:422796-438631 GCA_002778355.1 Clitarchus hookeri
TCTCTCGGCGAATCGAAATCAAATTCCGTAGCAAACTTATTCTTCGTGAAAAACCGCTATCATCGAATAATTGTTTCAAATTTGCCCACAATTCTTTCGAAGATGTAACATTTTTTTACGTGAACGTATAAAGACGGGTCGATGGTCATAATCAACTTCACTTTGGTTCTTTCGTCATCTGCAGAATTTATTTCTTTATCGACTTCTGGCTTCACACAATGTTTCGTGCCTTCGAGTATTAAGAAATTCTCCGCCGCGAAACACCATTCGTTGTAATTATCACGTCCCTTTAACTTGGGAACGTTAACAAGATAGTTCGTTGACATTTTGAATCTGATGCACTAAACTTGTTCAGTCCGATAAATACAACAATCCGTCACGTCACAGTTCAATCGCGCACTTTTTGTAATCTGCTTTTAACACTTGCTAAACGTAACTGCAAAATACTTCTTAAAAGCAACAAAATCGCGAAACTTTTGTTTTGTAGAGCGAACGGCCCATAACCTAAAATAAAACAACGTATCGTACAAAGACAGAGCAACGACTGATTTTATTTTAAAAAAATCTTAACTGCTAACGACAGACGTAGATGGCAGCACTAGACATATATTGTAGATATCATAACAACAGAGACAGACCTTACTATATGCACAATAATTCGAATATTTGTGGTTTTGTATGTGCCTCATTTGATTAAAGGCGTAAGAAATAATGTAAAACGCAATTATTTTATCGTAGAAGATGAAACCATTTCTTGGAAACCGATTGAAGACCTTTTTATTACTGACTCTTCTTCTGGAATTGTAAGAATTATTCCAAATATCAGTGCCAAACATATTCATCCTGGACCTTTTGACAAAATGAGCGCCAAGTAAGATACTCAGGTGTTTAGTCGTTCAGTATATGCGGGTCCTATAAGTTTTTCAAGCAGAAAATAAAAAATATGCTATAACACGATAAAATGGCCTACAGCCGAATTTGTTCTTAAATTCAACGATCTGTTTGATAACTTAAATAGTGTGACAGCAAATTATAAAAACCCAACATATAATACACTTGAAGGCCAAAAACGTTCATGTTCAAGAAGACAATTTAGTGGCTGCTCGAAGCTGGATTTCCAAATGGAGAATACGAGGCCGAACAAAATTACCACCGACATTTCTCAATTTTCAGCAGACAATCACAGCACCCTTAATTTATGGGGTGACGTGAAAACAGAAGGTGTGAATTTTCTACTCAAATCAAGATTTCAGCAAGTCCACTGGTGAACTTGTTTTCAGTAATTCGGATGAGATCTCTTGTTTCAACAAGAATCCTTCTGTTCATGAATTTCGCCGAAATTTGCAGCATATGATATCTGTGAGGCTAATGCCACAACCACAAACTGCTAACTGCGAACCTGGTGTATATTAAAATTTACTGACGCACGCTGATGTGTGCGAAAAGGTTTCGTCAGAAAAAAATGCTAATATACGTTCTTTGGAAAATATTAGCATGTATTATTCTGACATGAATGACAAAACACATTTAGAATAAGTGAACACTCATTTTCCAAACGTCAGCAAAGACTCGTCTACAAGCATTACCTCTACGAACATCACTACTTCGCTGGAAGAAAATGCAATGTTTTATTTTTCACGTTATGTGGAAAAACAATGGTTGAAAAGGTTTCAGTGTGAGAAATGTAAAGAATTATTCGTTGACCAAAACCGTTACTTTGTAACAAACGAAAGAGCATTAATGTTCATGAAAAAATTACAACAAATAATCCAATGAAAGTGTTTTGACTCCAGCCTCGGATAGCTTGTGGCGAGAGATATATTTTCTGCTGGACAAGTTTGCCCGTTTCTATCCCCATATTTGTCACGAAAAAGGCATTTCCCAAAAACTAGAGGACCGTTTGTTGCAAGACACAGCCCGCAGCTTTGTCAACTGGTTCCTTAAAGACTGTCGCAACCACAAGTTATTTATTTTGCGTTTAGTAATAAAAACAAGACTTATATAAGTAGCAAAATGGCAATCCAGACAGTTTAAATACAAACGTCGCACTAAGAAAAGGTCACTTCAGTGAAAATCCCATTCAAATCATCATAAATTACAAAAATCACAACACATGTAAAACAGTAGATTGGACACAAATGTGTGTTTGAAACTGTAATGTAATCAGTAGTGTGTTTTTATTTGTGTTTGAAAACATAATATATATTTGCAGCTGTAAATCTAAGTTTTACGCCAAATCGTTAAAACCACCTGAATTAATGTATACAAACTACGTCAGTAGTGAACTTTGGTTTCCTATAACTATTGAAAAGTGCCACAGCGTGATTGCAAAAACCTAACTTGATCAGGCTTCTCAACTTCAATTGCACCTCCAGCGGGACAGTCCGGATGTCTTCATTTTAAGGTAAGAAAATATTTTCGTTTCTGTCGTAGAATATTTCGTACAGCCCAACTCTTGTGTACTTCAGTAACTTTATCTTCTAATGTCATTGTATTTTAGTGTATAGAATGTTNGCCAATTAAAGTGTTTTAACTCCAGCCTCGGTTAAGTAATTTGAGGCAGTATGATTTCACTGCTGTGTAAATAAACATATTATATGCCCAGAGATGTTATTCTTGTCATTACTGGAAGCCTACACTGTTGTATATCATTAATAACTTAACTTTCTCTCCGGGCAGCAAGACAGAACAAAATGTAGTGAATAAAGTAGTAAGGATATTTAACAATGTTCTAGGCTAACAATTTTCGCGTTATATAAGAATTCTGTTTGATGAAATTTGCAGCGATGTCAACTACTATTTGGTTTTATTTACCTCTGCGAAAATGAATTATTGAACATATATAACTGTCATTCTAATGAATAGTACATAGGGACTATAACTGTTTTATGCCAATTAAATTGTCTTAAACTCTTATTTATTATTTTACTATAGTTTAGGTGTTCATGATGAAATACGACTGTTGTTAGCACTTGTAGTTACCAATTTTATAATTGATGTCAATCATGAATCATGTCATTACGTTCTTATGTAAAAGGAAATTGACAGAAAATGCGTCTTCACTAGTCGAGAAACATATGTTAGACGCACGAATGTCTACAATGTGGCTCTGTGTTAACAGTTTGTGGTTGTGATCTACTACAAAGGTGATTGTTCGTACAAATAATTAATACCTTTGATTTGTCGATTCAATTGTCATTAAGGCTGTATCTAAACCTAGGAATTCACGTACGTATATAAGCATACTCCAATCGTCTCGATAATTGACACATTCTGACAGGCATACTTATTTGCATCCGTTACAGCAACTAGCCAGCTGATAAGATTGTGTACAAGCGTTTTGACAGAAAACAAAAACTAAATATATGTTGGAACGAAGGAGCATAAATGTATAATTATCAACCCACTAGGTGCTGCAGCTGAAAAGCGCATGGCAATGAAAGTGTTGCTATAAATCAATCACATCAGAAACATGTTTTCAAGAAAGGAACAGTAATAATAGAATGAATAAAAATTAATTCTCAACTTTTGATATAACTTTTACTCTCATCCATGCCTTTCCCTGGGAAAACTTGGCAATGATCTCACTACCCTGCATATTAACGTTACATTCATTGCCACGCCAGGTTTATAACAAATCACGAAGAAAATTTGTTATTGTTATCTTGGCTCTTCTAGATTATTAAAGGTTAAAGAGTATACATGTGCGTTTTTAAGAACTTTTCTCAGTGACCTTTTCAAAAGTTAATGCTTCCATACCACTAATTTCAAAAAATAAATATTGGGAATAACAAATATGAATTATAAATCGCTTTTCGAAATAGTAGCGTATGGGCTGTAAGGCCCCTAGACGTACACACATCCGTTTCCCCGTGTACGCGCGTGTATCATTTGCCGAGACATGTACAGCATTTACGTACTTAGACGAATGTGAACGCTGTATGAGTGCGCATCTCTTTAACATTTCTTTTAGCGTGATCAGAAAGCTAAGTGAAAACATTGAAGATAATAAGTACTTACGTTCATACAGCTAAAGTAATTTCGTGCAAAGGACGCAAAGCAGAAAACCTTACGCATACTGCGGGAAAAGGACATTGATGATCACGTGTATGACTCAACTCTCACATAAGTTTTTATTTTTAAAGCGACAATACAATTGTCGTCTGTGTAAGATCCATGTTTACAATAATGATGTCCATCAGTGGTTATTGTCTGAAAAGCTGGCAGCTATGTGTGTCTACANCGTGTATCATTTGCCGAGACATGTACAGCATTTACGTACTTAGACGAATGTGAACGCTGTATGAGTGCGCATCTCATTAACATTTCTTTTAGCGTGATCAGAAAGATAAGTGAAAACATTGAAGATAATAAGTACTTGCGTTCATACAGCTAAAGTAATTTCGTGCAAAGGACGCAAAGCAGAAAACCTTACGCATACTGCGGGAAAAGGACATTGATGATCACGTGTATGACGCAACTCTCACATAAGTTTTTATTTTTAAAGCGACAATACAATTGTCGTCTCTGTAAGATCCATGTTTACAATAATGATGTCCATCAGTGGTTATTGTCTGAAAAGCTGGCAGCTATGTGTGTCTACAGTTACACGAGTGTAACATAGCACACTATTTTCTATTCTACACTGAAACCTAGAACTCATAACAATGCGAAAAAAGTTTTCAACGAAATTGTTATCAGTAATGATAACACTAACGAACACATTAAAACTATACATAACAAAGAGAGTCGCAATATTCTACTTCGGACTATGACTATGCATTACAAAATATTACTATTTCTTCACTACAAATCGGTTGAATGCAATGAATCGGTGCTATTCGCTAATAGTTAAGCTGGGTTTACAATAAAATAATTATACTTTTAGAAATATGCAGTAAGCGCTTATCTGTCATACGGAAACACGTCTTCTGTATTTGCAGTTTTCCAATAATGTTTCAATTCTTAGTTCCAGCCAATAGAAACAGGTGGCAAGCCTGTCCTGTTTACTTTTGTTCCTAGCCTAAACTCGTATATCACAACCTTATTGAAGCATTTAATACTTCAAAGCCGACATTTTCTATCAGAGAAGCTTATTTTTGTGAAAAAAATATCATCGTCAGCAGCGTTAATTTTAATATGTTTGTATGATACTAGCAGTATGTAGCGTATCATATTTTCAAAACAGTTTTTCTTGCGATATNGTTAATTTTAATATGTTTGTATGATACTAGCAGTATGTAGCGTATCATATTTTCAAAACAGTTTTTCTTGCGATATTTGAAAAGGAATTAAGAAGTATCCGGTGCCTAAATTCTGCGAGAGGCGTGAGCCGTTTAAGCCGGCACTACACGATACCCAATTCCTGCTACTTTCTTTTATACTCATGGGCACAACAGATGGCATAAAATTTTCTATAGCAGAAGAGAAAAAATAACGTATCAGTTCATAANTTTTATACTCATGGGCACAACAGATGGCATAAAATTTTCTATAGCAGAAGAGAAAAAATAACGTATCAGTTCATACCCATCATTACTTAAAGTGTTAACAGGAAATTGTAAATGCCAGGTAAACCAACTCGCAGGGGGCAGGGGTACAAATGCAACCAAATGTTATATGTAAGCGCTTTGTGGTTAATCCAAAAAGTATGACGATTGTTTCTTTTCGCTGAAGACTGCAGTTATTTAGGTGTCTAAGTACGAGTACTATTAATGTATGGACAATGATGGGAGTAACAGCACNTTTTATACTCATGGGCACAACAGATGGCATAAAATTTTCTATAGCAGAAGAGAAAAAATAACGTATCAGTTCATAACCATCATTACTTAAAGTGTTAACAGGAAATTGTAAATGCCAGGTAAACCAACTCGCAGGGGGCAGGGGTACAAATGCAACCAAATGTTTAATGTAAGCGCTTTGTGGTTAATCCAAAAAGTATGACGATTGTTTCTTTCCNCCAAATGTTTAATGTAAGCGCTTTGTGGTTAATCCAAAAAGTATGACGATTGTTTCTTTTCGCTGAAGACTGCAGTTATTTAGGTGTCTAAGTACGAGTACTATTAATGTATGGACAATGATGGGAGTAACAGCACTGCTTATGTATGGAAAGCAAGGTACTGTATTCACATTTACGCCTCTCATTAAAATACTAGCTAATTGTTTAAACTGGGGCGTAGCCAGTAATGTACCTCGGGTGGTGTGGGAACCACAAAATGCAATAAATATCCTTCATGTTCACGGGAGATCACACATTTCTTACATTAAAATAAAATAAAAGTTGTTATTTTGTTTACAAATTTTATTTTTTTATGTTTTGTTTTCATTTTGAAGGGGACGGAGGGATAATATCTTGATATTAGCCCCATCCCAGCTAATCCCCTGTATTTAAATGTTCATCTTTAATGATCATAATAATTAATCTTGTACTTTCTGTAATTAAACAAGCTTTTACGGTTAAAGACCAAAAGGAGGTAAAAATTTCACAATATTAAACTTACTGCTTTCATGCGTACCTGTTAACATTACTCTAGCTATACAGCTCACATTATCTACTTTAGAAACCGATCGCTTTGATAAGCAAACACCCACAGCTATTCGATTGCACTGTGCCGTTAATTGCGTATTATCGGTTTTTGACAAAGGGANTTTGATAAGCAAACACCCACAGCTATTCGATTGCACTGTGCCGTTAATTGCGTATTATCGGTTTTTGACAAAGGGATTCTGGAAATAAGCATTTTCTAACAATAATATAACTTATAAACAGCAGTAATGTATCACGTAAAAAAAATTACACCTCATGACGGAGATTTCAACTTCAAATCCTACAATTGTAGGGCACAGACCCGCTTACCAACCCACTGAGCGACACACACACACACACACACACCCACTTAGGTTTACAGATCATCTGTATGATAACGTATATATGGGACATTAGTTCAGTTACCGCATATTTTATTAAGTTGTGTTTATTGTTTTATTATGAACTAGTGAGTAATTTACGACATTTCCCGTTATTAATGCGTACGTTAAGTTNAAGTTGTGTTTATTGTTTTATTATGAACTAGTGAGTAATTTACGACATTTCCCGTTATTAATGCGTACGTTAAGTTTTATTTTATACATACATAAATTTTACGGAACCCGTATAATCTTTTCGTAAACGGACATATATGGCTTCAGTTAGTTACTCGGGTGTCCGCCATTTTTTCTGTTCGAGCTTCGTCGGTATAGCAGACATCCAGAAAACGTTCTACTGTTGTGGAGTTTGGTCTGGGAGCGACAGGGATGGAGTATGAGTGACAGAGAGGGTAGATGTCACAGAGAAAACGCTGCCGACTTCCCCACGCAGTCGCCACGAAAATGGAATGGCGCTACGTGGTGTTCATACCAAGAACTACAGATTTTTACCTGCTGGGGTTGTCAGAAAATTTAACCCTGGGAAGTCCACTCTAGTTATATCTTTACTGAACGGTGTAATTCATAAGGCTGTTTCTCTTGAATAATCCTTTGCGCCATATGGCTCGTTGAACTCTTGCACGTATTAATGCATTCTGGACACTAACACACACGCCGCACTGTGGTAAAAGTTTGGAATGAGGCCTTTACTGTTTCTGCACGATAAGTCTCTTATCTGTTAATTAAGGTCAATTGAATCGTGGCTTGAAGAAAATAAGAAGGAACTGCTAAACTGGCCGTTTCAAAACTCTNCTGTTAATTAAGGTCAATTGAATCGTGGCTTGAAGAAAATAAGAAGGAACTGCTAAACTGGCCGTTTCAAAACTCTCCGAATTGAACCCAACAGAACTTCTTTCTTATGAGATGGAGCGTTGTTTGCTTGCCATATCCTTTCGATAAACAAACAATATTCAAGTGTTAACCATGCTACAAGATGAATCCAAACAAATTCTCGTATTTGTGAACCCTTTCTTGGTGAAGAGCTTATCTTGATGTGTAATAACAGCAGAGAGAGGTCCGGCATCATCTTAGTAACATTAGTAACAGATCTGGTACCTTTGGAACCAACAGGAATGGGTATCCAACGACTTTTCACAACATAGTTTATGTTAATTGCTAAAATCATTTTTACAGCTCACTGGTAATGTTATTTCAAGTGTACATCAGAGGTTTCTTTAAAATTTACGTTTCTTCGGACAGGAACGTTATTTAAGCTTGTTAAAATAATTTTGAACCCCGTGTTCTCTACACATTTTACTGTATATGACATATACTTTAAAATAAAACATAATAAAAACATTGGCAGGAAGAAATCTGAGACATAAGTACAGTCTCCATGTCTGAAAAAATGGAAAGAACTAATGCCTCCTACGCCTCCTCCCCCCTAAAAAAATCTAAAATTGTATTTTAACATTAAGATTTTTTTAGTATTAAATATATCTTGACGCTTTTTTTTTTTTAAGTTTTTTCATATTTTCAATTAAGTAAGAATAAATAAAAAATTCACAAAGAATTTGAGCTATCGTTTTGAAGCCAAGAAAACAAAAATGGGAATGGCAAATATGTAAGTTGAGGGAAAAAGTCGCGGTAGTTGTGTTACTGTTTGTCCCTTCTTTTAAAATAAATTCTGTTATCGCTACCCCCGGCAGGCGACGCGTAGTCNCTGTTAATTAAGGTCAATTGAATCGTTGCTTGAAGAAAATAAGAAGGAACTGCTAAACTGGCCGTTTCAAAACTCCCCGAATTGAACCCAACAGAACTTCTTTCTTATGAGATGGAGCGTTGTTTGCTTGCCATATCCTTTCGATAAACAAACAATATTCAAGTGTTAGCCATGCTACAAGATGAATCCAAACAAATTCTCGTATTTGTGAACCCTTTCTTGGTGAAGAGCTTATCTTGATGTGTAATAACAGCAGAGAGAGGTCCGGCATCATCTTAGTAACATTAGTAACAGATCTGGTACCTTTGGAACCAACAGGAATGGGTATCCAACGACTTTTCACAACATAGTTTATGTTAATTGCTAAAATCATTTTTACAGCTCACTGGTAATGTTATTTCAAGTGTACATCAGAGGTTTCTTTAAAATTTACGTTTCTTCGGACAGGAACGTTATTTAAGCTTGTTAAAATAATTTTGAACCCCGTGTTCTCTACACATTTTACTGTATATGACATATACTTTAAAATAAAACATAATGAAAACATTGGCAGGAAGAAATCCGAGACATAAGTACAGTCTCCATGTCTGAAAAAATGGAAAGAACTAATGCCTCCTACGCCTCCTCCCCCCTAAAAAAATCTAAAATTGTATTTTAACATTAAGATTTTTTTTGTATTAAATATATCTTGACGCTTTTTTTTCAGTTTTTTCATATTTTCAATTAAGTAAGAATAAATAAAAAATTCACAAAGAATTTGAGCTATCGTTTTGAAGCCAAGAAAACAAAAATGAGAATGGCAAATATGTAAGTTGAGGGAAAAAGTCGTGGTAGTTGTGTTACTGTTTGTCCCTTCTTTTAAAATAAATTCTGTTATCGCTACCCCCGGCAGGCGACGCGTAGTCCTGAAGTGCAGAGGGCGATAAAGGACGAGCCAGGATGGAGGGACTGGGTTCAGCAAACGAGCCGAGCTCACCGACGAACGTGCTAAGCATTTCAGAAGGAGTATATTGTACCNCCCGGGGGGGGGCGAGGTAGGAGTGGAGAAACAATTGATGATGCTAGGCGCTCGCTGCAGACAAATGGCGGCGAGATGGCTGGACCTGGAGAAACAACTGGAGCCTGGAGTCTCCCTCCGCCGCAGTTGAATTCGGAACATGAAGAAATACTCGCCTGAGCCGCGCTGCACTTGGCTGAGTAGCCGTTTACTTCGCCCGGTGCGCGCTGATTAATCACGCGGGTCAACTGGCCAGGCAGAATACCACGAGTATCCCACTTCTCCACTGGCACCACCACTGAATACTAAACACTAAACACTAAACAACCAAACCAATACTCATTTTCTCCGCGTTTCTGGAGCCATTTCGATCACACGCAATGTACATATGTAATTACGTGACCACGGTAGTGTGGTATGTCACACCACACGTCGCTCATAACGACAAACCAGGTCTGGTTTCCACCCGAATTATTGTGTGTACAAGACGTGGTGGACGTTGCCGATCGTCGGTAAGTGTGAGCTTTCTGGTGGATGGGGAGTGCTTTCGTTCACTTCGCCATTGCATTCCGACGTTTGTCCATCACCACATGATTTGAACATCATTGGCTTTTTAGACCTCAACCGCCAAGATATATTCCTATTCCCGTGGCGTCATCGTGCAGCCGGCCTTGTAACTTAACAAAAGTTATCGATCCTCCTTTTCCTAAGTAGACCAATAAGTTAGGGGGATAGAATAAATTTACCACTACAGACTGATCGCGGTTTACTGAGAATTTTTGAAAGCTCTGCTTATGTCTAGTTAATTGCCTATCTTTCCTTAACATTTACAATTCTATGGGCCTGTTCAATTTATTAATGGGTCAATTAAATTTAATTCCGAAATTTTTAAAAACACAAATAATAAAAAAAAAATTTATCATAAATAGGGATATCATTTTATGCTCCCATGTTCTTAAAAAATATATTAACAATACTAAATCAGTTAAGTGTCCACAAATTTAAACATTACACTGTTTATACGTCGTTAAGCCATGAAACTGCTCTTCCAGATTCGGTGCCATGGGTAAGCTTAAGTGACCGAATATCGTATAGGTTTGTAATATCGGATACCACCATATCTTAAGTCGCAGATGCTGTGCTCTGCCGGCGATAGTTCTAAGCAATTGCTTTGATGTGGCCACTGTACCAAAGAGAGTGGGCGGGTGCAGTCGCCTGCGAGTCAGAAGCCACAATTATTTATGTATTTTCTTAAGTTCTGAAATTTTCAAGGATTGTTTTGTGCGGCATATTGGTGACACATTGTATGTTGTTGCAAACCACTAGTATAATTTAAACTAATCAACATATGTTGCAGTTTGATGTGTAAGTGTTACAGAGCAAATAGGAGTTGGGTTTTGGCACAAAAGAGCTGAACGACCAAAGAAGCATGATGCCGAATATGGGGTTGTGAGGAATGAGGAATAGCGGATATCCAATAAGAGGTCGTTAATTTTACCGCAAAAAGGCGGTCCAAGATGGAAACTGTGTTACGGCACTAGTTATTAAAATTACTTATAAGCGCAATAGGTATTATTTTGTTGTGTAAAATAAATACAGCTTGACCTCTTATATAAATAATTTTAAGCCAAGCAGTTACGGTCAGCCCTTTCCATTTATGCCTAGCTCCTAAATGACCAGGGGGTCTTAAAAGAAAAAAAAAGGGAAGGCTGGATAAACAGTCATCATAACCTCTTCTCCATACAGGGCACAGCTCACAGCATCTTTAGGAAATGCAACAGAATCCTTCATCTAGCGTCAAGAAGGAAAACGTAACGAAAGTTGAAATCTTGAAGAAGGCAGCAGGGAAATTTGTCTTTATGAAGTTATCGTTGCTTAAAGCACGTGAAAAGAGAGGGATTTCAAAGTCACTGTTCACAGAATCGGACGATTCAGGTTTGGAGGACGACCCACTTCTTGTTTCAACAGATGATTGCGACATTGTAGATGAAGGAATGCCTCTATCGTGATGCGCCATACCGCGAAGTCCATTCTGGAGAGAACTGAATTCTGGGTTTTCGCTGCCTACGATGGGCACATGGGACGTGCGTTATAATACACAAATCAGCTGGAAAACTTATGTTTGTAATCACTTCAAACCTTGAGTATTTTTGTTTGTTTTTGTCGGTAAAAATTAGTTATTATTATAATATATATATATATATATAGTGTGGAACTGAACTCTACCGACAAACAAATAGGTATAATGTATATACACGACATTTAGCATAAGTATATTCTGAAAGGGTGAAAACTGCCCTTGAAAGTGTATTTCAAGCCGAAGTTTCTTGCTAGTAGCACAGACAAATGTCTGAGTTTCTGGATACTGCATTATTAAACGACGGAGTACAAAGCACAAAAATATGGCAGTACCTTAAGTTTTTATACGCATTCAAAGCCCAGAAGCGAGAGAGTGGTACGGGTGACGCTAACACGTGCGCCTAGCGCCCCATCGTCCTTACGGGAAAGACGTTGAAGTGGTTTGCAGTGTTACTGTCTCGTTGCACTGAGCATGTTCAAATTATATATGTAACTGTAGGACTTTATTACATGCGGTGAAAGCCCACAGATGTAACTGCATAAGTATGGTTGCACTTTTCTTCTCCCTCTGAACGAAACTGCGCAGGCTGGCTGTGGAAACGCAAGGGCCACGGCGGTGCGGGGATTAGACTACTCGCCTACCATCTAGGAGAACCGGGTTTGATTCCCGGCGGGGTCATTCCCGGATTTTTGTACGTGGGAATCTTGCTTGACGATGCCGCTGGTGGGCGGGTTTTCTCGAGGATCTCCCGTTTCGTCAACCCATTCATTCCGGCGCAACTCCATATTACCTCACTTCACCCTCATCGGTTCTCAAGACTTCAATGTTTAGAGCCGCCCAAATCTCTCCACTCTCCACTCCAAAAGTACAATTTGTTGTGTACATTTTATATTATAAAAGTGAAACTGTACGGTTTAAGAGTGTTACTTTATACGTTTTCTGGCAAAAAAATTCGTGTGTCCCAGAACACACACGCATACGCACGCAAACAACGATTTCACAGAAAACATTTAAATGCATCGTCCTGTAAATGCGCCCGTGTGCACTAGGACACAAAAGTGCTCTACCCCTGCACGGGATGATAGCAAAAAATAAAAATTGTGCTGGTAATACCCGTGCACAAGGACACGTATCTGGTTTTGTCGAGGAGGGGGGGGGGGATGTACAAGCAGTCAATTTATGAGGCTCCATCAAGAGCATGGCTGGAAAAGGCGAACACGAGAAGAAACAACAGAAGATGGAAGCTTGACAGCAGCCTCGAACACAATCCCATCCGCTGCACGAGTTCTTAAAAGCTTTCCAACTGGCTCCTCTCCTCTCCTCTCGGCGGAGCGGCGNAGGGAAGGGGGGGGGGGCGAAGTTGCGGGCGAAAATCTCCTGCAGGGAAAACAAACTGCTAAGCCGTGGCAGCGACGTGACGAGCCCACGCCCTTCTCCCCCTGCACGCCACGCCTGAGTGCATACAGCCCCTACACTCTCGCCTTCCCCTTCTTCATTTCTCATACTAAATTATTTCTGATTTAACAACAAAAAATGTAATCCTGATAGAGAATGTGTGGAAGAACTTAAGGGGCCTCCCAGGTGAGAAAAATGTTAAACTCCTCAAGGTCACGTTCGGCCACGAGGAAGGATTGTGACGGTGGTGGAATATAGCGTGAGCAAGCTTCACGCGTGTTCTGTTTCCTCATAACTGTAAGCGGTGACAGCAGTCGGTTCTGAAAAGATACGGCGTTATATCTATAGTTTCAAACATTGTTTTACGCAAGTATAAATATAATTAAGAAAAGGATACTTACAGCAATGCTTTTCAACGTCCTTGTGAATGTTTCAATAAAATAATTTTTAATTGGCAACAAAATATCTACTTTCATTTCTGTCCTGATAAAGATTTACACTGAAATATACGATATTCTTTTCAAATGAGAGTAGACAGAACTTCTTACAACTAGACCTATACGACGACTGGAGAGGCTCCTTAAATATTAAGAGTACAGTTCACATAAACATTTGCGCAATTGCAACACTTCTAACCATTAAGTAAATTGAGTCTTGAGATATTAATGATGCAGATTTTCCACCATTAAAAAAATAAACAAAATTAATTTCAAGATAACTTGAAGGTATCCTCTATGCTTTGAGAGTCCAACTTTTTAAAATATTCAACTTGAAATTTTCTGGAGAAATATTAATACTTCTGTCCACACAAGAGCCAACAGCTAACAAAAACCAATTAATTTTTATTTTAAATAGCATATTAAGGAACTCTTTTTACGTTTGGCTTAAGCAATAATTTTAGAAGGTTGCTGAATAATTGTGCGAGTATTCTAACACTGAGGAAGTGTATTTTGAAGTGCGACGGAGACAAATTTTCGCAAAGGACACGTTTGAGTAGAGAATAATTACCACATAAATGTGTTCCGTAGAATTGCTTTTTAACTAAATGAACATTTTTTCCCCCGCTGGTTACAATGAATCACTCGTTAAGTGAGAGTGTGGAACGTGCCTTCTCTAAGCCAGCCTTCACGCTTGTGCTAAGGCATTGTCACCATTGTGAGCACGGCACAGTCTCTACTAGCCCCGAACAAAATAACTTGCGCCGCGGGATTCCATGTGAAGTTCTAACATTTTTATTACACGTTGTGAAATAAAAATTATGTCCACTATTTTGTCCTGTGACAATAGGTCGTCCGAAAGGGTCATTATTAAAAAAATCGTGATATCTTTAGACTCAGTCGTTCCACGTAATAATTCGGCAACTGGCTAGCCGTCATATAAATATACACGTTTTTCCCCCCAATATATAGGTTTTCAAATTTTCCTACCCCAAGCAAGTTTCAGAATTAAAACCAAACATTGAACACGTTGAGCTACTCAATTATGTATTGCAGTGAGAGCCAGACTAATGAGTTCGTATAAACACTGTAGCCAATGAACCAATTATACCTTCTCGACTGTATACACAATTGTGAGTCTAGTGTGGTGCAGTAATGGAACACGAACTAGCAGTGTTTCTGGTGGTAAAAACCTAATTAAACTTCATATGCATGAATATTTACATAAAAATATTATCTACGTAATATTAAAATAGGTTATCAGCGTAAACAAGGTAAAAATCTTTGTATTGGTAAAATGTTGCATGCAATCAAAAATAAAGTTTTTTTTACACTCGGGGAAATAATGNAGGTAAAAATCTTTGTATTGGTAAAATGTTGCATGCAATCAAAAATAAAGTTTTTTTTACACTCGGGGAAATAATGTAGCAAACCTATCACCCAAATAAAATATAACTCTTTGTACTACTTATATTGTCGCTATGTCGTTGGCGGGACAAAGAAAACGCGATACCACACTAAAAACGGGTATATAATATAAACCAATTGATAAGTATAGGCTGGTAACTTCATCCATTTCATTCTGATAAACAAATATATACATTTATACTGGCCACTTTATCCATTTCATTTCTTACTTTTACATAATAAATATTTAATGTTAAGGGTATCTGTATTAGATTCGCTTTATACCACTCTATCGTTTAATTTCAAATGTTTAGTGTTATTCTAGCTGTAAGTTATGTGTTTACATATGTTCATTGTAAATGTGTTATTGACAAAACACTTCAAAAGTTGTAAACCTGTCAATGTGCTGAATCATTCTGCGTATAAACCAAGTAAATAAATAAATAAACTCATCAAGTGCACCGAAACAGAAGTTGTTAATGGCTCACGTTGTTCGAGGAGATGGTCATTTTCACGCACAACTATACGACTAGCTCTACCGCGGCTTCATCCATCCGGAAATTGGATATCTCATCTAAATTGTGTGTGTGGTAGGCAGAAACGAAACAAGAGTTTCGCACGTGTATTCCCCCCTCTCCACGCTAATATAAATGTTTCATCTGGAATGTTGAATTTATTTTCAGGAATTTGTACAAGTAGTTTTCTCAAGCAAGGATCACCGCAGATTCTCATTTGCACTTTGAAGAATAAATGAAAACTTATTTTCCTCCTTTTCAGGCATTTGACATTTGAATTTGGAAAAAAAAAAATTTTTTACTTTTTAGACATTTGTGTCTGTAGTATTTTGAGTCAAACAGAAACGCTGTATCACATACAATTTAACGTAAATT
>NQII01000718.1:440337-476934 GCA_002778355.1 Clitarchus hookeri
GATGGGATATACACACTGGGTATTTTACTTAGATGGCAATATTTATTTTAAAAAGTGGTTAAAAGACAAAAAATGGCTGAAAGAAAAAAGTAACTGGAGCCTCAAAAGTGCTCACTTTATCGTGAACAGCATATACACAAGGGATACTTCGTCCCATTAAGAATTTTTGATTTAGTGAGTAAGTGAAGTGATTTGGGTGGCTCTTAACAGCGAAGTCTTAAGAGCCGGTGAGGGTGACTGAGGTGAATATGGCGCAGCGCTGGAATTCAAGGGCGGCACGATTCCCACATGCGAAAATCCGGGATTGACCAGGCCGGAGATGGAAACCGGTTTTTGATTTAGTACCATATGATAAAAGCATCGCAATAACTACCAGGGTAGATGAAATTTCCTTTTTAAAATAACTAACTGCAGTTCGTTATTCATTTACTATATTTCAGCTAAACAAATAGGCATATTTCCAGTGGTACAGTGTAACTCCTGCAGGAGCGAAAGTAGTCCCAGTTTAGGGTCGTTTACAGATTGAAAATAAACATTTCTGGAATTGCTATTGTTTCTCTAAACTGCTGTGTCTGTCACTAGGCATGATACTCTAACCAAGACATTGAGTGATCTTGGTCGAGTTCTGTTAGTCGCATGTTCAATTCTATCAGTCTGCACTGCAGGTGGTTTCTTCGATGCCAATAAAATTTTACTGGAATTACTTTACTTTACATTTATCTAACTCGCCGATTTCACGTACATTAGATTACAATCATGAATAGCACCTGCAGATAAACATAGATAGACATTATTATTTTCAAACTACGACACGTTACATAAAGGTGTGTTATTTTTAACGCGTATCTTTTATGCAGTTTTGGTTCACCCAGTACGAGTAGTTCGCGCTGAACTGAGCACTTTAAAATCAACCTCTGAATAAAATCGCTGCTCACAACTGCATATCCAGTATGGGGCTGAAATCGACCGACAAAATTCGCGAGGTAATTCCTTGTGCAAAATTAGGGAGGGAACGGATTTAACACTTTGTCCTAAAACAAATATTAAGAGAGGGGGAGTCTTTCTAAAATGTGATTTAAAATAATGATGGTGACAAATATCGGAACATGTTTGTGATGGAAGAGGAAATGTTTCGGGGTAGTATTGTGTCGATAGTAGTCTTCGGAGGTTACTGATCCATCAACACAAATGACTCCGACATTTATCAATATCACGATTTTAATCACTATTTTCAAGTACACACCCCTGCCCTAATATTCGACTTAGGATGAAGCGTTTAATATGTTCCCTCCCTAATTTTGCATAAGAAATAACCTCACTTAGTGTCACGGTCGAATTCAACCCCATTATGTTTATTAACAGACGCTGCAACTGACGAGCTCCATGAATTTTTGGCAGCGACGCAGGAGTAGTATCATGTCTAAAGTCGTATTAAAAGAAAAATTTTTTTTAATTCGTGAACGCTGAACTTATTTATTGTGTGTAATCCTTTTCTGATATAAGAGTAAGAATAAGCNAGAGATATTTAAGAATATATGGAAATATGTTCTTACCCATTCTAAACCCTTAAACGGCAGAAATACTGGTAGTGAACATACTTCCTTTAGAGATTGGAATTTAATGTAATGGATTCCTTTACTCCGTGATAAAAAATATCTCAATAGATTTTTTGAATTTTTTTTTCTTCTGTTGTAAGTAAAAGGGCTTAAATGTGATCTTCATTCTCTTCATATTGTTATAAAGTATTTGCGTGCAATGTTATTTTTACGCGCTTCCTTAGAAGTCTGATCGAAATATTTTTACACGTTTTTCCTAGGAGACGAAGTGTACGTGACGCCACTGAAAGCCGTCGGAGACGCGGGTAAAGCACTTTACAGACAAGCAGCTTGACAGACGCGTTTGAATTTCAAGCGCAGATATTGGCAGCCCTGCCGATAACACTTGCGCGCAGCACGTCAACCAATAAGTGAGCTCTCGCAACTAGTCTACTTCTGATCGGCGCCTGAGTACCAAGTTGTAATGTTTTGGTCAGGACCAAAACACTGTCCCCAGAACCTCTTCCGAATGAATTGGTCAGTGAATTTCGGGCATGACGTGAAAATGTAAGTTATAAAAAAAATTGCCCATATATGGAACTCATTTCAGAATCGGCTTTACGCTATCAACTGACTGTGGCTGATTTCTTGAGACGGGCATCACTAACAACTCAAAAAAAGTCCTCCCAAGGTAAAAAAATTTGTTTCGAATGTGAATATATTTTAATTATCTTATGGGAGGACCATAAAAATTACGCCATTTGAAAAATTTTCATCCTTATTGAACATAAGGTAGTATTTCATTGCTTCCTACAGTATCACAATATTTAATCAATTTCAAAACATGGCGATAAAATCCTGAAAAATCTCATATTGGTTAATCAATTTTTATGAAAACCGGAATGCTGAACCCACTATCAGCGATTATTGAATACTAATGCGCGAATTACCGTTGATATTTGTGAGGTGATAAGAAGGTTTGATGGTGGTTGTAGACATCGGTTGGGAAGAGAGCACAAGTGGACGACATTTCATAATATACAGCGAGTGAACTCGAAAAACCTTGGATAATTTGTCTCAATACTTCAAAAATTCACACATTTTTTATCACTCCGTAGCTTATGGAAATTTCACATTCGCACCTAGGACCGAGGTGGCGTAGTGGTCAGACTGCTCGTCCTTCACCAGGAAAACACGGTTTGATTCTCGGCAAGGGTTTGCTCCCGGGTTTTCGCATTTGGGAATCGTGCCGGACGATACCGCTTGTCGGCGGGTTTTCTCGGGAATCTCCTGTTTCCCCTCCCCCCTTGCATTCTGACGCTGCACCATACTCACCTCACTTCACTCTCATAAGCTCTCAAGACGACAATAAGCATAAAACTATTTTATAAGAATGTCATATATGCAAACCTATTGCTGAAGGAAACTCTCTTAATTACTAAAGTACTTTATACTGATTCAGACGATGTTTTATAATTGTTATTTTAGAAACAGCATATGTCTTGGAAAGTTTTGTTTCGTTACCCTACCCTGCTGTTATTAATCATATCACGTTTATTGCAAATCTATACCTGCGTTGTTATAAACGTAATCGTTTATAAATTTTATGTTGACAGAGTTTTACTTTGTAAATTGTTTTTCAAACAGGGGCAAAAATAATTCCGTGAGATTTTATTAAAAAATAAATGTATAGTTAGTTGAGAACGGTCTTATTATTTTACTACTGCACACCGTAGGCTGGGGTTAAGTGAACATTTTTGAAAGCCCTCACATTGAGAATAATAGTCAATAAATATATATTATTTTAGCCTTGGACATTTAATTCCGAGTGCGATGGGATATACACACTGGGTATTTTACTTAGATGGCAATATTTATTTTAAAAAGTGGTTAAAAGACAAAAAATGGCTGAAAGAAAAAAGTAACTGGAGCCTCAAAAGTGCTCACTTTATCGTGAACAGCATATACACAAGGGATACTTCGTCCCATTAAGAATTTTTGATTTAGTGAGTAAGTGAAGGGATTTGGGTGGCTCTTAACAGCGAAGTCTTAAGAGCCGGTGAGGGTGATTGAGGTGAATATGGCGCGGCGCTGGAATTCAAGGGCGGCACGATTCCCACATGCGAAAATCCGGGATTGACCAGGCCGGAGATTGAAACCGGTTTTTGATTTAGTACAATATGATAAAAGCATCGCAATAATTACCAGGGTAGATGAAATTTACTTTTTAAAATAACTAACTGCAGTTCGTTATTAATTTACTATATTTCAGCTAAACAAATAGGCCTATTTCCAGTGGTACAGTGTAACTCCTGCAGGAGCGAAAGTAGTCCCAGTATAGGGTCGTTTACAGATTGAAAATAAACATTTCTGGAATTACTATTGTTTCTCTAAACTGCTGTGTGTGTCAATAGGCATGATACTCTAACCAAGACATTGAGTGATCTTAGTCGAGTTCTGTTAGTCGCATGTTCAATCCCGTCAGGCTGCACAGCAGGTGGTTTCTTCGATGCCAATAAAATTTTACTGGAATAACTGTACTTTACATTTATCTAACTCACCGATTTCACGTACATTAGATTACAATCATGAATAGCGCCTGCAGATAAAAATAGATAAACATTATGATTTTCAAACTATGACACTTTACGTAAAGGTGTGTTATTTTTAACGCGTATCTTTAATGCAGTTTTGGTTCACCCAGTACGAGTAGTTCGCGCTAAACTGAGCACTTTAAAATCAACCTCTGAATAAAATCGCTGCTCACAACTGCATATCCAGTATGGGGCTGAAATCGACCGACAAAACTCGCGAGGTAATTCCTTGTGCAAAATTAGGGACGGAACGTATTTAACACGTTGTCCTAACATAAATATTAAGAGAGGGAGAGTCTTTCTAAAAAGCGATTTAAAATAATGATGGTTATAAATATCGGAACATGTTTGTGATGGAAGAGGAAATGTTTCGGTGTAGTATTGTGTCGATAGTATTCTTCGGAGGTTACTGATCCATCAACACAAATGACTCCGACATTTATCAATATCACGATTTTAATCACTATTTTCAAGTACACACCCCTGCCCTAATATTCGACTTAGGATGAAGCGTTTAATATGTTCCCTCCCTAATTTTGCATAAGAAATAACCTCACTTAGTGTCACGGTCGAATTCAACCCCATTATGTTTATTAACAGACGCTGCAACTGACGAGCTCCATGAATTTTTGGCAGCGACGCAGGNCTAGTGTCACGGTCGAATTCATCCCCATTATGTTTATTAACAGACGCTGCAACTGACGAGCTCCATGAATTTTTGGCAGCGACGCAGGAGTAGTATCATGTCTAACGTCGTATTGAAAGATAAATTTTTTTTAATTCGTGAACGCTGAACTTATTTATTGTGTGTAATCCTTTTCTGATATAAGAGTAAGAATAAGCNAAATTTTTTTTAATTCGTGAACGCTGAACTTATTTATTGTGTGTAATCCTTTTCTGATATAAGAGTAAGAATAAGCACGTCAATAAAATAAAACATTTACAAATAATTTTACGATAACAGTTTTTCGACGCGTGAATTGAGTCATCGGTCCAAAGCAATGTTAAGTCTACATACTATGGCAGAAGAATAAAAACTGAAAAGAAAAAAGTAGATCCAACGCAGATCGCTTAAAAGTGTTCATTTTAATGGTGACAGTCTGTGTAAAAAATTAGTCTTTAAATTTTTATTCAATTGTTATATTACTTACGTTCAGATGTTATGCCGCAGGTAGCTTACAAACTAACGTTTTCTATAGTTACACGCAGGAACAATATACAAAGGTGTGGGTTTCCAGTAAAATAAACACAAAACTTAAAATGTACCGCGTTTAACGCCTGACTGTCTATAACGAAGCAAATTAATTAATTTTAACCATCCAAAATTGTTTAAACATTACGTATAGTTCATCCACGGCCACTTCCAACTTTTCTGAAGCTCTGCAAAAGTTATACTTTTACACTATTCCTCGACCTCAAACAAAAAAACTTAACTATGTCTAAAAAAATCACACAAAAAGGAAAACGCACCGCATTTGTGCGCACCCGCTTTAATAATGTTTTGCATGAGATCTATTTCTTACTAGGCATTACCAACACACACATGTTCTCTAAGGTAGGAGTACCATAACATTATATCCTTCATATACTTATTATTAAGATGTATTAACATGAAGCACAGTTTAATAAAAACACTTTAAATGAAATTTAATAATATTAAAGAGAATCTTGGCAAAATGAGCACACAAAATTTGGAATTTTGTGTTTGCATGTTATGTCTTCGCAGTCCTCATGAACATATCTCATGCATTGATTACATAGTCGCATGCCACCTATTTTGTCTAATTAACATAAATAACAATGCCAGCTATCTTTGCCTTTTTTTTTTTTTGNCATAGTCGCATGCCACCTATTTTGTCTAATTAACATAAATAACAATGCCAGCTATCTTTGCCTTTTTTTTTTTTTGGTTGCTTGCAACCCACTGGTAGATGAATGAACTTCAAATGTCACACACTCTTGTTACTTCTGTTCCTCCTTACTTTTGGTTTCTTTGTGAACGTTTTCTGCCGCAGACACCTGACGTTTCTGTTGTTTTCCAGAATTTTTTTGTTTGAACAGTGATTCTTCTGTAATCTCGATAGGAGTTTTTTATTGAAACAGATTTGCTACAACTTTATGGGTACGGTAGTTGATAGCTTTTTTCCTTAGTTTTAAACTTTTCTTCGAAGGAGCTTCAGGTGTATGAAGGATATCAAACAACAATGGCGATGTTACGCTTGGAATAAAATCTGTTTCAAAATCAGTGATTACGAAGTCTTATAAAGTTGAGTCATGAAGAGAAAAAACACTATCGGAAATTAAACTGTCACTATCTGGTGATACTGGCGTATTCTTCTGGGGTTTCTTTGCTGTTTTTTTTGNACACTATCGGAAATTAAACTGTCACTATCTGGTGATACTGGCGTATTCTTCTGGGGTTTCTTTGCTGTTTTTTTTGATGCATATAATTTCACTTCATCACATGCTGAACGTCTGTGGCTGACTTGACCAAGAACTGAGACGTTTGTTTGTCTTTCTGGATCACAGTCGACTGCCTCCTTACTGTCTTCAGGTTTCTGAGTGAGTTTGCTAGGCGCAAACGTTTCATCTGCAATCACAGAAGGGTCGAATGGGTAGAAAAAAGTTGCTTTAAAACTCGAGGAAACATTGGTAGGTGTCGCAGACTTCGCACACGCTCGTGAGAACAGCTTCCCGAATTGACTTCTTCTTATCTTCCAGTAGACACTCACTTCTTTGATGTATATTGCTGTGTTATGTGCATGCTGCGTCCAAAACAACATTACCTCCTTATTCCAATGTACTTCATATATTTTTAAAAAAATTTTACCCATTGGTTGTAGTTCAATTGTCGTATTACTAGGAAGGCAAAATAATTTGATACCATGAGCGTCTGCTGCATGCACAAGGTTTGCATCCAAATGTGAAGATGCACCATCAAAAATTAAAAGTGAATGCCCAGGGTCAGGCTTTGTATTCTGCAAAATAAGCCAGCCACTTCACAGACGTCTGTGTATTCGTAGAGTTTTTTGGGTCATAAAGACTTTACTCTCATGCTGTAACTTGTCGCACCATTCTGGTATCAAACGATCACCTTTGTAGAGGATTACTAGGGGAATAATATGCCTCAAAGCATTACCACATGAGACGATGGTAATATTCTTACCATGTTCTGGAGCTATGTTATAAACACTTCTTGCTCCTTTTCGAGCCAAAATAACTTCAGGTTTGTGTAAACAAAGTCTACTTCCCTCTTCGTCGACATTGCATATACATTAAGGCTTCTGGATTAAATCCAATTCGATCATGGTATTTTTAAACTTTTCACAATTATTCTTAACAATAAATCTATTAAGTTTATGTGACCTTGCTGGATTCAAATTCTGAGATCGCCTTCTGGCAACATCAGGGTGTCTTCGCAGAAACAACCTGAGCCATTTCCTACCAGCAGAATGGATGCTTTACGTTATTCATCGAAAAAAAAAAATGCACTTTTCGCTTAAGGACTTTGGGTGTTATAGGCATTCCTACATCCGCAAGTATATGAATTCTAAGGCAAAGCTCTATTTCCTGATCAACTGACAAAACAGGTGGCCTACATGCGACCTTTTCAGGGTCTCCAGATGCTAGATGGTGTCCTTGTAGGACCACCAAAAATCTCAGCTGCCCTCCTTACTGCCATTTTCTCCTTCAAAATTGCATCCGTGACTTGAGTTAGCTGTTCTTGAGTCCGTTTGCCTAACTTCTTGGCAATTTTGATCTAAAGATAATCACGTAATAATTAGTAATTATTTTTAAGCAGTTAAAAAAAAAGTTTCATTATAGTTTTCGTGATTATGAATTTTATGTCCACGGGAGTTCTGAGAGTATGGGTGATTTTCATACGAACATTTACTTAGCAAGAAGCAGAAATTAAAAAGGATAATTATAAACTTCTTCTTATGTTAATAGTTTCACATTTATAAGAATTTCATTTGGTTTGGTCTCTTTCAAATTATTAAATTATAACATATTTATATAAAAATTTAACGATTAAAAATTTAATACATATAACACATTTAACCATTTGCGCAATTAAAGAAATTGTGATGTTCCTAAGGTATAGTCCATACTGTATAAGAAGGCCGTTTTCTGACAGGTCTGCGAAAGTAGCGCCACTGTTTACGTCTGACTACATGTGACTATGTATCCTTCCGCCATCAGCTGGTCCGTCAAGGCGGGCCTGTATTTTTTATCAACACGCTGTCAACTAATCCACTTGCCATTGTACTGTTATGCTAAACAAATTTTAAGATACTTTAAGACTGACATCTGTCTAAAAAAATAAGTAGGTTATACAAGTAAAAATATAAAATGTTGCAAATAATTAAATATTTGCTAACTCTTTTTTAATTTGTCCGAGATAGTGAATTTGGGTTAACATTTGCGAGACGGTCTGTTGTATCTATTATCACACTTTGGGCGTTATAGCTAATATATTCGAGTTGGAAATATGTGACGTGGAATAACATTAGAATTGCTTAAAAACTATACACGCGTCTCACTTTCTACAAACAAGGAGATGTGTTTCAAGAGAACAATATGGCGTATAATTTACGTAGACGAACGATTACCGGCCGAATATAAATGACTTTTACTCCAAATCATTTTACATGAAATATATGTTACTTTAAAAATTATGCAGAGCTCGTGGATAAATATAACTATTGGCATTTTTTTGTAAATTCGTTATATATCGCGCAAAAAAGAGGTTCATCTCTGGCTGATAATACCTCGCATAATATCCGAGAGATCGCGCGCACAGCGCGTCACGGCGAAGTTTGAGCCGCTGTTTTTGGATAACAGATAGCGTATTATTTTAAGTTGATTGTTCTTAGATTACGGGCTGGAAATATATTTCAAATTCGTGTCGTTTCGTCAAATTAATAGAAAAATAATTCTACAATATTATGCAAAATTTTTATATGCTTTTCGAATTAATATCAAGGACGTGTTGAAAGCGAGGTTGGAGAGGGATGATACGACGTGAAAAAACTTTCTGAAGTTAGCACAACTTCAGAAAACTTTTCCGCGTCGTATCGTTCTATTGTACATTTCATTTTGAACACCTATACATAACTACATTATCACGAAGTTTAGTTTTTAACACTAACAACCATTGTTTTGTGTCCTTGTAAAATAAAATGCATTAATAAATGTAAGAACTCTTTCTTACCCGCGTATTTTCTGCTTTTGTGATGTGCATTGGCAATACACTCAGAATAGCGAACGTAATTTTAACTTTTGTTCGTTCGTGCATCAGCTGATACAGGATTTTGTAAATGGCACTTTGTTTGTTTCGTAAACATTAAGTTGCCACTCACTGACTGTCAGAAAGTGGCCTTCTTATACCGTATGGACCATAGCCAGTCCACTAGGTTCCCAAGGTGGCTCAGTATGGCCACTTTAGGAACCTAGCAGAAAAGCACATTTTGTTACATAATTATTCCTCTCACATAAATACATTTTAAAGAACATTGAACATGCTTCATATTTTCGAAAGCGCATAAATCAGGCTTTCAGGAAACACATAAGAATATACATTGAAGAGCCAAAAAAACTGGTATTGGCGTGAGTATGCAAATAACAGAGGTATGGAACCAATCAGAGTAACGCGATGCGGTCGGCAGCTAGATCGGTTACTACTGCTGCAATGGCAGGTTATCAAGATTTATGTGAGTTTGAACGTGGTGTTATAGCCGGCGCACGACAGATGCGACATAGCATCTCCGAGGTAGCGATAACATTTGGAAGTTCGCGTACGACTATTTCACGAGTGTACCGTGAATATCGGGAATCCGGTAAAACATCACATCTTCGACATCGCTGTGGCCGGAAAAAGATCGTGAAAGAACGGGACAAAAGACGACTGACGAGAATCATTAAACGTGACAGACGTGCAACCGTTTCTCAAATTGGCGCAGATTGGATTTGTTGACTACCCTGCAGAATTCATGGTGTGAATTGCCTCCTGCATACCTTCAGACATTAGTCGAGTCCATGCCACGTCGTCTTGCGGCACTTCTGCGTGCTCTCTGAAAAAAGGGGGGGGGGGCTACACGATATTAGCAGGTGTACCACTTTTGTTTTGGCTCTTCAGTGTATTTTTACTTGTATACTTAACTATATTTATTACGATCTTCTACTCGACCAGAAATAGTAAAACACTACCTTCGCGCTTCATATCTTGACTAATGGCATTGTAACATGGCCGGCTTTTGACTCACGATTTTCTCTTCTTGCATTCTACACAACATCGTGACACCTCATAAGAAGCAGGTGATATCTGGTGGTATTTGTCGCAACTACTATCGGAATAGCCCAGTGGGCCACCTTGCAGACACGGGCTACCTTAGATACGCCCACCTTATATATTTATTAGTATTATTATAATTGAAATATAATTTACAGATTAAATATAAGTGAAAGATGAACTTAACCAAAAATGAGTTACTTTTGTATTAACAGAAGTATAAAAGAATTGTGATACGTGAAGTGTATACATGCCATACGTGGGACAATTTTTCAAAGGTTTTATTCAAAAAAAGGTGAAGAAAACGCAAACAGACTATATCTTATGATTTAAAATTTAAGTCAATTCTTGTTAAGTCGTGCAGCAAATTCACTTATCGTTGCTTATTAACTGGCTTATTTGTCAAATATTTGTATTTTTTCCCAGCTTCCGTGCTGACATCTGCCTAAACATGTGACTTACTACCAGCAACAGCAATTAACCGCTTAACTTGCACATTAATTTTTAGTTTCAAGTGCTGCAAAAAATGGAGTGAAATGTAGCTACGAATTTATTATTATAATTGACAATTCTGAATCTGCGGAAAGAAATTCAGTAATTATTTGGCACAAGAAGCAACCATTTATATAACAGGTGTGTCAGCAATAACCAATAGCATTGTCCAGGGAAAGGCGATTTCCGTATTGGTTGCTAGCATCTCGACTTGTACAGTTACGACCATGATTTTACCTATTCTGCAACATGTCAGATATGAACGAGCTGTGACACTGCTAGATATATACGCACGGCCCGTTCCTCCTCACTACAGGTGGAGTTATCGCAATAAGGGTGACGTTTCTCCGAGAAATATGCATTCTACGTGCCTGATTAGAATTTAAATAAGCACGAACAGGCGTAGACTTAAAAAGAATCCCTAGTAAATAATTTGTAACATTTCAAGGTCGCGTCCAGCCGCAAGGAAGTGTTGCGACGGCAATGTTAAATAGAATAAACCAGCTTCGCGTAAGTTCTATTTTCTCAGAACTTTAAGGTTTCTGCCTGCCTGGCGCTTGAACTGCGTTGCAGAGTGTTTTATTTCCTATTACACAGACGACCTAGTGTTTTTACGAAACTATTAAATGTCCCCCCAGTATGTTTACCTACAAAAATACATCATACTCCAGAGATGGACTGAATCATACTTTAAAGTTACCACGCTTTCTGTAAATATTATTTTGGAGCCTATATTGAACTTTGCTACAGACGTTTCATAAATAAAATGATAAGGTGACCGAAGAAAGTGCCATAGGTAGACGCAGCACTACGAGAACACTGCAGGCCTGTTCAGAGCCCCGCGCGTAGTGGCTATGGCGCTCTTGTAGAACGTACCAATGCAACCCTTATAGATCCCACGCTTCTCGGCCAAAAAAGGAGAAAAACGATGCAGGCAGGTGGTCCCCTTAAGCGGTGACTATAGTGTTTCAATACAGCAATCTGTTCAAATAAGGTGCAGTGTTGTCGCTATAGTAAACACTGTTTTATAAAAGAATAAATATCGTGAAAATAGGGTAATTTACGGCGATTTTGGCTGAATTAGACACTTTCCAACGAACAAGTTTATATTTCAATAACAAAAATTGTATTCCTGCCCAAGAAAATAATTTACGNAATTAGACACTTTCCAACGAACAAGTTTATATTTCAATAACAAAAATTGTATTCCTGCCCAAGAAAATAATTTACGTTGAAATATTCCATAGTTTTTTCCCTTCAAATAAGTATAGACAGAAGCACTTACAATGAGACCCAAATGACAACCATAGAGGCCACTTAAGTGCTACAGGTAACCCCTGACGGCGTCGCCGAGTAGTCGTATGAGCNACCCAAATGACAACCATAGAGGCCACTTAAGTGCTACAGGTAACCCCTGACGGCGTCGCCGAGTAGTCGTATGAGCGCTACAGCCGGCATCACTACGTGTCGGGACACAGTGCAGAGGTCCGGTGCGAGCACACACACACACACACAGCCCAGAGACGCAACTTGCACCCGCCTAGCCACCAGTAATTATACTGAGCCAGACTCCCGCTTGCCACTCGCTAATCTCCATCACTTGCCCGCCACCACAAGCTTACACCTGTCGGAGGTGCTACCTGAGAGTGCGCATATCAGCCCCGGGTGAAACGCACCAGACGAGGGATGAGAAAGAGGGGTAGCAGATCAAATCTCGCCCTCAGCGCATGTTCGGTTTAACGTCTTCATAATTGCAACACCTTCTGCGAGTACCGCTCAAGGCGCCCGCACCCACCGTGCGAAAACGGCACATGTCGCGCACTTGGTCTTGTTCACGGATTGAGACAGATCTGGAAGGTTCTCAACCGTAGCTAGAGTACGTGTGCCAAATGCTCATCCATGCTCTCCTTGTTTCAACACTGGACTGCTTTTNTAACGTCTTCATAATTGCAACACCTTCTGCGAGTACCGCTCAAGGCGCCCGCACCCACCGTGCGAAAACGGCACAAGTCGCGCACTTGGTCTTGTTCACGGATTGAGACAGATCTGGAAGGTTCTCAACCGTAGCTAGGGTACGTGTGCCAAATGCTCATCCATGCTCTCCTTGTTTCAACACTGGACTGCTTTTTTTGTCAATAGCACTATCAGTAACGAGGTTGATAGCTTTTAACGTTCGGAAACTCTTTATGCAGGTAAGCACTTTGAAACGCGTTTACAATCCATCTGATCTTGTTTTAATGTCACTATAACATATTCAAATCACTCATAATATTTCAGTCATGTAAAAAAGACAACAAGGAAACCAGACATAAAAAATCTCCTTTCAGTACTTTTCACAGTGTGATTTTGACACTTAAATTGGCTATGAGTGGGTCAATGTCAAAACCAGTCTACCTCATTTTTGGTCTGTTCTCATCAGGTATTCGGCGCCGATAGGAAGAGGGAAGCGATATACGGGTGGAACTGTAATATGATGAGACGCACGGGGAATCATGTAAACGCCAAGGCAACCCACCGGCCAACGGCAACGTCCGCTACGTTTCCCACTTGAAGAAGTCGCAAAACCTACCGTGCGTGGAACCCAACACTTTCACCACTTACGCCCCTCTTGCCCTACCACAAATGCACTTGACGGGCACCCTTACCCATTGGGGTTATTTTCTTGCAAACAGAGCGTGTTAACATTTAACACGGCGACGTTTGTATATTTGGTCGTCGTAATTAATAAGCTGTTTTGTAATTTTATCAAATACTAAAGGGCAACATATACTACTATATGAAAGTAACAACTCCTACTGTGTTTGTGACTAAGGATGTTCGTTACAACTACATTTACGTTTCCAAAGGTTGCGTATCTTCGTTGTGCAATTTTCACGTCACCTCCAATATTTTACCGATATTTATTACTAAATGCTTCTTAATGTCCGATTTTCAAGGGCGAATAATACCCTTAATATTGACTTTGGGCCTCAAAACGCACATATCTTTTCTACCCGATTTTTCTTTTGGAATCATCTCCCAGCTATAGTAACGCACAAGAACACGTTGAAAAGCTAGAGGTAGCGATTTATTTTCAAAAGTTAATTTCGAAAATGTTGAGCTGTACATACGACGGAGTAATAGAAAATGGGCTGCAAGGAGAACCTTCGCAGTATTTCTTGAAGAGTTCAATAACAAGTGATGCCAACTATAAGCTGTTCAAAGTAAACTGGGCACTTTTGTCAGCGCTGCTTAAGATTTACTTGTGTGAAAATTGCGTATGCTTCAATTATACGCAAAATTAACATTACTATGGGTCTGATAACTTTATTCATGCATCGGTCAAGTAAATCTGTCATATCATTAAAAAAGTAAGTGTTTTTTTTAAGAATTGGCTAGTTAATTCACTTCTAAGCATTAAAAAAACTGAGAGAAAAATAAATTTTTACAGTGTTCACAAATATATACCAAATCCTCTAAATTCAATGTTAAGTTATGGAACTACTTTCCCTTCGTCNATTTTTACAGTGTTCACAAATATATACCAAATCCTCTAAATTCAATGTTAAGTTATGGAACTACTTTCCCTTCGTCGTTACCAACTTTGCTGGACACATGGCAGTCAATTGCCCATTAAAATATCTGCAGGTAGTGGTAGTGAAATTTTTCGAAGGTTGATTACAAAATTATGTAATCTACAGTGAAGAGCATATACAGCACATTGGCATGTTGTTGCGTTGGCAGCCTTGAACTTCCTTCAGTTCACGTTTCGTTGTCGATCTCGTCCGGCAGAGTGCTCTACGCCGTGAGAAAGAAGAGAAATGATGGAGAGTGAGTTTCTAGAGTTATGTGACAGTGTGTAGGTTGTGCGCTAGCAACATGCGCGCAACGGAGAGAGAGTTATGTTATATCGGAGACGGGAGCGTCGCTTGTCGCAGCACGGCCATGCCGCGTGCACGTCGCCGGTAAAAAAAAACTACCCCAGCGCGGAAGTAAAAGACTATGTGTGGTTGGTTGTAGGTGATGGAACCAGGGAAGGGAGGGGACTCCTGGAGCACGGGTGGCGCGGCGTGGTGCTCGATAGCCGCACGGGATGTTGTGCTCCAGGGCGAGGGCGGGATCAACATGTCATGTCAAAGGTCATCCCACACACATGCCCTACCTGCTGTTGTGGGCGCTACGTGTTCAGCTGTGCCCTCGACACGAGAGAAAAAAGAAATCCCTACCATCAGGCAATATTTTTTTTTTTTTAATTATTACAAAAGCAGGTTGTGAATACTGCAGCAAAATTTTTAGATCCCCTGCAATATTTTATACCTATTTCTAACTGCCTATAAACATGAAACCCATAAATTAATTCCTTTTGTTATTATTTTATTATTATGAGTTATTGTTTGATTTATTCTTTTCATGGTCACATTATTCAAATATTAATGTTTTATTTATTATACTAATTCTTGTATTTTATAACATTTCATATTTCGATATCATTACATTGCGTCATTTTTTCGGCACCTTTTTTCCCCATTTGTTATAACGTTTTCCCCGCATGTAGCCATCAGCGATTATCGGACTGGTTGTGTTCCAGAAGTGTCAGCCGACTGACTGACATATCAGCTGTTTACCGACGACTGACACTTTGACACAACGTGAACGTAGTATCATTATCCAAATAAGAGATCAAAAACCGTAGACTTACAGAAGGTGGTTTTGTGAGAACAACCAAGACCTATATTCTCCATTACATCCTAGTGGACTATGTAATTTATTTTAAGCTTTATCAAATAATTGTAGAGTGAACGCTCTTAAAACATAAAGACGCAAAACATTTGGTAGTAGCTATGAAATATTTTGTGTGAATGCAAACTTTCAATTGCGATTTGTGGTGAATACTAATTCTCTTTGTAGTGATTACCGAACTGTCTGTTTTTGATTACAAATACAATTATTATAAAGTAATCAAAAACAGTTTTGTAAGTACAACATAAATATTTGACAGGTTGAATTCCAACAATTCTTTCTTCGAAGCCATATAAAGTAAAAGAAGCAACAGTTATATATTTTTATCTTTAGAAAACTTTGTATCGCATGAAAGAATACACAAATCTATGCTTTGCACATTCGTGTCTAAAAGAAATTAATGCTGATGAGTTATACGGGCTATATGCATACTTAATTTGTATTCTAGTCAATGTATTACCCTTTTATTTAAATGCATACTAACCTTGGGGAACACATTGTATGGACAATAGAAAGAAAGCAAATATTTTGCACCCTATTTTGTTGAAAAAAGCTAGTATTTAATTTTGAGTTGGTCTTTGACATGACTACATAGGTGTACGCATATAGCTCTTCCTTATTGGAGATAATCTTAATCTCAGATCCAGAGCTGTGGGATTTTAGCAAAACTTTCATTTTCGTCCATAGATGGTTTATATGTGTTTTTTATATGTGTATGCGTGTGCGCGTGCGCGCCCATGTGTTGGAAGTTTTGCAACCCTAATAAATGTCCCTTTCCTTCATGCTTCAGAAGCCAAAATCTTGTATTTGTAAATAAAAATTCTAGTAGCAAGAGTAAAATTCTGATACGTGTACCATATTAATGTCACGTATGTTGTCACTGTGTATGCAAGTCTGTCAATTGCCGGTACTCGACCACAAATCTCTACTTTGGGCTCCGTGTTGCATCATCAAACATGAAAACTTGTCTCCCAGAGACTCGTTTAAAGTTGATGTTCCCTGTTATCCGATCTTCACGTAGAATTGGAACCCTTCTTAAAATGTAAAGGCAGCTCTGTATAGACCAAATACAGAGGTATATTTAAAATTTTTCACAAATTTTCCTAATTTATACCAACTCCGTTAATGCCACGACAGATATCTACAGAAAATATTTCTTATCTTAAATATAATTATAATAATTCCATAAGTAAAGTGAGGATATTTCAACGCTGAAAAAGTAACTTATGCCTGACATCGTCAAAGCAAATATAAAATAGCAAATAGTGAGGTCGAAATACATGGAAATAGCAAATACTGAGTATGAAAACCTATTAATCGAAGTTAAAACTCAGCCGAACTTGGTGTGAATCTAAATTATATAGGTTGATAACAATATGACAGAAAAATACTTTAAAAAGCATAGTTAACAATGAATTTTGAATTTGATTTTCTCAAACATAGCCTATAATGAATAAAACCCAACAGTAGTTAGGTAATATGTGATGCTCATAAATTAAATAAACAACTCAGTTCCTTTTATAATGTAAGTCCAACCATAGAATGCCTATTCATGTAAATAAATGGTTGCATGTAATACCGCAATGAACTCTAAGCTAGTATGTACGTATGTTAGGATATGCTAGTGTTTAACACGGCAATTCATAATCGGTTCAGGTAATGCGCGTGTTCGGTTAAAGAGCACCTATACATAGCTTTATACTCACAAATTGACAGGTTTTTGTATCTTGCATATGCCCGTTGAACATGAAGTCATGGCACAACAAAGTACAAACCATTTAACAAGACATAGCATAGCAGTAGCCTTTGAATCAGACTAATTTCGTCATTATCACCAAAATTTCTCTTGATTTGCTGCACTTGTATACTGAAACGTTATAGTAGAGAGGGCCATCATGCAATCTAAATTCAATAAAAACGCATTAACCTGGATTCGAATTCTTAGCCTAAGCAGTAGCTTAGCCAGTAAAGTTCTTATCTGGTACATTCCACATATAACACTTTCAGAGCAAGAGCACTGCTAAACTTGCTCTCTTCTGATGATGTAGAAAGAAGCTGTTAATCCGTTATACTTAACTCCCTTGCGAGTACACGTGTTGAGTTTGCAGTGATTGAGACATGTCAGTAAATTTACGGTGGACACATTGAACATCTGATGTAGGCCTATATCCCACCCGTCTAACAAAGTTTTGTGAACCCGTGTTGTGGACCGCTAGTTCGGCTCTCATGCTTGTACTGTAAAGTGGTGTGTGTTAATGTGTACTGTCATCACTTGATGCGTTACATGTGGAACTTTACAATGCATTGTGACACGTTCATGCGCTAGATTCATAGCGCCACTGAGGCCAAACAGTTGCTCATTATACAAAATGACCGGTGTGTTTTCTTCTCATTTTTCACTTCTCTATACGACTCCGGTGTTACAGTACGCCATTTTTTACACGTTGTATATCTAACGGGAACTTGGAGGTAGGTAGATGACATTTTTTCCCTTATTTCACAGTAAGTTGGTGTTCTCTTTATAAGCGATATTTGAACATTTCTCCTGGTGTACAGGACACTGATATTACATATTTTGAAACAAAATGACAGCGTTAGATTATGTGGTAGCGTACCTGAGACTCATTTGGGACATTATGGGTTCCATCCAGGGTGACTGTACTGGTGTATTGTAGTTATACCCAGTTTATTTCCCTTCCACACTCCTGGCTGACTGTACTAGTATGCTGTAGTTTTACCCAGTTGATTTCCCTTCCACATTCCAGGCTGACTGTAATAGTATGCTGTAGTTTTACCCAGTTGATTTCCCTTCCACATTCCAGGCTGACTGTAATAGTATGCTGTAGTTTTACCCAGTTTATTTCCCTTCCACACTCCAGGCTGACTGTAATAGTATGCTGTAGTTTTACCCAGTTGATTTCCCTTCCACACTCCAGGCTGACTGTAATAGTATGCTGTAGTTTTACCCAGTTGATTTCCCTTCCACACTCCAGGCTGACTGTAATAGTATGCTGTAGTTTTACCCAGTTGATTTCCCTTCCACACTCCATGCTTACTGTAATAGTATGCTGTAGTTTTACCCAGTTGATTTTCCTTCCACACTCCAGGCTGACTGTAATAGTATGCTGTAGTTTTACCCAGTTGATTTCCCTTCCACACTCCAGGCTGACTGTAATAGTATGCTGTAGTTTTACACAGTTGATTTCCCTTCCACACTTCAGGCTGACTACTGGTTTACTGTAATTTTACCCTGTTGATTTCCCTTCCACACTCTACGCTAACTGTATTGGTCAACTGTATTTTTGCCCAGTTGATTTCCCTTCCACACTTTAAGTGAATGCCGATGAGGCTTATTTCTCGTCGTTTGTATTTAATCTCCAGTTAAGCTTAAATAGAGTTTCGAGCATTAAAGTATTTCATACAGGTTACTAACAACGTGCCCAGACCTATATCAGTTGTGCTCCGACATCGTATGAGCGAGTGTGTGCTGGTCATGGTATTGCATTGCAACCCTTCATACGTAGATTTGACGTAGCCCCACAAAGTGAGATATTCCAGCAGAATAATCCACCGTGTTACCGGCCAAAGTTTCCCAGAATTGGTTCGAGGAGCATTCTGGAGAGTTTCAATTACTGCTGTGGCCACCTTGTTCGCCCGATATGGACCCCGTCGAGTATTTATGGAAGTGGCTGGGAGGCTCATTGCAGCTATAAATAGCAGGGAACTGTGGGAAGTTATCCAGACAGCATGGGTCAGCACAGGGGTACTCAAACTGCGACCCGCGGGCCTCGTGTGACCCGCGGGCCCATTCTTTGTGTCCCGCGCTCGCCGGTTTCAGTAGATACAAGTTACCAAATTGTTATTTTTAGGGTGTCTGTTACGAAAATAAAAAAGCAACACACGAATTTATTAAAAGATAAAGTCATTGATGTAACTAGACGATATTTTTCATTATTTTATCAATCAGGCGACTTTTGTACATATTTTTTATGTACTGCCTCCGCCCGCCATCAGCCATCACCGTATCGAACGAATGAACAAACGACTTGCAAAACTATACACGACACTCTGAATTTTAAATGTCATCGAATTACCTACCTACTTTTAGTTCACAAATATTACGTATTAATCAAGTGTCTTAAGTGCGGCCCGCGGCGGTCTTAGTTTTCCTTAGTATGGCCCCCTAAAAAGAAGTCTGAGTACCACTGGCTCAGCATCTCTCCACAGGTGTTATGTCCACGTGTGTGATCGATACCACGACTAGTCGCTGCACTTTGCCGGGCTAGAGGGGCGCCTAAACGGTACTAAAACCCTATCCCATGATCTTTGGCATGTCAGTAAACCATACCTGGTGATGAAAGTTCTGCGACATTCTGTAAACAAGTACATGTGACTTGACTGAAGGCTGAAAATTTGCCCTGTGTGAGCAGGGCGGAGCAGGGCGGGGGAGGGGAGAAGATTACTGGCTGCTTCTGCATTCTGCATTATGGATAACGTAATACGTCACTTTCTCATACATCACTCCGAAAGAACGACCAAGGTCATATGCAAGATTGTTTAATTATATCTAAATTATAACAATACTCACCACGAAAACCCCCACAGATTGGCCACAACTGGGAACTCACCTGCAAACAAAAACACACATCCTGTTAGTTCTCGGCGTTCTCTATTACCACCAATGAAATGCATTATTTCAATGATAAACAAAACTACAATTTACTAGTTTGGTTATCATTTGGTAGGCCCCGTCACTTAAACCCTAGTTACACACACACACACACGCACTGTTTAACATTTATCTTGACCACCCACAATAACTCCGTACCGGAGCTCCAAATGAAAAAAGCGTTTCATACAAAAATTGTGTAACTGGAAAGGGGAGATAATACTGCTGGGGAGTCAGCCTTGTAGCATTATTTATTAGTGAGATACCAGTACTAACATCAGTTTTTTAAATTGCACCATGTATCTATTCATCATAAGTCCAATGTAGCACGTCAATACCTATTCAAAAATGTGTCACGATGTACCAGTCTAAGAAACAGATCGTTAAAAACCACCACAGGAATTGGGACTCATAAGGGTTCATGAATACCCGTTATGTGATGCCTTGAGGCACGATTGCGCTGCTTGTAATACTCTTCAGCAGGCAAAACTGGAGGAATCAGTGTTGTCATTCATCGAGCCACTGAACTTGTGTATCGCTGTCAATGGTCACCACTTTGAACATATAATGTGAATGTTCTACTCTTCGCAGTACCCATATGGATAGTACTACACACGGGTAGTAAGGATCCCACTTTTTGTGTCGCATTTAAAGTTAATGTTATGAAAGTGTCCATAGTGCTGCATGTTTAAATATGTTTTGAAGAGCTTAATTTTTGACTAGGTGCCATTTAAAAAACTGATTTTACTACTCGTATCTCACTAATAGTGTACATAATGCTATAAAACTGAGTCCCTAGCAGTATTATTTCCCCCTTCCAGTTATACAATTCTTGTATGAAACATTTTTTCGATTGGAGCTCCGGTGCGGAAATATTGTGGTTACTCAATATAAATGGGACACCTTTATATATATATATATATATATATATATATATATATATACATATGCGCGTGCACACGTTCCGAAATTATCTACACAATTCCTTACGAAATTAACGTAAAATTTTAAATGCGGTAATTTCTGTGGAAAAACTTTTATCGTTATTGTAAACACTGTGGTAACTTGCCAACATTTTAAATGCAGAAACGTGAAACATGTAATCCTGGGTACTGCAGGAAAAATATTTGGGAAATCTTGAAGATCTTTAGGGGAAAAATAAAGATAGGAACTAATTATCGCAAAATGAAATTTAATTGGTTCATTTTACTGCAATTTTTTATACTGCAACTTTAACCAATTGTTTTTAGTACTAACAACAAAACTACAAAAAAAAACCTCGAAGCAATTTTGGAAACTCNACTACAAAAAAAAACCTCGAAGCAATTTTGGAAACTCACTTACGACACGTTGAAACTGGTGTCAAGGTAAGAACGAAGCCAGGGCAGCTTTCGTAATAGTTTCGGTTCACATATCACGGTACAACTGTAAGGAATTATGAAGAGCATTCATAACAGCCTATCGGGACAGGCCCAAGAGTAAGTTTGGGAATTACTCCCCATAGGAGAACACAAAATATAAGTCTACTTATTTTATGCTATTATGCATTATAGTAAAGTAAAAAGGTTTTTTTTTTTAACTTTTGCTGTTGATTTTTTTTTTTTTTAGATGGCGTAGTCGGGTATATCTCTAAAAGCTAACATACACCATTTCACTCACACACAAACAGCAGTTTGTTCATGAATATATAATCAGATAAAGTCAAAATTCTTTTCAGTGATTCAAAAGTCACCATACGCATGGGTCAACAAAAATGCGCCATTCATAGCACACAAGGAAAGTATGTTAGTATGTCATTACAAAAAATGATCAATATTACCCCCGTTGTTGCGAATGCATATGTCAATGCGTTGTACCCATTAAACTAGCACGTCATGCAATGTTTGAACAGGAATCTCAAAAAGCATAACAAATGCGACGTTGCGCGTGTCACGTTACTTAAAACATAGGAACAATCGATATATTATTTTAATGGTGACTTTGGTAGCACGAATAGTATTTTAAAAAATTTCTATGTATGGTGACTTTTGAATCATCGTAATGTATACTTTACAACGTAAACGTGAACACCGCTTACTATAGTTCATTTACGGTTACTTCCAACTTTTCTGAAGACCTANTATACTTTACAACGTAAACGTGAACACCGCTTACTATAGTTCATTTACGGTTACTTCCAACTTTTCTGAAGACCTACCAAAGTTCTAATTCCCGGAAATTGCTTCGCCTCATGCAAACGAGTCTGGAGAGTCACACCAAAGGACCAGCGAATTGATTTGTGCGCACTCAGTGTATAACAATAATATGCATACGAACTGTTTCTTACTAGGCATCACCCACACATATATTTTCTGACTATTTTTATTTATAAGAATTACTAGGGAAACGTTATAATTAAAGATAAAGAATATATATACGTATATATAAACTTTTATTTAACCATAAATATAATAATCTTATGTCAACAGAAGTATAAACCTCTTGTAATAATAACATATTCAGGAAACAACCAAGCACGTCATACAAGGGGTGGATTTTCAAAGGTTATATTCAAAAAGTGTGAAGATACCGCGAATGGACTATATAAGAGGAAACACGGGCTAAGTAATCTTCCGCACTGTCAGCCGCGGCGAAGCCATGAAGCGCAACGCAGGGGCAGCTTGCAGCCGAGATCACCACAGCATACTTCTCCAACGCATTGCAACCCCTCCTCCGTCAAAGTCACTGGTTGCAGGCGCGTGAAAGCAAGCACATAATGACACTCGCCATCACATTCCGGCTCCTGGCGGAGCGGGATAGCGCTTCGGCCCGCGCGATCTTCATCGCCTTCCCTTTGAACATAAACATATATATATATATATATATATATATANAGGCAGGCGCGCCTGGGGAATGAAAGAACCTTGAAGCAGTAGAGAGTGCAGGGAGGCTGCGCGTCGCACGTAATTACTGTGAAAGCCCTCGCGTCGAGCGTGTCTGAGGGGGTGGGTTTCAGAACCGACGCTCCGCGGAGAAAGAAAGGGGTGGGCGCTCCGTAACGCGGGAATAAACATCCCTCGTTTGGGGTGTCACGTGTGATGGGTTCCACCCCCGCAGACGTGCGTGCGAGGGGGATGAAGGCCCACGCAGAGGACGACGCTGATCCCGACGAAGCACTCCACCGTCGACGATCACGTCTAGTCTATTTGCGGTATGTTCACACTTTATGAGTCGACCATTTGAATATTCACCCTTTGTATAACGTGCTTCGTTGCTTCCTGAATATATCATATATCACAAGCGTTTTATACTTTCGTTAATATAAAATTACCTAATTTTTGGATACATTGAAATTCTACTTATTTTATATACAATATTGACATATTTAATTTATAATTATTATTAATAAGAAAGGGAGAAAATTTGTGTGTTGGTAATACCTAGTAAGAAATAGTACTTATGTAAAATATTATTACACTGAGTGCACACGAATGTGGTGTGTTGTCCCTTTGGTGTGATTTTTCAGACTCAGTTAAGCTTTGTTTGCATAAGACGGAGGAATATCCTGGAAGCAGTTTTTCAGCAGAGCTTCAGGAAAGTTGGAAGTAACCATGGATGGACTATACCTCTGCAGCGAATGGCCTCCGATGGAACATTGCAACCAGACTGTACAGCTTGTTGAACTCATTAAGCGTTCCGCTTACCTTGCGCTTGAACTGCGTTGCAGACTATTTGAAATCCTGGGTTTTTTTACAAAACTATTATACGTTCCTCCAGTATGTTTACCTAAAAAAGATATAATTCCCCAGACGAGGACTAAATTGTACTTTAAAGTTACCCCGCACGCTGTAACAATTATTTTGGATGCCACCAATACAGTTAGAAATGATTTTCAGACTGTCGTACCTAAAAGCACACTAGCCCGACACGAGCCAAACTGCGATAGGAGCCTGTAATGAACTTTGCTACAGACTTGACCACAGCTGAAAGTGCCATAGGTACGTACACGCAGCACTACGAGAACACTGCACGCCATCGCATAGCGGCGATGGCGCTCTTGCAGCGCGTGCTACTGCACCCTTATAGCTCACGCGCTTGTCTGCCCAAAAAAAAATGAGAAAAAGATTATGGCAGGTGGGACCCTTAATAGGGGCATTTTTCTATCGCCAAAAGATTCCACGTCTTTTTCCACTCCGAAACACCTAAACTCTGAAGCATATTCGCGATTCATTATAACTGTCAAGTGTCTTAGGTCGTGTGCGCTCCAATCACGGACGTTCATTATCTGAGTAACTTAACTCTGATTGTTCCAGTCAGTTAATAAACAGTTCCAGTCTCACAAAGCCACCCGGCAAATGACCAAAGAAAATTTGTAATTGTACATTCAGGATATTGAAGTCAAGCTTGCGCGTATATCTTTTCGCGGAAATTAGGAGGAACTTCTTATTAAAAATTAGTAGGTATATACACTAGGGTGGAGCACAAGAGTATGTAAGTTTTTTTTTCTTATTTACAATTGTAATAGGGGGGATCAGTGCCTTATACTAATGGTAAAATAAGTGTTATTTTTTAATTAATTCGGTTAACATCTTCTGCCTCCGCACTAGCCTCAAAATTTTAGATTTTATTGAAAAATCTCAGTATTTTTAGTGGCACAATATTCAGCTTAAATTAATGGAAAAAGGGTATAAATTATATGCAATATAAAATTAAGACATTTGTTAATAAACTTTAATCGAAAGTACAAAAAAAAAATACAAGGTAATTATTTTTTTTTTATTGTCAATTTGCTCGATTTAGAGAGAAACAGAGTAATTTAGGCATTTTCTTTCGCGATTCCAATTTGGCTTTTATGGCCCCTAGTCGTGTTCTTTTAGTACATTGAGCAGTGGCAGCTTCTGTCGTCATCTTCACAGCCCGTTTAACACGAACTCATACCGTGCTTTGTCGTAATTTATAGACGGCACTTCAAACAATCTTGGTGTGGAAGGCTGAGGCATACAGCGTGTCTTTAATATGCGACAGGCTGCCAGTTCACGAATGTGTTTCTTTTCGTCGGTAATCATTGCAAGTAGAATACTCTCTGGATGTGCAAAATAGCCATTACGTTGAATGACAGGATCGATTACCTTTTTCAGGTCTTCTGGCAGGTATCTGGAGGCTAAAATAATGTAGAAAAGATGTCGCGTACCATCTTTGCACGATGGTTTATTCTTAATAAGGAACCAAGATGGAGCATAAACTTTTACTACAAATGTAGCTAAAGTTATCAAATTTTCCGATGGCGTCGCTGTTGCCACATACAGACGGAGTATTCTGTTGGCACGTGTAAGCCAACGGGCATGTGACATTTTGCCTGGAGATTTATTCGCCAGATCTTCAGGGAAATCACCTGATAGTACAGCTGTCACAATCTTGTGCAAGTACTGTTGATCTGTACTCAAATCTTGGGCCATTCCTGGAAGCATTTCTCCTTCGATGCGTTGAAATTTTTTAATAGGCAATTGTTCACAAGTTTCGAGCGCTTTACCCAATGTTCCACTGTAAGACTTAGGTCCCGAAGTACACCCGTCAAGATGGAGAAACAAGTGCCTTAGAGGCAGTTCGTTCAAATGTAGTTCGGACGCCGACGATACTGGAGAAGTACTAAGTTCTAAAATAGCTGACGTAGAACTAGTAGTCAATGATGTGCTTGGGCGGTTCTCTCGTTTCTGTCTTCTCGTTAAGGTCTTTTGCATTTTTTTCGTAACAGTTACGTCGATTCCACCTATTACCATATTTCGAGAGGTCCGCTGATCAGTTATAAAGGTTTGTTCTTGTTTAGGGACCTTTCTATCCTTCGTACAGGTACATTGAGCGAATTTCTTGCACTTGCAAGCTGCAATATCAAAAAGTATCTTACTGTTTTGACGAAAACTTTTTAATTCTTCCGGGGAGAGTCTCTTGATAGACTTAAGTAGATTTTTGCACTTTAGATGGTATGCTTTCAACATCTGTACGACTCTTGTGCTTGTAACTGTTGGAATAGATGCAGTTTGCCATATATTTATAATCCTTGATGTCACAATATCTGCTATTTCTGAAAATGTGGGCTCTTTTGCAGTTTCCAGTTGTAATTTTAGTTGATGTCTCGTCCATTCGTAGTACTTCATTACATCTTCATAAGTAGGAAGAACGTTCAATTTAATCTCCCGAGTATCTCCAAAAAGAGGACATTTGAATGCACTCCGAGTTCTTTCCATGTTTCATACACAACAAAATGGCGCAAATGTATTACGTAACTGGGCGCGCGGCCGTTCACTTCGACAAACAATAGCACACTGACGCGACGACACGTGTGACGTCAAATTGTCTCTCCGCGCGCTTCCCCACTCCGTTTATTTGAAGTAAATAACTTAGAATTAGGCTTTTTTTTTGTATTGTGTCGAAAATAGCTGTTGTTGCAACATATCAATAAAATAAAATAGGTGTATGTATTAAAATTTCACATATTTACATGGCGTCAAACTTAAGACAAAAATCCACTTTTTTCAAATATGCAATGACTTTGCGGAGGCAACTACTCTTAGTTAATTCAAGTAATATTTTGCATGAACTAATTTAAGCCTAAAAGGCACCTACTTTTCACTATTACATGACCGTAAAAGGAAAAAAAAAATTTCGCTCCACCCTAATATACACACACTAGCATAATTGTCGAAGAGTACGATAGATGTTGCTTACAAATAAAGAATTCATATATTTTGTAACACTGAAAAGTTATTTGCTGTGATTTACTTATTAAAATATTTTTAACTGTCAGTTTATAAGAATTTATCTGTAATCAAAATTTGAACTTATTTCTATTCCTTTACCTTTAGAAACCACATTTTGCAAAAATCCTTCATCAGTTAAGACCATTATAATTACTCCGGACATATGTAATGAGCATAAGTAATAATATTTGCATATAATTCCGGTGGATCCGTGTACATCATTTTCAGCCACAAACAGAGTAATTTTTTGCCTACTTTCCTAAGGAAAGAAATAATTACGTGATCACTTTCCTGTCTGCGTCTCACTAGCATGTGTGTCCACTCCCCTTCAATTTCTGAACGCGTTAACCGAATCTCACCAAACTCGGTCCACATAGAGTAATAAGTAAGGACATTTGAGTTTTATAATTTTTGAAAACGCCGGGCACTTACTTTCTAAATGGCGGCCATTTTAATATTTTGGGTTATATGTCATATCTCGGAAACTATTCAAACCTATTTTAACCAAATTTTGTATACTGACAGCGCAACTTGTAGTCATTAAATTCGCTGGTAAAAATGGTTGTTGGTCCGCCATTTTGTAAGACCGCGCCACATGAAAAAACCTTTCACATTATATCTCGAAAACTGTTGTGACATCTTCGTGTATGCAAAATTTATTCGCAGGATAAAAATATATTAATATATATATTAAATATTTAAGAACATTTTTAAAAACTGCATTTCTAAATGTGTATTATAATAAAAACCATAAGTTGATTTCGGATTCCAAATTTGAATATGGATTCAAATTGAAGATGTAAACCATTTTCAGAAAAAATTACAGAGGAAACTGTAACTCCGTGAATGTTAATTTTTATTTTTATTTAAGAATGCTTGAAATTTGATTTTATATATTTATAAATTTCGATATGAAATCTAAATATTATTTTGGAATTCACTGCTCATTTTGCAAGGTTTTCTTAAACTTTATTTGGTTTTGTTCAGCAAAGTGTCATAGAAACGTATACCAACGTCTCGTATTGAAAGTACAAATTTAATTTGACCTTTTGCGAAACGGTATTGCTTATATTACACATGTTACAGCCGAAACTGTCGTAAAAATTACATGTAATTTGTCACGTTTACTCGGTGTCAATGAAGTAATGTACTAGTCTCTAAGCTAACGCAAATGTCAGTATTTTACGTGTGGTAGAACAATACAATATGGACACACAGAAAGAAAAAATTTATTAGTGGCTACAAAAACAGTTTGTTAATGCTTTCCAATGTGAAATTTTGTTACTTGTAAAAAACATATTGTGGTATCCTGTAACACGTAAATTGACAAGTACCAACAATATTTAGTGCTCACTAACCTATTTGTTTATTAACAATACATTTATTGGCTCCCACCAAAACATTTAGTTGGCAGCAATGTCATCCACAGTAATAATATTTTGCTGAGACTGCACTGAAACATCCATTATATTCTGCGCGTGCGCTATGGCTGGCATATTCCAAGTGGCCGTCTTCTGTCTGGCCAAGACGCCATATTTGTTTGTGATCGTTTTTTTTGCGTCAGGTTATGAACTAATTCATGAGAAATATTCTTAAGAACATCGTTTATATCATTCCTTTCTAAATAAGTAAATGTTACGCGTAAATGATTCCATGAAAGTAACTTTCCGTGACGTGAAGTGTGAAGGCCTTGTCGTGTGTGCCACATATTCTACATTCTATCTACATGCTGCAGACTGTGTATTAATGTCGAGCAAGGTGGCGCAACAGTGACACACTGAGCTCCCATAAAAGAGGTCCATGTTTCGAGTCTCGTCCCTGGCGATGTTAATTTTAGTTTTTAATTGTTGGTGACCACAGACGTCTATAAAAGCCTAGCGAGGGAAGACTAAGGCCCACAACCAGTCGTATCAGGTGCCGAAGATCTGAAGATTTGCTGCTGTAATTAAGATATATTTAAAGTTAAGTATGATGAATTTACAACGCAGAGACTACGCCTATGTGCCTATGTTTTTTACACATGCAGAAATAAAGAGCTACATTTGGGCCCAATTTTTGTTCTGCACCGTGCGAAGTAGAAACTAACTATATAATATTTTTTTCTGTAGTTTACGGAACTTCAAGATACTCCAGTAATCATATAAATGTGAGTGGGGGGTGCGTAAAAAAGAAGAGGGGCGCTTGAGACCTGCACCCCACTTGAAGTTTGATTTTGCACTTGATAAAATGAGACTGTTCTTGAAACAAAGTACATACTTAACAATATCCTATTATCAGGAAATTTCAAAAAGTATTTAGATAGCCTATCCACTACGAACTGGCGCGAACACTGACTAGTACACGTTTGATCTGAATGTAATGCATAGTGGCCTACCTCTCAAGTAGCCCCCATTCTTTACGCGTATTTTAATCAACCACTGGATATAAGTGTTTTTTAATTGGTATTGCCGCGTCCGACTAAAAAACTAAGCCGCTTACATGCTAATCGCTAAAGCGGTAGTGGTACGCAAGTGCACTGGAAATGTTCATGCAGTGAAGAAAATGTTTGAACCTTTATCACGTTGACACAGTCCTGAAGTAATTTAATCTTCCGCCAGTACTGCCCGGTCCCGTAATATTCCCGCTAGTGAGAGCGGGGCGAAGAAAAAAAAATCTCTGGTGAGCTTTTGCCACCGAGTTATTAGCAAGATTACAGATCCTCGAGTGCAATAAGTCACGAGCGTGGGCACTTGCATTCTCTCCAGCGCCCTGGTCCTCGTTAGCTCGTGTTATCCTGGAGAGCGCGCCCTCGTGCAAGCCAACACACAGTGACGGGTCGGCTCATTAGCTTAATCGAACTTCGCCCCCTGGAAGGGCTAATACCACTATCGGTTGAAGAATAATCCCATAGCTCGCGCGGTGGTCCATGCCCCCTCCCCTCCTCATACATTCACANCGCGTAACAATTAGCGGAAGTTACATATGGCTTGAGCGTGCAACGGCCCGGCCATGGGTATGATCTCCAGAACCCAGGAACCTTTTTTACGCGACTAGAGATTCAGCGTTAAAAATCTTATTTATGTGAGGGGGGGGGGGTTATAAAGGTGGATTAACTCGCACCGAAGATGTCTGCTTTATGACTTTAACGATGCTACGACGTATAAAACAAACTGCCACGTTATTCGTTACTTGGCAGATTTATTTTTGCACTACATGTTTCACAGACAACTGTAATTTTCTGCCTTTTCCCTGGAGCTGGTTGTTACTAGTGCAGTACGTAATTATGAGGGAGGGTTCCTCGACGTTCCCCGTTTCAATACTACGTCAATCAATGTTAACAACACTAATACCGATATATTCCTTTAGGTATGTGGCATAGCTAATACTACATCACATATAGCTGTTGCAATTAATAATTGATAAAACTGACATTGTATGAAAATATTTGTAAAAATTCGAAGGTATTAGCTGCTTGTAAGTTATCCCTGGGAAGATATATTTGTGCCTCATTCAATTTTTAATACGGTGGAAAACGACATGTTGTTGCAGATATGTGAGGCGGCGTCACGGTTGGGCGGGGGACGTTTGCAGAATTNGGGGGGATGTTTGGCTAGGGGGAGGGGTGGAAGCGTTCCTATCTCTTCACATATTACTGGGCCGCTAGACGCCCGATCCTTCTCGCAAATTGGGTTCTGATCCACCGGATCCGGCATGGGATTGCTGCGGATTTGTCTGGATAAGTGGTCGCTGGAAGAAGGGGGCGGTGGGGGGGGGAAGGCCCTGGTATTGGGGATGTGCGCATCCCGCTGTGAGATAATTGCTGGAGAAGACTATGGGATCATCCCAGGAGCACCGCACTTAACTACGCGCATTTATCTCTGCCCGTCTTTTATCATGAGCACGTCATGTAAAGCGGACTAATTTTATAACATAATTACTCTCTGGCTATGGCTATGAATATGCAGTGGGAAGTAAATATGGGATCTAAACCTGACAGAAAGAAGCAGGTTATTTTTTTTCGTTAAAGTGGAAGATACGTCTATAAAGACATGTAGTGCAGATCAGATCTGTTGGACCGACTGCTTGAAACTTGAATTTACTTCGATTCATAACTATGTTGTTCCTATTCTACTTACTTATTGAACAGTAACTGCGAAACTAGCAGTATAAGTATTCTACGAACTAAACCGCACAGTGCAAACATTCTGGCCCTTGCATAGTATAGTCTGCCTTATTACCACTGAAGAATTAACTATAAGTTCAACTCATAGAATAAAGTATGCGTCCTAAAGTTGAACCCATTTAACGTGTACTGGGGGTTCCGATATGTGTTTCCTTAAAAACGTTATGAATTAATTCCCGTTGCTAGTCAGAATACCATTCGATCGTTTTCAATTTCCGCCAGATGCTAGTATTAGGACTTAAACCATCGATAGCCTCAAAGTGATTTCAAAACAGCAAGTAAAAAACAGAAAGAAAAATTAATACATTTACATGCTTCACAATGATTTTGTTAGGGTATTTATTTTATTCGGATTACTAGTAAATTTATTAAATATTGTAAATTTAACACCTTAATTTTACATTAAATGCATTATTTAAGCAAAAAACAAATCTGAAGCGTGTATTTTACACGTTCTTTGTTTATAAAGAAAACTATCTCCTTATTACAGTGGATGTATGGGCTGGATTTAGAGGTATTATTTTATCAAGTTTGATTAGTTTTTTGCTGCAACCAATGGTTGGGCAATCAAAGATGAAAATACGATCAGAGAACAATTAAACATAAAAATTCAAACCAACTAAGTAAAAATATTAAATTCATGGCTCCTTCCTACGCCTACGCTCAACATATCAAGTTGTTTGAAGCGATTGTAACAGAATATATTAATTATAAGTAAGAAAAGTTCCTGTGTTGATAGATATCAGTGTTTCTAATTATTCTCAGGGATTTTCCGTTTCGCTCGCCCCTGCATTCCGGCACTGCTCTACACTCACGTCACATCACCCTCATCGGCTCTCTAGATCCCGATATTATAATCTATTCACGGTTACTTACACTTTTCTGAAACTCTGCTAAAGTTCTGCTCTCAGGATGTTCCTTCGCTTCGTGCAAACTAGCTTAACTGAGTCCGTAAAATTACACCAAAGGGCAACGCACCGCATTCTAGCGTACTCAGTTGTAACAACATTTTGCATGAGAACTATTTATTACTAGGCGTTAGCCACACACATCTTTTCTCACTGTTTTTAATCATATTACGTATTTATAAACGAAGCATTATAAAGTATGGCTAAAATATAAATATCATTTCAATTTAAACAGAAAGGTAATTTTTATGAACACAAGTAAAAAACGCCTGTGGTACATGACATATATAAACTGAATATATAATAATCATAATAATAATAATAATGCTCATTCCAGACGAGTGCTGCTGTATTTCTTCAATATTAACCTCCGCATTCATCAGATACATTCGATTAATGTCGTAATTAAGCTCTGTGTATCAAAACAAATAAAAACAAAAATAATGTTATTTTGGTGTTTACTAACGACACTGATATTTCGTGAAATGGTTTCTTAGCAAGAAATTATAAAACAATGGTGGGTCGTAAGTGTTTCTTGATTGGTTTTTTTTTTTTCGTGTTTCGCCACGAATCTATTGTTTATAAGCGAATCGCGGAGTTCAGCCGTCTAAGTTACATTATTCTGAGTGGCCTCGTCAAATACCGAAGCGGCTTCTCGTGCGGACAGCAGCCAAAGGCTAAAGAAAACTGCGAATGTGTTCTATGGTATAAGATACTGTGAAGAAGTTTCGGCGGCTCCTGTAGTCTATTCGCGGTCTCTTCACACTCATTGAATCGAACCTCTGAAAAATCACCCCATGTATGGCGTGTTTACTTGTTTCTCATATATGTATTGAAGACATACAGCAGTACTCGTCTGGAATGAGCATTATTTCTTGATCGTGAATTGTCACATTTGATTTGATGATTCGATCTTTCAAGCTAATTGAAATCATCCCTAAGTAGCGAATCTTGTGACTCCATCCCTCCTTTAATCCTGTTACTTAAAACTGTTCATGTATAGGTTGTTCAACATAAACTGAGCACTTTTGAAAGGTTTACTTGTTTGCACACTGCAGATTCTTCCACCATACGTAAATTTAACACTGACATGAGCCTGATCACTTTGTTATTACGACGGAGAAGTGACACTGCAAAATTATTAAAAAAATTAATAGTTTACAAATTTGATAATTTTTACATTCATACGCATTAAAAACAGGAATAATCATAGATAATTTCAATACATATTCATAAATGTTTACGTAACACTTTTAATTAATGTTAAGACTTCGAACTTCCCTCCCTCCGTTGTTACTAACTTTACTGGGCGCACATCAGTCAGTGTGCCTTTTGAAATATGTGCAGATAGAAGCAGTGAAATTTTTCAATGGTTGATTTGGAAAGTTCTGAATTAACCGTGTACAGCATACAGAAATGTGTACTACAGTAAATAATTTCGTAAACGCCGTGGTGCGTGGCTGCCTGCACTCGGAGTTCCAGTCACTCCACAAAGTTATTGGTTTTGGTATTATAACATTACATTGGCAATTTAAGTGTTGTGTTGTTTTGAAACAACAAACCGATTTAGAAAGTATTGTGAACTATTTAAATAGCTTCCTTCCATCTACAGTACAATGTTCTTTGTATCTAGTGCATATTGTTATAAAGGCTGCTCGGCTGAGGGTATGTGGGGTAGAGTGCGCTTGCCAGGTGCGCGGTAAACAATTTCCTTGTATACCAACATTGGACTGCCTTTTTTACAACCAAGCTTCCAATATCATACGGCTTGAATTGTTCGCTATAGTCTATTCACGGTTACTTTCAACATTCCTGAAGCCCTGCTGAATTCTACTTACATGATATACATCCGCCTCGCGCAAACAAACTTCATTAAGTCTAGATAATTATACTAAAGGGACCATATGCACCGCATTCTTACGCACTTAGTTTAATAATATTTTGCTTAAGAACTATTTCTTACTAAGAATTACAAACACACCTATTTTCTCTCTAATTTATTTCGTATTCATTATACACTGAAGAGCCAAAAAACTGGTATAGCCATGCGTGTGCAAATAACAGAGGTATGGAACCAATCAGAGTAACGCGATGTGGTCGGCAACTAGAACGGTTACTGCTGCTACAATGGCAGGTTATCAAGATTTAAGTGAGTTTGAACGTGGTGTTATAGTCGGCGCATGAGAGATGGGACATAGCATCTCCGAGGTAGCGATAACATTTGGATGTTCGCGTACGACCATTTCACGAGTGTACCGTGAATATTGGGAATCCGATAAAACATCACATCTTCGATATCGCTGCGGCAGGAAAAATATTGTGAAAGAACGGGACAAACGACGACTGACGAGAATCATTAAACGTAATAGACGTGCAACCCTTTCTCAAATTAGCGCAGATTGTATTTGTGGACTGCAGAATAAATATTGTGAATTGCCTCCTGCATACCTTCAGACATGAGTCGAGTCCATCCCACGTCGTCTTGTGGCCCTTCTACGAGCCCANGGGGGGGGGGGGAGAGCTACACGATATTTGGCAGGTGAACCAATTTTTTTGGCTCTTCAGTGTAAATGGAATATTAAAATCTGTATACGAAATACATCGAGTTTAACCAAAAATAACATATTTTTATGCTAACAGAAGTATGAAACGATTCTAATACGTGCAGAATTTAGGAAACAACTAAACACGTCTTACATGGGGCAGTTAACTAAAAACGTCTTACATGGGGTAGTTTTTCACAGGTTTGATTCAAAAAGTGCGAAGAAACCGCGATTATACTGTAGCACATATTATTACATCAAAATGCGCTTTTAAAGTTTGTTACACAGCCTCTGGCTGAGTCTGTTTGATGACTTAACTTCAAATTGACTGTAGAGAACTGCAGAGTGAACAATTTTGTACTATTTACATACAATTCCTTTGGAAAATAACAGGTAAAAATGGTTCTTTTGTGACTATAAATTAAATATTGTATATTCAACAACACTACTTTATGAAACATACAAACTTGATTGCATCAGTCCATGTTTATAAAAAGTTAAATGTCTACGGTGCTCTTGCCTTTTGAAACGCAATTTTTTTTTTTANATTGCATCAGTCCATGTTTATAAAAAGTTAAATGTCTACGGTGCTCTTGCCTTTTGAAACGCAATTTTTTTTTTTAAATTTTTTTTTTTTACACTTTCCACAGTCATGTCATGTAAGGCTTAAAGTCTCGTCGACAGCGAGGTCGATAGAGAAAGATCAAATTACCCAGAGAAGAAATCGGCCATGGTCTAAAGTAAGAAACCATAACAGCATTCGCCTTGTCTGACCTCAAGTCTGCCTTATGCAGTCGTTCTCGCATTAGTGTCTCGTTGTGCATAAGATCATAATGATCCTCCNGTCTGACCTCAAGTCTGCCTTATGCAGTCGTTCTCGCATTAGTGTCTCGTTGTGCATAAGATCATAATGATCCTCCAATGTCTGAAAGAGCTTCAGACTTAGGCTCTGATAACGATTTAGAGGATTGGCCATCCAGCATACTGTCTGGAAAATGTAATATTAGCACCTAAAGACTAGAATTGTAGTGCGAGATGTTCTACATTTGCTTGTTATGTTAGGTGTTGATATGAAAGATTGGTAAAAAGTTATATGGAAATAAGGGAACCAAAATGTCTATAAGTGTAACTATTGTAAAGAAACGAATATGCCAATGTACAATTTGAAGTGCAATATAAGGATACACCATATAAGATATTAACCCAATGATGTATTGTTATGTTTTAGTGTTATATTTCGTCAATTAAATGTCTACCTAACCTANATATAAGATATTAACCCAATGATGTATTGTTATGTTTTAGTGTTATATTTCGTCAATTAAATGTCTACCTAACCTCACCTAACCTAACTTTAACTAAACTAACCTAATCTTTTATATGGTATTCCATATCCCACAATGGCATGGAGAAATCTNACCTAACCTAACTTTAACTAAACTAACCTAATCTTTTATATGGTATTCCATATCCCACAATGGCATGGAGAAATCTAATTTACAGATTGAATGTCCGTAACAGGTGGCCCTCTGGGAGGAAATTCTATTATCGACAGAGAGGTATCAGAGAAGGAGCAAGATTCCCAGAGAAGATATCGGTTGTGGTCTCTAGTAAGAAACCATCTCAACATCCGGCTGGACTGATTTCAGGAAACCATGCAAAACCCGAAATCAGAATTCAAATGCGATTTTGAAGGTTTACCACTGCACCACCTCGATCGGTAACGTGTTGCCAAAGTTTCTGTAATTCACGTGCAATGTTACAAAAATAATGTAGTTAGATAAGTTTGCAAAGAACTCTTTGTATTGTTACAAATAATTATTTTGGCAGTGTGTTGGCAAATCATGAGTGACTGTCGGTGAAATGCTCAGGAGAGAAAAGGGAGTCTGTGTTCTGTGAACGGAGTGTGCAGCAGAGAGAAGCAGCTAATATCGCCACCTCAGGGGGGG